>JADLSH010000236.1:1200000-1657500 GCA_016169945.1 Trachythela sp. YZ-2020 | reverse complement strand
TATCCTTTTATAATCTCACCTAATATTTTCAACGAAAATTGTATTTAAAGACCACTGTCTAAATTGACAAACCCATCTTTCAAAGATTTCTCAAGAGTCACTTACGTATTTACTCTAAGATCAATGACTTTGTGTTTTTAACAATCGAATATTCAATTGAGGCACTTACCTTTTCTGTTATCAGAACACAAACTATCACGAGTAGTATATTTAACCCAACGAGTTCCAGGTCCAGTTTGGGAGGAAACGATGAATCCATTTTTTGTATTTTCATAGTTTAAATATAATTCATTGCCTGGTATCGTTAATAAATCATTATGACATTCCCACCTCTGCGTTGTCCTATTTGAGCAATCTTCAACATAAACACTGTTATCCGAGACAGCTGCTTGATCTGTAGATATACACAGAGGATTATTTAAATCATTTACATTCACGAGTTGATCATCCGTATTCCACATCCATTTTTGTTGGCAAGACTGTAAATTACAATCTTCTGTCAATAATACTTGGCGCAATAAGACGTTGACACATTTATTCTGATCTTGGTTGTAAATGTGAAAGAATTCTTTATTATCTAAGTAAAAAGGCACAAATAAATAAATTTTTAGGAAGGATTTCAAAGATATTTATTGTATAGTAAGTAAGTATAAAAATTCCCTGTATGTTTCTATGGTGAAATACATATATAATTGTTTGGTTTTGTTTTGTGGGAAACACCACGTTACTTTATTTATGTGGCAAAGCCTTCGATTCCTAAGCCCATGCAGATCACCATCAGTGCAAATAACATATCAATAAAATACATACATATATCATTTGTATATTGATGAAGACCAAAACCAAACCGACACGAAACAAAACAAAAACAAAACAATTATAATTGAGTATATAATTATGCTTCAATAGTCGGTTCACATTAGATAGTCATGCAATAGCAAATTGATAAAGAAATACAATTATATAGCATACTCTACCTGGGTTATTAACAGCCAGATTAAACCTTCTTGGTTTATCCATATCAAATTCATCTCTACACTCATAAATGCCATTATCTGATAATTCCAGGCAAAATATGTGCAAAGATGAGCCAGATGGTTTCACTTTATGAGTTTCAGATAATTTTGTTCCATTTTTGTACCATACTGTGTGTGTGGGGTCACAGTCAATAGTAACTGATTTTCCGACATTGGCAATTACCTCTTTTATCTGTGAGTGAACACCTGGCAATAGAGAAGTGTAAGTTATTTAGTTTAAATGTATAACTGTATATAAGTATATGAAAGAATGGAACTATGTGATTAGGCTTTAGTGACACTGTTTGACCCTGATAATCCCTGAAAATCGGTGTGTTTAAAATGCAACTAAGGAGTCTAAGCGCACAAAATGTCTTGTAGTTAACATTTTTATTTTTCGTTAAAGGGTTTGAATCCAGGTTTAATCATTTTGTTTGGTTTTGTTCTTCCAGATTAAAATAATTTACAAAAATTGTTAATTTCGTCTGACATTTCGGTTTCTTCTACGGAAACCATTTTCAAAGACTTGACGGTTTAAAGCCCGTTCTCCACTAGGCGAATTTGTTCGCGCGATGCGAAGCGAAAACCGAATATCGGCAACGTGATTGGTTAGTGAACAATCAGGTTGCCGAAATGAATATTCGCTTCGCGCCTGGTGGAGAACGGGCTTAAAACAATTGTGCATCTTGCGGCAGCTGTATCGTCGCGTGCTCGCTTGCGCGTGCGTTCACATTATGCGCGTGCTCGTTCATTAGCAATTAGACTAGAGTATGCTCCTGGCATATCGCGGCATATGTTAATGTTGTTCTTCTCGCGCTTCGTAAATCAACTTTCTATGAAACATTCTCTCGTCGAAATTTGTTGTAAACTCCAAGCAGGCAGCCCCTTCCCAATCCATTTTATGTTTTGTTGTCATTTGATGAACCGCAATTCTGTTACGCGCAAGCGAGCACGCGACGATGCAGCTGACGCAAGATGAACAATTGTTTTAAACCGTCAAGTCTTTGAAAATGGTTTCCGTAGAGGAAACCGAAACGTCAGACAATTTTTGTAAATTATTTTAATCTGGAAGAACAAAATCAAACAAGTAGCGCATGCAGTAATTATAGTTGAATTATCTGCTGCGTTATCCCGGCTACAGATTAATTTTTCTTACTAAATACTTGTTTAATTAGTTGTACTTCAAACGTAGCAAGTAAAGCCAGTAAAGTACTCGGAATGGCGCGACGAAATTTTTGGAACTGTCCCCAAAACGTGAGAGAAACGGTGTATACGATCATAAGGCCAAAACTCGAGTATGATTCTGTAACCTGGGACCCACATTACAAGGAAGATATTAGAGCACTCGAAAGGGTTCAGAGGAAGGGAGCGAGATTTTGTTTACAGAACTACACTCCTCGAATGGAAGGGCGGCTAACAATGGTGTATAAGATTGGTTACAATCTTGTTGATTTAAACGCCACCCTGTACCTTAAACTGCACCCAGGATCCAGAACATCTGGTGGTCACCCATTGACCACCAGATACCCAAGGCAACCAAAGACGTTTTTAAATATTCCTAGTAGTTAGAGTAGAACAAACTACCACATGACATTATACTGTCTAATTCATGGAATAGATTAAAACGAAAATTTTACCCATATTGATTTAATATAGCTATTTTAGAGACTTTAGAACCGAAATCTTTTTACACACATTTTACACAATTAACTTGTTGGTGTGATCTTGAAGAGTTTTATCGACACAATAAATTGAGATTGTAATGTTGGAAAAACAAATAAAAAATAATTATGACTCAGGGTAAGAGGTATATATAAACTGTGTATATATGAAAGAATGTAAGTGGAATTGATATTTGCCTCCCATACGGAAGAGAAACAAATAGAAACATTTGAAACAAATAGAAACATAAAGTCTAAAGAGTCCTTTATTTGCGATTGCTGATAAAAACTATTTGTAAAATGTCTGTTCACACGATCCGATTTGTCACATCCGACTCTCCTCCTGACGTATGTGATTTCACACAATACAGCAACAACTACACTTTTCGCCAGGTATTAGCCAATAGCCTAACTCTTGTCAGTAATTCCAGTAAATCACATACGTCATAAGGAGAAACGGATCCGACAAATCGAGTAATATTTGCAACAAATAGCTACAAAACCAGCAGAACTTGAAGCAAAATTAGACGAAGAGCATGGTTTTGATTTAGCAAACGAGGCAAATCTTTTAGAACCAACTGTAAGCCCGCATGAACGTGTTCAAGCGTATTTGGACAATCAAACCGAGACGGAACACCTACCCATTACTACGGAAATCCATTTGCCTCCTTCCAAAAAGGATGAACATACTCGCGTTCACACAAATGACAGTTCCCGCGCCCAAACAAGGAAATCTAAACCCACAAACAAATCCTTTCATCCCTACCCCTCCTGCAATAGTGCAACAAGGAACTGCCTCATTTGCCAACCCAACCTTTGAACCAACCCAATCATGATCCTCATCATAATACCAGCAACAGAAGTACTGCTCCTCAGCAACGTACCCCAGACACAGATGTCCTAACAAAACTTGTCGACCTTCTTAGCCAGCGAAATAATCACGACTCTCTGCCTCGTCCGGAACCGGAAGTATCTGACGGTGATCTGCTACGCTATCCAACTTCGATTAATTCGTTCAGTACGTTCATAGAAAGAAAAACTAGCGATCCGTTGGAAAAGCTGATTTACTTGGGAAGGTTCGCTTCCAGTGAAGCCATAAACGGACTCCTACCGCTGAACACACAACAAGCGTATGCAAAGGCGAAGAAAATTCTCTCTTGTCCTTAGACCCCTTTCTGGTCTCTAACGCGTAAGAAGATCGATGAATGGCCAAAGATACCTGCGAACGATGGTGCTAGTCTCAGAAAATTACAACATTGCTGTACTGCGATAGCCACATTCAGTACCACAGTGTCGTGGATGATCCTAAAGAAAATCAAAAGATTCGAAAGAAACTCCCTAGTTACATTGTCAACAGATGGAGCAGAATAGTCGACAAATCAACAAACGAAGATCCTGAAGAAAGCCCGCATGAATAGCGAGACGAGGCAGTCGTTAACTTTGGTACCTACCCAACGTTCAAAGATTTCTATCTCTTCCTGAAAACTGAAGCAAGAATCGCCTGTCATCCTGTCACAAATCAGCGATGCCTAAAAAACGAGGAAACCACAAACTTCAATAAAAGAAGAGGGACGATTAGATCAGGTGGTACTGGAGCAAAGTGTTTAGCTACCGGTAGCAACGAGAAGCAAGAAGGCAGACAAACCAACGAGCAAGGCATAAAAGTCGGTCTGCAAGACAACGAAAAACCAAAACCGAGGTGCAATTATTGCAAGGAAGAACATGAACTCGATACGTGCGTTAAATTCTTGGAGATTTCAATCCCGAATAGACGAGCATTTATTATGTCAAAGCGTCTCTGTTGGGGATGTCTGAAATGGGGTCACAATAATCGTTCGTGCAGAAGAAAAAGGAGTTGTCGCACATGTGGCGAATTGCACCCTACTGTGTTACACGGGAACAAGCGCGAGCCAAAGCAAGATGGAAACCCTAAATCAAAGGAATCTTCAAAACCTGACGAAGAAGTTGATGCGCAACAAAGCACAGTTTCCATGACACGAAGGCTACGGGCGACCTGTTTCTCATTCGCTCATAGTACCAGTGTGGGTCCACCATTGAAACGATTCGGAAAAGAAGATATTAACCTACGCTTTGCTAGACGACCAATCGGATACTTGCTTCATTAAGAATTCGCCACTCGGTGAGCTTGGAGTTGATAGCCCACAGACCTTGTCGTTCGTGGACTGAAAGAGACCGTAGATATAGCCTTGCCCAGGACCTACTCGAGAGACCTTGTACCCGCACGACGAAATCAAATTCCAAGAACAAGAACAGCCGAAACGTGGCCGCATTTGAAAAGAATTGCAAGCCATGTGATATATACGGTTAAAGAAAAACGTTAGGACTACTCATTGTGGCAAAATGTACACGCGCTATTAAACCTCGCAAAGTTATGCCCGAAAATGACAATGATCCCTACGGTGTCAGAACTGCGCTTAGCTGAGGCATTAGGGAGCTTTAGCAATGACTACGAGTATGACTACGAGTACGAGATCCGTCATTTTCGCGCCAAACGCCGTGTTGTTTGTATACGCCATCTCGCAAAAGTCGTAGTCGTTGGGCTTTTGACTACGAGATTTTTGATAAATCTCGTACTCAAAAGCCCGACGACTACGACTTTTGCGAGATGGCGTGTGCAAACAACACGCGAAAATGACGAATCTCGTACTCGTAGTCGTACTCGTAGTCATTGCTAAAGCTCCCTATTGTTGGTTCGGTGACGCACGACCTCGAGGAAACTGCTAAGGATTCGGTCCAAGCGCACCGCATCGTCACCCACAAAGTCTTCGATGGCAGAGAACGAACGTCTTGACAGTTCGTGTTGAAGATCCGAGTCAAGAAAATATTAACACCTGCCCAAGTCGGTGAAATGTTCGAGTACGATTTCAACGACCGAGATCAAACTAGCCCACCATTATCATACAGTTAACAAGTTAACAAGTTAAGAGATCGATTTAAGAACGATCAAAATTATCGCAAGGACTACTTGACATTTATGGAAGGAATTATTGAATCTGGATATGCCGAACGCGTTCCTGGCGATGAATTAGAGTTAGAATACGACAATATGAAGATATTCTACTGGACAAACAGCAAGGTTGTCTTGGGATATATCGCAAATGACGCTCGCCGTTTTCACCTATTCGTCTCCAACCGAGTTCAACAAATCCGTAATCTAACTTGGCCCCAGTCAGTGGAGATACGTGGATACTAAGTCAAACCCACCCGATTATGCTTCTCGTGGTATAATTTGATCAATCTTAGGTACAAATGTTTTTAACCATGTGATGTTTTCACAGATCTTGAAAACGAAAGTAGAGTATTACGACGAACATATCCATTGATACACTTACTCCCACTGGTCAGTGTATCCCGTAAGTATTAAGATTTCAGTTTTTCTCGGCATCTCGTTCGATAAGACTAATAGTAGAGGTGTTTGTATATGAAATATTCGAACGAAAATTTATATACAATTTTAGACCTACCCAGGAGCAGTTGCGAAAAATGCAACTTTAGGCCATCTGGAAGGAATCGAACCTGCGGTATATATACATTTTCGTTCGAATATTCCATCTACAAACACCTTCTACTATTATCTCATAAGTAGTCAATTTGTTATATCTGTGCTATGAAAACAGTTAAACTGCTGAAAATAACTGCTTTGCTGTCCAGGAAGTGGTGAGGTTCAGTTGAAAAGGTAGTCTCTCTTTTCCAACTGGAACGTTTCATATGGTCAACCACATGTTCCATTTACACCTTCTCATGTTTGTTTACCTGTCCCAAAGAGCATTTTAAAAATTATTTTACGACTTCCGGTGCCAGTCACCGTTTCAGTAAATGGAATGCACAATTGCACATATTCTGAACAGTAATAATATCCAATCAAACGTTTGTGACCATTTGCATGGTTTCAAACCTGATCTGATCAGGATGACCAAAGGGAGAGAGAAACCCCATTTTCCATATCCTCCATCAGGGGAGGGTCTTGCCAATGCTGACTGACTAACTCTGATTGACTAACCAACTAGCTGAATGACTGATCGACGCATCCAACCAATCAAAAAACTAGCTGACTGCAGACTGACTGACCAGCCAACCAACAGACAAACTGACCAATTGAATGACTGACTGACCAACTGACTGACAGGCTGACCAACCAATCAACCAACCAACTAACTGACTGCAGACTGACTGACCAGCCAACCAACAGACAAACTGACCAACTGAGCAACCAAGTGACCGACCAACTGACTGATAGGCCGACCAACCAATCAACTGACTAACTGCAGACTGACCGACTGACCAGCCAACCAACTGACAAACTGAGTGACCGACAAACTGACTGATAGGCCGACCAACCAATCAACCGACTAACTGCAGACTGACTGACTTACTGACCAGCCAACCAACTGACAAACTGAGCGACCGAGTGACTGACTGACCGACCAACTGACTGACAGGCAGATCAACCGACTAACTAACTGCCGACCGACTGACCAGCCATCTATTTTTAGAACATAGCCAAATTTGGGACTGATGAATCTCCTTAAATCGCCTATCACTGTAAATAAATAGTTTTTCTCATCCTTATGACATAGGGACCACATCTTGTCTTGGACTAGGTATTTGCTTACATTAATTGGTATGATGCCTCTCTTTGATAGATGCATCTTTGGGTACATTGTTTTGATCCAAGGCAAGTTTATATGCCTTTATTATCACAAGTATCTTGAAATGCTATATGTCATGGTCAGGGTCTAATGTTTGAAGGTATAACTACCATTGCTTGCATCTATTACATTGTCTATTGTCTATGCTATGCTTTCATGTTTGTCAAGAGCATTTGGCATGGTTTTAATACGATCAGTCAATCACGTTTATATGGTGTCAGGTTGAACTATTCAGACAATGACTTTATCTGCACACGTTAAATGTAAATGACGCCAGGATGGTACATACGCACAATCTGGATTTAGAGTGTAATTGACAATCATGGTATTTAACAGTGGAAATATTATGGATGAGAAAGAATTAAAATGGGCTTAAAATTGATCTAGTGAGAAAGTCCTTAGACTTAATCTTATTAATACACTTTATCAGATCTCTACATGGGAAAAGTGTATATTATACATGTGCAATATGCAATATAGTACAGACCTGTACAAAACACCAAACACATTGTTGCATACAGATAGCCAAACTTTAGCAATACCCAACATTTTTCCATAGTACACAATCTGTTTACTCAAAAATCTACAAAAGATAGTGAAATAATTAGACCACTTGGACACGCAACATATGAATATCGAACATTAATTATTCGTCGACAAATATACATTATACTAGTGATGAGCACTATATTTTGATTGCATTTTGTATGAAACAGCTACATTTTGTGTGTATATCTTATAGTTATACATAGATAATTTATAATAAAATGGTATTAATATAAGGAAGGAGTGCCTCTGGCTCAAGAAATCAGTGCATTTTAAACAGTTTCAAAAGAACAGTTGGCCACTTGATAATATTATATGTAAACAATGACCAGACGTAAAGATAGCTACGAAAGTTTTGTACAGATCTAGCTGCCACGCATGAAACAATAATTAAGAGCAAAGAAAACGTAATATAAAAGTTTACCTGGAATCAGTATTCCTATTCAGTTAACTCCTACTCGAAAGTAATGTTAAACCCCAAGATGTAGACCGTTGACTTTCACTGCGTCTTCCGTTTTTGAGACAAAAACTGACATCCAGATTACAGACCGCACCGTGCCAATTTACGTCCCAAACGGAAGTATCACTACAACACAATAGGAACGCCCATATTTGGTTTTATGATGATGTTGGTCGAAGCCTCGAAGGATCTAACTGCTTGAAAAATATAGAAAATTCTTTGACGTTTCTAGCGAAGGCCTTTTGTCTGGGAGCTCGAAACGTCCAAGTGTCAGGTGTAGGACCTTTACCTACATTTGTGAATATTATTCAACGCTGCCTACACATATTTTAAACTCTACCGTCTCTACGTTCAACTCGAGGTTCAAGATGATAGATTTTCATGATTGATTGTGATATCGGAATTCGGGACAAATAATCATAATACATCTATTACACAATGAAGGGAAATAATTTATTGATATTACAGTTTATATCTTTTGATAATTGCAATCATTTATGGCCACATAAAATCAGCGAATTTAGATTTCATTCTATTTTATTTGGTATTGTTAGTTTTGTCAATCTTTCAGAAATAAACCCAGTTTTCTCATAGACATACAGTAGATCTTCAATTTATTTAAATTGGAAAGTTTGAAAAAAAATAAAAGCACTTTTAATACGGATGCAGGGCGCGCGGAGCATGTTGGAGAGTGGGCCGGGGGCTAAATCAAACCGCCCTTAAAGCTCTTTTACTTTATTTTTGTTGACAAAAAAGTGGGGGGCTATAGTATGTGAACATGTCATCTTCGTAGACTTCGTACGGCACTTTTAATAGTGGCGATGATGCTTTTTGTCGGGCCGGACCTTGTTCATGCGCCTAATTTTAAACAGAAACTTGAAATACTCAATCAATATCGTTCAAGCTGCATGATATTTGCATGATATACTTAAAAGGATGAAAATGCGAGATTTCGATATCCGCTATGAAAACAGATCAACCGTCCCATTCAGAACTTCAAAATTATTTCTTCCTGCGCCAACCGGCCCAGCCCGGAAGAACTTCTAAAAAACCCCGTGCTCTTATTTTCATTACAAAAAAGTTCTAGATAAATATGATATTACAGTAAAAGTCTTTCACTGTTCCATCATATTTCGTGAAGTATACAATGGTTGGTGAGTATTTTACGAACTCAGTCGCTTAATTTAACTTGTACTACACCAAGACATGGTTTTACCCCCTTAAGGCCATGTTACACGAGGCAATTTTCGTTGCAACTTGTCATTGCAGGTCGCAAGGGAAATTTCCTCGTGTAACACCCCTATTTTGCACTGTTGTGTCGCAACGAAAAATTGCGCTGCAAGTTGCAAAGAAAGTTGAAGCAACTTCTACTTTTCGCAACGCTACGAGACAAGTTGCAGCGTGTAACACCCCCACTGCAACTTGTCTCGCAATGTTTGGGAAAAGAACCAATCACAAACAGAGTGACCCGCGAGCAGGAGAACAAATTACTCTTAAGGCAGGAAATTCAAGTTAAAGATGGCGGAACATTGCAGGTCGCAAAACAAGTTGCGTACGTCTGACATGTCACTGCAACCTGCAATGTTTTTTTCCAGCAAACATTGCGAGACAAGTTGCAGCGAAAATTGCCTCGTGTAACATGGCCTTAATTAGTATTTTCTCCCCGAATGGAGGAAACTGGGGTGGCCGCGACGTCACTGCTGTTGATGAAGTCTCCTGAAAACACAGCATTTGTAAAAAAATCACAACATATATATTATATAATAAACTATGTAAATAAGATATTCATTATTCTATTTTCAGAGAAGGTCTAGATTCCCTGGAGGCTAGAAGTAACGTTTGCTGTATTGCAGGTTTGAAGTTTTCTCACAAGCTGGAGTGTCTCAGTCTGGATTTGCATGTTTCAAACTACGTAAATTAAATTAGTAATAGAAGTTCTGCAATTGAATATAAAACGAACGATCGTTTCGCAAGTCTTACAGTGACTTACACATATATTGTGGTATTCCAGCTAACGCCAGTAAAGACTCATAGCAAATGACAAGGTTGCATTTCTTGCACTATTCACTATGTTGTCAATGTTGAAATATATATATCAAACTATAAGAAATTCCCAGACAACTTATCTACTCAAATAACAAAGTCAAAGAATATCTTTGACTTTATTTATTAATATTGTGTCAATTCGTTGATGGCATGAACTGTAGAAATTTAAATAAATATTGATAGTGTAATTGAACCCAAGTCAACATATATAGTCATGCGACTAATAAGGGAAGCCTCACATATCTATTTCGCCCACGAGAAACGTCATATGGACGTTGGGGGGTTGGCGGCTGTGACGTTTCTCTGTGTACGTCGTGGAAAAAATCGATAGTTGTTCGATAATTGTTTGGAATCATCGCCATTGTCCCATTAGCAGAGTATTGAAAAATATAACAACTTGATGCAAACGCCGTCGCGTAGGTCCATTTATCCTCTACATTATAAATTACCATGTTTGTATAGATTTTCGAAACTTGATTGATAAGCGAACAAATACAAAATATTCCACAAACAATTTTACAGTCAATTAAATAAAAAAACTACAACATTCCCACTCCCGCTTTTGCAAGTTTGTTGTCATTTACACGGCGTTTTGTTCATTATTTTGTCCTGTATTTTACTATTGATACTGGAGCAGTTACAAAAGGATTGCAGTTCCTTCAATATTCCATTGGGGTATTACTAAAGAGCTCATTTTATCGACCTAATTAGGGTCATTACCGAAGTAATTTTAATTATGCTTTCTCAAAAACTTTCAAATATAATCGTAGGAAGTATATTCATTGAAGAAGTTAGGGTTTTACAGTAGTTTTGCAGTGTTTATACATATACCATATGTTGAAAACTATGCGTGACGTTTCTAAGGGGGGTGAGGGGGTCTTCAGAGAAACGTCCATACGACGTTTCTCGTGGGCGAAATCGACATGTGACATAAATCTTCGACTTAGTATAAACATAAGGATATGTCTAAACCAACTATTAATAGTGTAAATGCTTCTACTTTAGACTAAATTTAACAAGAACTTCCATAGTGTCGACTTGTTAAACTTAATTATTTTAGCCCACTTAATTTATTTATTTATTAGGTTTTCCACATAATTTAATATACATAACATAATTAACAAATATAAGAGGACAAGTACAGTACTATATACAACAAAGCCAATTACAGCGGTCCCGTTAAGTCTAGTATAGTAATCATGAAATTTGATTAGATGCAGCAGGTGATAGCGTTCGAGAGTGAGCGCGGAGTGTTACATTTTGGGCAAATATATTTCCATGTCCTTGGGTCTTCTCCTTCAAACAATGTAGGATGTATGGCAGTACGTTCCAAGTTCTGCACGCGCGCTGAAAGAAGGAACGTTGGTAACCGAGTGTTCTGCACTTACTAGGACGGAAGCATAGTAAATTTGGATTGGCATTGCTTCGTGTTGTTATTTTTGGGATATGTCGTGTAGGTTTTATTTCTGGATCAATCTCAATTTGGTTATGTACTATCTTGAAGAAGAGAACTAGCCGGTCAGGATATTCGTGCCAATTATTATTATTATTATGAATATACATACTCCCAGTAGGGCTTTTCAGGATGTATTTACAAGTTATAGTGATAAAAATCTTTGTAGCAGTTAAAATTTACAATATGTTTACAGTGAGTACTGATAAAAATGAGAGATAAGACTTTAAAATCCACGAAAGACTCTTAATGTTCAAGCAAATGTTTTTTAAGCTCTACCTTAAATTGTTTAATATTATTAATATACTTTAAATGTTCGTCCAGACTGTTCCACTGTTTTACCGCTCGATAATAAAAATACCTTTGGCCAGTACTTGTTTTAAATTTAGGTATGGTCAGATCTTTATTATGTCTTGTAGGATATTGATGAATGGAATCTTGGTGTAGGAATTGATTGCTTAAATACACCGGTGATAACCCCTTCAAGCATTTGCATGTTTGAAGAGTGTCTCTATATATCAGGTGTTTGTCTACTGGTAACCATTTCAGTTCTTGTAGCACGGGCGTGATGTGGTCAAATTTACGTGTGCCCGTACGTTATGATACGGGCAGCAAAGTTTTGGACTGATTGTAGTTTTTTCACATTTTTCGCGGTTGTATTTGCCCAGGAGCAGTAAAATAGCTTACTCATTACTAAGGTTTGTATGATATAGGACAGTGTTCCACGATCTAAAAGGTGACGTATTCTGTTTATCTGACATAATCCTGATAAACATGAGGAAACCAGCTCACTAATATGGATGTCATATTTCAAGTGCGAGTCTAGAGAAACTCTCTGGCTGTTGAAATTGGGTGTAATGTTTTGCCCAGGAAGTTCAGCGTGAAATCTTCACACAATGTATTTAATAACTGTGGCGTGCCAAATAATAAAAATTTTGTCTTGCCTGGGTTTGGGAGAAGAGAGTTTGTACAACACCATGTTGCGACATTACTTAGATCTTCTTCCAACGCAGCTTTAGCTTGTAGTTTATCACATATCGGGAAAGATAATGAAATTTTGCTGTCGTCCACATATGAGTTTACTGACGTTTTCGTTGTTAAACTCATATGTGGACGACAGCAAAATTTCATTATCTTTCCCGATATGTGATATATAGGTTACAGGAAGTAAACGGAGTGAAGTTAGCCGTTCTTTGTATGTGATATCTGTGTGGAACGGAAGGTTCAGAATAACTTTAGTCGCGCGGCGTTGTTGTACTTTTTCAACACGTCTCATTAAATCTATAGATTGAGGTGACCACAATTGTGTGGCGTACCCGAGATGTGGTCGAACGATAGCCAAATATAAGGTACGTCGGACGTCAACATCTGAGATTTCACCCACAGATCGGCGTACACACCCAAGCATCTTGTTGGCGGTTGACCAAGATAGAGTGTTAGTTATCCATACACCAAGATCTCGTTCGTCTTCAATATTTTCTGTTTTCTTACTATTAAGTGTGTATTGGTGGTTATAATTTGGTACTTTGTTTTGGATTCATTAAAATTTAAACCAGAAGATAATGACCAATTTGTGAGATTGTTAAAATCTTCTTGTAGCATATTAGCACAGAGTAATCACATACAGAGGTTCATCTTCGCGGAAAAACCGTAAGGTGTTTTTTACTGGCCGCCATGTTCTTAGCCAGTACCTGCACATGCTCAGTTTACGTAACAAATTCATGCTGACGGCCTCTCTTTACTGGACTGGCTAAGGGGCGGACCATTAGAAAAGTGATGGGGGGGGTGGGGAAAAAGCAAAAAAAAAAATCGCGCAGGGGAAACAGAAAGAAAAAAAAATTCGTACGCCAAGAAAGTTTGAAAAAAAAAATTCGTGCAGACTTTACAAAAGGGAAAGCTATAAGGTGGAATTTGCTTTGAAATAAAAAAAAAATTCGTGCAAGCGATCATATTAAAAAAAAATTATCGACACAAGCAAAAAATTAAAAAAAAATATTCGTACAAGTTAAAAAAGTCCCACCCCCCCCATCACTTTTCTAATGGTCCGCCCCTAAGAACATGGCGGACTTTGCCGAAAAAGCCCTTACGCCAACATCAAAGGTGCCGACATGAAGATGAACCTCTGTATGTGATTACTCTGTGATATTAGCATGTTAAGAAGATTTAATTGATTTATATATTTTTGTATCGTCTGCGAAGCAGGCAACTGAGGACGATAGGGCGGTAATTTTCAACACATTCTCGGTTTCCTTTTTTAAATACTGGAACGATATTGCTAATTTTCCACTCATGTTAAAGAGCAGACCTAGATATGGTGAGATTTGTTCAGCAGTTTCTTTTAAAATCCTATTTGGAATGCCATTAGAACCAGTAGCTTGATTTCAATAGTATAGATATACTTCTTCTACAGAAATTTCAATGTCAGTTAGGGATTGTGTATCTGATAACGATTCCTGACTTTCGTACTCATGAACAAAGCCTTCTTTGTGAAATACGGAGGAGAAATAATTGTTAAACATCTCAGCTACCGAGCTTGGATCTTTTGCAAATGTTTTACTGTTATCATTGTTTCCGGTTTTCATTGAAACAGAATTTGGCAAGCCAGTTTTTTTAGAAAACTTGAAAACAGACAAGAAACGTTTTGGATTGACTTTTAAACTGGCTGATAGGGATTCAAAGACATTTTTGCGGGCTTTATAGTTATTAAACTTTTAACGCAAGTTCGTAGTTCTTTATACTTTCTTTGAAGGTATTCATTTGGATTATTTTTAAATTTTTTACGGGTTGCCTCTAAGCAAATTATGTAAAAAGAATATCCCTATACCATCACAGGACGCTTATTTGAAAAATTTGATTGAAAAAGTGGAAAGTGTAATAAAACGTATGGAAAGCTAATTTCTTTCTTAAAAACAAAAATAGTGAAAACCAAAACAACCATTTCGGCCTTGCGTCCAACAAAACACCTCCTTCTATTCCGGAAATGAAACCTTTCGAAGATGACCTTATAAAACTAATCGAAAATTTACAATTTCGGCGATATAGGAACCAATTTCAGAAATCTTTGACTAACGATCTAAAGAAAATCAATTCGTCTCCCAACATTTTCATTTTTGCAGACAAAACTAGGAATATTTATGAAACCTCGCTCGACACATACAACAAGCTCTTACATGACAACATCACAAAAACATATAAGCATGGATCCGAGGACACTATAGATGAAATAGATTCAGAACTAAAAAACATTTCGAACAATTTAGGAATCGGCGACAGAATTGAAAAAATGAAAAAACGCGAAGCATTTAGATCTTTAAAAGATCACAAACCCATCCATTCTACCCATCCATTTCTGAAAAACTATTGGACCAAGCTTTATCTTGGGCGTCAAATTTGGCTACTATACCTGAAAACGATATTTCAATAATAAAACACGCTAGAGAATCTCTCCTTTTCAATACCGGAATTTCATGGATAAAAAAAGATAGCAAGAGTTTGTTTGACGTTACCATGGGCAGTTTCGACGGCGCGGAAATTTGTGAGTTAGTAAGCCTTTTCATTTTAAACCACCTGAGTAAGAAATTTGGCAAAGAAAGCATCGGCCTATATAGAAATGACGGTTTGGCTATTATAAAAAGTAAATCAGCACGTTTAGCAGACAAAACAAGAAAAGATCTCCACAAAATTTTCGAGCAGTTTGACCTAAAAATTACCGCCGAATCAAATTTACGCATAGTAAACTTTTTAGATGTAACTTTCGACCTTAACAATGGAAAACACAGGCCCTATAGGAAGCCGAATGACGATCCACTATACATAAATATGCACTCTAATCACCCACCGAGCATCACAAGGCACCTACCTGCATCAATTAACAAGCGCATCGCACTTCTTTCATCAGATGAGCAAACGTTTCAGGAATCTGCACCCATGCATATATCAGAACGCACTTAGGCATAGCAGCTTTAATCATGAACTTAGCTACACTCAGCACACACCGCAACAACAACGCAGGAATAGGCAACGCAATATCATTTGGTTCAACCCACCATTTAGCAAGAGTGTTAGCACAAACATAGGACGTAATTTCCTTAGTCTAATTGACAAACATTTTCCACCGCACCACAAGCTCCATAACATTTTTAACAGAAATACAGTTAAAGTAAGTTACAGCTGCATGAACAATGTCAAGTCAGTAATCACTAAACACAATGTACGCATATCTAGGAATAACAAGTCACAGGATAGGGACACTACCAATTGCAGTTGTAGAGAAAACACCATTTGCCCGCTTCAAAAACAATGCATGACTAGGGACATAGTATACAAAGCAACAGTCACAGTAAGCAACACAAACACGATCAAAATTACATTGGCATGACTGCAACCACATTCAAAGAGCGATTGGCCAACCACACTAAATCTTTTCAGCATAAAAAGCATGCAAATGATACGGAACTTTCGAAATATATTTGGACATTGAAAGAAAGCAATATGGATTTCAGTATTAATTGGCAAATATTTAAAACATTCTATTTCGTACACGGGAGGATCAAAACGATGCAATTTATGTTTAGAAGAAAAATTTTGTATTTTGAAAGAAAAAAACAAGAATTGTTTACTCAACAAAAGAGCTGAAATAATTTCACGGTGTCGTCATCGTAATAAATTTCGCGTAAACAACGCAAACAAAGTCATGCATGCACACATTGTCTCCCACATACACCCCCACGCTCCGGCAGGAAGCATATAAGCGGTCATTTCTTTCGAACTTGTAAACTGCCTGATGATTCTTTTACAGATGAAACAGCCTGTTGCAGACAAGTTTTGAGGTAAGCGAAAATCTTAGTATTTTAGCATTTTAGTCTGACGAGTGTCGAGTGCAGCTAGTCTGTACGAAACTACGTAGTAATTAAATTATGCTATTTTGAAGACTTTGGTTTATTTTTATTTTTATATATATATATATATATATAGCCTTACAACAGTATCAACCAAAAAATAAGAAACTAGTATGTGAAATCTACATTCTTTTATTCTAAAATAATTTTCTGACATGATTTGCTCATAAATACATTTACCCCAACCTTGTGCAGGTGCTTGGTTTCCAGTCACGTGATGCGAATTTTCATGAGGAACATTGATGGCCTATGTTCACCCTTTACTTGCAATTAAGTCAGGCATACAGCCGATCTTACATGGGGAAAGTGTTGCTTTTTTCAAATTTTGCTCAAACTGTAAATAGTGAATACATAATAGAAGATTATAGAGTATAAAACAAATTAATCTTCACTATTACAGTAAAGTATGATTACTATATAGATTCTCCCGTAACGTGTATGTGTGAAAATTGCAAAGCAAATGCTCCTCAACTGTCAAGACCCAAGGTCATACATATTTCCTGGTGGGCAACAGCCTCTTAGCTCGCAGGCTTGGTGGGCAACAGCCTCTTAGCTCGCAGGCTAGGTGGGCAACAGCCTCTTAGCTCGCAGGCTAGGTGGGCAACAGCCTCTTAGCTCGCAGGCTAGGTGGGCAACAGCCTCTTAGCTCGCAGGCTAGGTGGGCAACAGCCTCTTAGCTCGCAGGCTAGGTGGGCAACAGCCTCTTAGCTCGCAGGCTTGGTGGGCAACAGCCTCTTAGCTCGCAGGCTTGGTGGGCAACAGCCTCTTAGCTCGCAGGCTAGGTGGGCAACAGCCTCTTAGCTCGCAGGCTTGGTGGGCAACAGCCTCTTAGCTCGCAGGCTAGGTGGGCAACAGCCTCTTAGCTCGCAGGCTAGGTGGGCAACAGCCTCTTAGCTCGCAGGCTAGGTGGGCAACAGCCTCTTAGCTCGCAGGCTAGGTGGGCAACAGCCTCTTAGCTCGCAGGCTTGGTGGGCAACAGCATAGCGAACCAATCACCTCAGGACAAGGTTGCATTATAACATTCATATTTAATGTACTACATCTGTACATCTTACTTCATGCGTATAATATAAAAGATCCTTTAATACAATGTAACTACATTTTACAATCTAAAAATCATTCCTCAAAAAAGATACTGTACAAAATACGTAAATTTCTTCAAGAATTTCGCTGCGTAAAATCCCCATAGAATATCAATTAAACTGATCTCAGTTTTATAAAAGCACAATGTTAATTATTCTAAAAATATGTTTAAAACTATCAATTTAGCGAATGCCTTTAAACTCTTACTCCCTTCGCAAACTAGGAAACATGCTTATGCAAGAATTGTTTGCTAGCCGTTTTTCCCGAAGGTGGGCATTGTATCTGCAACAAAAATTGTATCTGTAACAAAGGTGTCAAACTGAACTATTTAAATGTTTCCACAACAATGTTTCCTAATGCTTTACGAATGATATGGTACAGTACGTGATGCAAAAACAGCGCAGACCACTTTACTGAACACTATAGCACTTTCATAAACTGTGTTACACGAGGTTGCAATACAAAGTGGTGTTACACGAGGTTGCAATACAAAGTGGTGTTACACGAGGTTGCAATACAAAGCTGTGTTACACGAGGTAACTCACTAAATTACTTTCATCATTATCCAAGTCATTCTGACGTGATCTCCCAGTAGGGACCTCGGGTTCTGGTAACCGTTGTTCAGAATCAGAAAAATGCTCAGAAGAACTGTGTCGTGAACCAGGCCGAACTAGTTTGCCTTGGGCATTTATGTATGGTTTACCACCACCTAGGCTGGTACCGGACTAGAAGGGAAAAGAAACATACTGATTAATAAAAGCATAGACAATGAGAGGGCTTGAGGAGCATCAGTATGTCAGCATGTAAGCAAGCTGATAGGCAAGTAAACAAACACACGTACATACAGTGATACAGCGTAAGAACTCAAGAAAGCAACTAAACGAGTTCTGAGATACATGATGCAAGCATTCACATGGGGCTGCCTCGGTCTGTATATATATTTTGGTCAGTGAATTTTCACAAGCCTACGTTCCAATTGAATGAAGTACGAAGATCCCAGTAAATATGTACAACAATGTATAGGACTCATGGTATACCTTGTTGTGTATACACATGGAACACATGCAGTAATCAAAATGAATGAATTACTTACTGGTGATTTATGTCTCTCCAATGTCGTATCAACTGAGTCACGTGGGTCATCAGAATAACGGTCGTTCCAAATTCCTTCTGAATAGAAATAAAAAATTACGTTTACTTAAAACGGTAAAATATAATATCAATAATAAAATTTAGTAATTAGTAAACGACCAAGGATTAAATCCGCGTGTTATTTACAAGCGGGTTAAATTGACCTTTTCGGCACTAAAAACATGTGCAGCGCCACGTGACAAAAAATGTAAACAAACACCATGAGTTCGGACATTTGTACAAGCTCGTATTATATGTTCGAACAACAGCTTGCACGCGATCACGCTATAAAGTTTTAAAATAAAAGCATTTTGGGAATCTTGGTCAAATTTTCAACCATTACTAGTAAACAATGAAAATTGGTTTCGAAGGCATGGATTTTAAAACGATGACTGTCCCTTATTTATTTCCTATATTCAGTCTTATTCAATGTTTAAAGTTTCTATTTGTTTTCAAAACAATGTAGTCAAGGCTACTTTGTATAATGGTAATCTCCAGTTCTAATGCACAGACTGCGTCAATGGTCAATTGAATTTGTCAGCCTGATATATTTAGATAAATTCACGATGAACCAGACACTCCATTGAGCGCTAAGTCGCTGGGTTTATGAAATTGTGCAACTTTAGATAGTCACACAGTAAACGTGAATGAATGACATGAATATCCCTCACTTGTATTCAAAAACTTCCCATGCGTTATTGTGTGACCAACATAATAATTGTCTCATGTGAAGTGGACAATGCCAAGCACAAATATAACCTACGAATGTTGAGAAACTATACAGAGACCAACATAATAATGATCTCATGTGAAGTGGACAATGCCAAGCATAAATGTAACCTACGAATGTCAAGAAACTATACAAAGACCAACATAATAATTGTCTCATGTGAAATGGACAATGCCAAGCTCAAATATAACCTACGAATGTTGTGAAACTATACAGAGACCAACATAATAATTGTCTCATGTGAAGTGGACAATGCCAAGCACAAATATAACCTACGAATGTTGAGAAACTATACAAAGACCAACATAATAATGACCTCATGTGAAGTGGACAATGCCAAGCATAAATGTAACCTACGAATGTTGTGAAACTATACAAAGACCAACATAATAATTGTCTCATGTGAAGTGGACAATGCCAAGCACAAATGTAACCTACGAATGTCAAGAAACTATACCTACACTATTTTTGACCGAAAGTACAATTTCGCATATTGAATGAGGCTTTATTGTTCTATCCCGGGGACTACGAGATCAGTGGTATTTTTACTACCAGAAACGCAAACCAAAACATTGAGTCACTGGTACAGATGCTCGAGCGACAAATTTACATTAAGAACAACAACAACAACAACAACAACAACAACAACAACAACAACAACAACAACAACAACAACAACAACAACAACAACAACAACAACAACAACAACAACAACAACAACAACAACAACAACAACAAAGAATTCAACAACAAAGAATTCAACAATACCTGGTATAGAACGTGAATTTGGTAAAACTGCCATGGGAGGGGGCAGTGGGTCGTCAAATGGCACAGCTGCAGGGTCATCAAGATCTAAATGATCATCAGGGTACGGGGGGAGAGGAGTATCTGCTGTTGAACGTGGTCGATACGGGGGAGGTGCCCCACCTAAATGAAAATAAACGAAAATATATACTTAAGAAATGGTTTTAGCCCTGCTACGGTTTCCTAGAAACTCGAAGGTAAACAAACCAAGAAACAAAAATCACACTTGGAAAACAAAATGTGAAGTTGTTGCGAAACATTTTCGCAGTAAATCAGACTCAATGAATAGTAAATGGTTTTCATTTAATACTTAATTACACGATATACAATTGAATTAAATGTGAGATTAAAATTATCAGATAGGGTTCCAACCAAAATGTATCTATTTTATATTATAGAGTAAATATACGGCATACTTACGTCCATTAGACATCGGACGATTATTATTATTTCCTTTATTAACCTTGGCATAAACATCATTTGGATTAGCACGAGGTGGGTCACGTGGTTCATCAATATTATCACGTGATATTTTCCCATTCTGTAGGACTCTGGCATAACCTGGTTCTGACGACAACTCGTCATCTGATAGTTGCTGTTTTTGATTTTTATATCTGTACGATTCATCATCACTGCTTGATCTTTCCTCATCATTAAATTGAGATTTCTCACCAAATTTATACGGTTGGTAAGCTTGACTACTTTCTGTAGGGTTAACACGTTTTGCTGTGTTGTCATCTGGATTGAATGTGTTCATATCTTCTGAGTCAGGAAGATAATAACTATCTGAAATAGTACACATTTACTATGTTGTTAACAAAAGTTGAAATTATTCAAGAAAATTGGGCAAAATAAAAGGACGTATTAGTGGAAGTACAGTTTGGTATTTTGTTGTTTAAACTTTAAATGAACAAAATATGGGTATAATCTCTCCTCCGCAGAGGCTTATTTTTCGTTATTATGGATAACAATGGTGACATATATATAATGGTGGTAATGTAGGGATATATAGTAGAGGACAATGGCACGCGACGGGGGGGAATCGAGGGGGGAAAAAACGAGGGAAGCCTCCACCATATGATGTTCAGTTCTCGGGGATTATTGTCGTTTCGCGGGTATGGCTGAATGTAGCGAATTTATGGTCGAAGAAGACAGCTCTGAGAGTAACGATGATTCTCTTTAGTTTCCCACAGAAAAATAATAATAATAATAATAAGCTTTAATCAAACTCGCTAAAAATTTACAACAATACATTAAAACAAACAAGATATTACAAACAACAAAAGGCAAGTTAGATAAGGGATTCACAAACGGACTCGAAGTCCCAACAAGGCAAAAAATGATTTGAATACAAACATATACCCACGTATGGTTCGCTATTGTAAAGTATTATGTTTAAGAGTGATTTGGTTTAATAAAAATAATATCATATTTGTCTTCAAGTCTTGAAGGCACTATGTTGTTGTTGGAAATATAATATCCCTCATATAGACTGAAGCATGTCGAATATATTACAAAGTGCGTGACGAATATTAGTAAGATTTTTACGTTTCTCGTTCACATTGCACTTGTTCTTCTCGTATTGTTCACTTCTCCGTTTAAAACATATTATTTGAATCGAAAATACTGGCAAATGTATAACGTAATGTTGAACTTGGCGGCCTGAATTCATCATGGCGCGCGCGAATTGTTCGACTTGAAATAGTCTATTTGGTGTCGAGTTGTCGACAATATGCTATTTAGTATTCCTTCTGCATCCATTACTCATAACTCAGCCTCTTACCTCTCGCCTTTTTCTTCTTTTCCTGAGTTCCATAATGAGCCGACTCAAAGGGGTCATCTTCAACAGAGCCAATCAAACTACGTCGTGTTACTACATCTGCATTTTGCGGCTGTCTGTAAGTGAAATATCATTTCCTGAAGTAAGATATGGGCCTTAAAATGGATGTCTGAACAGGTAAATGGAACATTCAACTCTTCATGCAGTCTATTTAACAATATTGTTAACGTTCTATGTATAACTTTTAAAAAATACTGTAAACAACACATATGTGCCGCCATTTTGAACGACTTTCTTGCCTGAGATTGACAACTTATGTGAGCGAATACGTTGCTTTAAGTGTTTTACTACGAGAAGGTCACTGAAGAGATTTGAAGTCGATGAGATTGTCTACACAGAAAACTTATCCTCAAATGGCTTGTTTCACACCATAACATGAATGTAAGCCGTCATTCCATGCAGATCCACAAAATATTCCTCAACTGGCTTGTTTTATACCATAAAATGAACGTAAGCCGTCGTTCCATGCAGATTTATAAAATATTCCTCAACTGGCTTGTTTTATACCATAACATGAATGTAAGCCGTCGTTCCATGCAGACCTATAAAATATTCCTCAACTGGCTTGTTTTATACCATAAAATGAACGTAAGCCGTCGTTCCATGCAGATTTATAAAATATTCCTCAACTGGCTTGTTTTATACCATAACATGAATGTAAGCCGTCATTCCATGCAGATCTATAAAATATTCCTCAACTGGCTTGTTTTATACCATAACATGAATGTAAGCCGTCATTCCATGCAGATCTATAAAATATTCCTCAACTTGCTTGTTTTATACCATAACATGAATGTAAGCCGTCATTCCATGCAGATCTATAAAATACTCATTTGTTAAGATCATTTACCTGCGCATAACAACGACTGTTTCATCTAAAAGAAAAACAGAAAATTACTGTCCAGTCAATTACTGTACCACCATTATATAATATACAAAATTTAAATATTCAATTTATCTAAATGACACAGCCAAGGAACTATGCCAAGAAATGGTTACCTCGTTTTGGTTTCTGTCGTCTTCGAATGAGACACAAGAATAAAACAAGAATAACAATAAGAAGAAATCCACCAACACCAGCAATGACAGCAATTATTTCTTCTTTACTCAAGGTACTACTAGATCTATCACTCGTTTCTGCAGGTTTCCATGGTGCCACTGAAATAATAATAGCACAAACTTAACAATTTGTTATTGTATTTTGGTGAATATGCAAATTCCGAAGAAAAATCCAATCCTGAATATTCAAAAATATGACTTAAACAAGACAATTTTTTGACACTGTGAATGATTGGATTTTTTGTGAATATTGAAATTGCGAAATAAAGAAGGGCCAGATTTCGAAGAAAAATGCAATCCCGAGTGTTCAAAATATGAATTAAACAAGACAACGTTTTGACCTTGTGAATGATTAACTTACAACAATCGACATTATATGACAAAGGATAGGGAATTTTTCTTGGCAAATTTTCTTGATAAGTTGAATAATACGGTAAAACATTCTTATTTGAGAAGTTTTCTTCGACAAGTCCCTTTCATTCAAAATTTAACACGCTTCTCTCGTGTTTTCCCAACACCTCCCTCGTGCATTATAACACCTTAAATCGTGACTCTAATTACCATAGAGTATATTAAGTAATTTAAGACAGGTTAGCTTGAGTATAACAAACATTTGTCTGGTTTTTATGTTTTGTAATATTCTCGCCATCTACAGCACCGAGTTACATACCTTCCCCTCCGTCAGTAATTTGTACTTTTCCTTCAACAAACCACAGAACTTGGAACAAATAATGTTTCTCTGGATCCAAATCTTCAATAACAAGTGGTTCTTGAACATCAGGATCTGTAGTTCTTGTTTCCCAAAAACTGTTGTCTTTCTTTTCACGATATCTAACTTCCTTTGTTAAGTTTTCTTTTGTGTAGATAACAAACGACACTTTGACAATTTTTCCATTATCAAGTCTTTCCACCGAAGCTAGAGAAACGAAAGTTATATGGGTCAATTTTCATCTTAACAACTTCAATATTATCCGAATCCAAATATAACTGTATGCCAACTTTATCCTTACCTCATCCTTATCTTGATCCTAAGTGTAACCCTAATCCTAACTTTAATCCTAACTCTAATTCTAACTTTATCCTTACCTCATCCTTACCCTGATCCTAAGTGTAACCCTAATCCTAACTCTAATCCTAACTTTATCCTTACCTCATCCTTATCCTGATCCTAAGTGTAACCCTAATCCTAACTCTAATTCTAACTGGACACAGCATGGAAAGACACCATACATATTTTAGAAACAGATTTCAAACTGACGTTGAAATGAATAATTGTATTGACCATTCCGATGAATGGAACGCGTCAGAATAGCACTATTGTTATGTTATGCTACAGTAAGTGTTATGCAAAGGGACAACAATTGACTTGCACCGATTGTGTTGAAAAACAAATAGAACGTACCTGATCCATAAAACGCTGGAAGTGAAAAAGAGAAAAGGCATACTTTAGAAATAACGTATGAATAACCACATTTACTCAATTACTGCAGTAGATCTGCAATATGTAGATTTAGCCTTGCGTCTTATAATGCTGCTATTATTTAGTATTTCCATTACGACTATTATGTCTAGTATCTCTCTGAGTAAACCTGATATTTATAAAGACATAAACCATACCTTGAGTCCTGCGTCTTATATGGTTACTGCATGCTATTATTTATCATATAACACCTTAGTGGATTCTCATAATTTAATTGGTTGATTATGATCACGTGAGTGTGACGTTGAAATGAAAGTTCCATTTTCACGATCGTGAAAATGGAAAAAACTATTGCACGCTCAGCCGTGCAATGGAACAAATCGTATAGTACAATTGGTTGGGTTTTCATAAATTCCATACGTCAAAATCCTAATCGTATCGTGTTCGTAGCTTTTTTAATCCTAGTTTCACAATGAGGTGGATGGACTTTTTAAATACAAACAAAATGGCGGATGTAAAATATGTCCTATACGATAATTTTTCGTGAAATGAATGCCATTATCGTATTCATTCTTTATTAAAACATTTTTGGGACTTGTATTTGTTTGGTATATCAATTTTGAACTTCATACATGTAACTCTGGTATGTATTTGTTTTGTTTTGTATTTATTCCAATATATCATTCATAACATTGATATATTTTGGTTGTCGCCTCGTGGAATACAAAATTCCATCTTTCACCTCATGAAAATATTTTTACCATTGCACTCATAAACCAAAGGTGGAAAAAGTATCGGATCCTGGAACCTAGTTCCCAGAAATATTTTTGGATCTGAACTTTTGCAGAAAATTTTTCAGAAATTTCTGAAAGTTAATAATTAACTGATGAGTAATAACAAAACTAGAGTATGCTCTAGTCTAGACTAGCATCAACTTTTCCTTTTTCAAAATGAACACCACTGAATATCAAGAAACAACACTCCAATCAGTACAATCTCAAAAACAATCAATTATCACTTATTTACTGAGACCGAGGGAAACAGCGTGTTTTGTGGCCCCGAGACCGCCGTTGTTGCCCTCGGCTTCGCCTCGGTCGAGGGGCCACAAAACACGCTGTTTTCCCGAGGTCTCAGTAAATAAGTGTTTTATTATATAGCAAGTGTCAAAGTCTCAATAATTCACTTGGTATTCTGTCTTTATCTATTAATAATAGATTATTATCTTCTTCTGAACGACTTGCAAACCGACCAGTAGACGCGAACAGTTCGTGCCTCACTTCCGGTCAACAATTGTTTCGTTGTTGACCGGTTGCCGAACATGACGTTTTGTGGACCGGCACGTGATATGGTTTTGTCCAATCGGCAAACAGGAAAATTGAACTTTGACACTTGCTATATAATAATTATCATTATGATCAATAATGATCATTAATGATCCTCGGCTTCGTCTCGGGCAACAATGGCGGTCTCGGGGCCACAAAACACGCTGTTTCCCTCGGTCTCAGTAAATAAGTGATAATTGAACCTCATTAATTATTCATTTTGAGTCTGACATCCAGGTTCCCAGCAAGAGAAAAACTTTTCCCACCTCTGTCATAAACATTCATTATTTGTATACTATTTCCATTACCACTATTATATCAATTATCTCTACGAGTAAACCCGATATTTATAAAGACCATATACCTTGAGTCCTGCGTCTGATATGGTGACTGCATGCTATTTAAGGATTAAAGCACTCTGTGAGTGCATTATCGGGAATTACAAGCACGAGTTCACGAACAAGGTACGAGAGTTTCATACTGCACGAGACGCAGTCGAGTGCAGTATTAAACTTCGAGTTCCTTGTTCGTGAATGAGTGCTTGTAAATCCCGATAATGCACGAACAAAGAGTGCTTTAAACGTTTTAATATTCAATTTGAGTAAACGCTTTGACGGTATTTATTTATTTATGAATTATGAGCAAAAACATTCTATAAACTTTGTTGAACTAACTGTTTACTAGTTCCTTGTTTAGTTTTGATAATATTCAAAATTAGTAAACCTTTCTTGGCTAAAATTCGCGAAATTTCAATACAAAAAAAGTGTTTTTAGAATATTTTAAAACGACAAATAGCTTTTATGTAAGAAACAACCTTGTTGTTTTGAATCTGTCGGCCGAATTACGAATATATTTTGAACCGGTTTCGCCGCTTCGCCACTCATTCACAACTTATATTCCGTAAATTCGTAAAATAAACTAAATAAACATGTTTACGTTTAAATACGGAATTATTTTAGAAATTTGGCCATTGTCTTCGGTTTAAAATAAACGAAATCTTATAAACTTTTCCATTCGTGAATTCGGGCGCCATCTTGCCGTGCTGATATAAACTATAACGGCACGGCCGTGCGTTGTTGCTATATAAAATGCACACACGTGGTACAAATTGACCAATAAGAACGCGAGTT
The DNA here is from genome assembly GCA_016169945.1 of Trachythela sp. YZ-2020. Taxonomy (NCBI): domain Eukaryota; kingdom Metazoa; phylum Cnidaria; class Anthozoa; order Malacalcyonacea; family Clavulariidae; genus Trachythela; species Trachythela sp. YZ-2020. The sequence goes on along the minus strand of JADLSH010000236.1, from coordinate 1,630,231 downwards.
TACGAAAATTGAATATTAATATTTATTATTCATTACGACTATTATATCTATTATCTCTAGGAGTAAACCCGATATTTATAAAGACCATATACCTTTAGTTCTGCGTCTGATATGGTTACTGCATGCTATTATTTATTATTTTCATTACGACTATTATACTATTATCTCTAGGAGTAAAGCCGATATTTATAAAGACATAAACCATATACCTTGAGTCATGCGTCGTATATGGTTACTGCTGTTACTTGGTCCATCTTTATTGCGAGCTTGAACGTAAAATACATAATGTTTATTTGCTTCGAGATCCTTAGTGATTGTAAAACAATTACATGGATCATCAATATCATCGCTGATCAGTGTTTGGTCTGCTTGAGATCCATAAATCTTATACCACACGCCCTGTCCTCCGTTGTACCCAGGTGTCCACTCCAGATGAGCGTGTACAGTGGAGAGTTTGTCTTGGACATTTTTAATGTAGGTTTTGACTTTGTCTAGTCGTGGGGCTTCAGGTGGACCTGAAATTAAATAAGTATATGGTGGATATAGGTTTTGACTTTGTCTAGTCGTGGGGCTTCAGGTGGACCTGAAATTAAATAAGTATATGGTGGATATAGGTTTTGACTTTGTCTAGTCGTGGGGCTTCAGGTGGACCTGAAATTAAATAAGTATATGCTGTATTAAATATCGTATTTATTTCTCTATTTTCTTGAACATTTAGTACAAAATATTAACGTAAAAGTGTAAAACTCTAAACTAAAAACTATAAATCGTGTCCAAACTAAACTATATAATCGACTCACTTTTGTCTCTATAGCAACCGTTTTTCTATTGGTTGGCATAAATTACCAAGCCAACATAAATTAAATTTAAATGTTTATCACATATGGTGGATATAGGTTTTGGCATTGTCTAACACCAGGGCCTGTGGAGGGCGTGTAAATAGGACATTATTCAGGTCTACGGAGTAGGCTAGGCTATTGTAGATATCGGTGTTTACATTGTTTTTCAGATTCATATAATAATTGTAAAATTGGATAACTCGTTACTTTTGTGTATAAAATGTACTGTAGCTTTTGTATAACCAGACTGAGGAAATAGTTTCCAGACCTACCAACCTGAGTGGCAGAAATTGTGAGTTGCATTTACCATTCTGAGGGGAACGGAAAGCCTTAACAGGTTTTACAACTCAATTAACAAAGGTTCCGAGGGTTAGTTACAGTAGTTAGTTGAGGTTAATTCCTAACGGTTAGTTCCTGAGGTTAGTGAGGGACGAAAACCGGACTACCCGGAGAAAAACCCTTGAAGCGCAGGCGAGAACCAATCAATCTCTACTTACACGAGTTTATCAAGCACAGGGACGTTATCAACTAAGTAAATCTCAACCTGCTGTATAGCAGGCTTGCCCTCAACCTGCTGTATAGCAGGCTTAGAAACATTTTGTCGTTTTCTTCAATAAAATTACAGTCTAATTTTTTTGGCAGGTCAAATTAATTTTTGCCTGCTATTTTTATTCTTGAACTGCCAAAATCGAGGTCGCAAATGAAATGAAACATATCTATAGAATTTCGCCTGCCATCTCTCAAATGTGGCCTGTTTTTGCCCACTGGCAGGCCGCTATTTCGAGCCACGCTTAACTCAGAGGTAAGGGGCAGCGTGTTAACCGCATCTGCCAACCGTGTTTCTTTCAGTTGTTTGTTTTGCTTGTGAGGTTCAAAGTTCAAGTCCCGTGTGGGACTCAGGAATGAATTATTCTTGAGCTTTAACAGCATGTGCAAGCAAAAATGAAACGAATCACGTATATATACTAGCACCAAGATGCAAACAAAACAACATAACAAAATAGACAAATTATAGGATAACAAATTCGTAGTAAAATACATACTACTGTTATTCACAGTACGTTGATTGCGAATTTCTACACAGACAAACAAATAAGCAACCCATGCGTGACAACACGTTAATGTTATCACCAACAAAATTGTCTCTTCCTAAACTCCTTCGGCTACAAAACGTGTCAAATATGAGCGCGCGGGGAGTGATGGGGAGATTGAAAGAAAAGCATGCCAGTCTCTGCGGAGAAAAGAATATACACCAGCCTATACACACGCTCTCTTTCTTCGATGTTTAAATGTCTAATATTGCTTTATTCCTGCATGGGGTGTTGAGATGTGCGAGCTTCAGAACAACAGAGGCTGACTCGACAACACACGTCGCACAAAGTGAAAAAGCTATATGACAGAGTTAGAAATAGCAGATAGCTGTCAGTTTTAGCACTTTCCCGGTGATTTTTCATCTAAAATATAGCTAAGCTTAATATAGCTGTCTTAAAACAGCCGGCAACATTTTTGGCCTGCAAGAAACAGCCTATAAAATTAGGTGTATTTTATCAATGTTATTTCGAACCCTGATATGTCCAAGTTAAAAGAAATAATGCTCACACTAAATTATGAACCAAATGTATAAAATATGTTACCTTTAGGAAGAATTTCATAAATCTGAGTATCATTCCCTCGATTATTGTAAACATAACATAAATATTTCGCACCAAATCTCGCTCTGACTTTCATGGTTAATGTCGTTTCACTTGATTGTTCTATACTTAGAATATCTGGCACACTGTCGTTCAGTTCTTGCATGGAAGGATAAGAAAGCCACTTAAATTCAGCTACAGGCAAAGCGTCAGCAATACAAACTAATTCCACTGTCTCTCCTGATTCTGCGCCCAATAACGTGTCAGTGGCTGACCAGGTTGAGATCACAGGACGAGCTGGAAAATATAGAAATCAAGTCACTGAAACAGTTCAATCTACTATGAATTAGAGTGAATTATAGCTGTAGCTGACGAAGTTATGATTTTAGGACGAATTAAGAATACAACAATAAAATATATATCGTAGAACGAGAGATGTTGTTTGTTTATTTTGTATACTGTACGATTCAGACAATAACACGAACCTGTAAGATTTTTACATCATACTGAAAAAAATTTGAACGAGCATCAGACAAACATGGGCGCCGAAACGTGGGGCAGGCAATAAGGGCTTCCAAATTTAGAAGAGGTAAAAAATTGTAAACTTCCTGCCAAAGAGCCTTTGCTTGAAACGTTTTATAATCGTTCCCAGGTATTTTCAACACACATAAATGAAAGCCTATTATATGATTAAACACTTTTTATCTGTTCCTGAGAAATGATTCATTTTACACATGTTACTGCACTGTCATACCATTACCCACCATAAATATGCAGTACTTACAATAAATAGTGACGTCACTCGATGCAGAAACATTTGGCGGTATCCCATTGTCAGCGGTACAAGTATACAGTCCTTTGTTTGAATACTTTACGTAAGATATACTGAGACGTTCCCCTGTGACACGAAGTATCGTACCATCTTTGGTCCAATGTATGGTGGGCTCAGGTACGCCAGTCGCATTACAGAACAATTGAAGTCTGTTGGATTCATTCAGCGAAACCCTTTGTTGCGGAGGAACAATTATTCTTGGAGGCACTAGAACAAATTAATTGCTTTGCTTAAAAATGGCAAAAGATGGAAAGGGAAATTATAGATTGCCTGGGGAAACTCACGAGTCATTAGCAACAACAATTGTTATGGTGAAAGGCGTTGTTTGGAAGCATGGCACATAAATATGAGTCCTCGTGCTTTGAATAGATCGGTTTGTTTGGCGATGACGTCATCCCTCGTGTATACAAGAAGCTGCGTTGCGACTTTAGATCACCCGAGATGTAGATACTAGACTGGAGTGTTGGGACGTTGCGTCGTGAATGGAATTTGTTCGGGAATTATATACATTCATTTAATTAAACCTGAGTAGCGAAACACGCATGTAATGACAAACATTAGAGTACAAAACAGCACAGTCAGGCACTCACCTCTTACTAAAAGGTTAATATATTCTTTTTTTCCTTCACCAATGGGACTGCCACCGGCACAAGATAAACGACCTCCTTCGTAAGGTTGAATATTATCAAATTCCAGTTTTCCCTTAGTTCTATTTTGTATAACTGTGCCATTCTCCCACCTCCAAATATGGTAAGTTGTCGCAGGATTGCCTTCAGCGTCACAGTTGAGTTTGACGTCGTCACCAACACGAACTTCGCGTCGTCCGAAGGCATTTGTATTTTTCACTTCTGGAAGGTCTGAAATGACACATAATACATTAAAAGGTTATGTTTTCTAACTGGTGAATAATTGATGACAAACACGAAGGAATTCAAGACTGTATTGATACCACAGTCCAAAAAATTGAGTCAATTTTTCTGCTTAATAACTTAGTTTTAAATACAGAGGCTATACCTTAACTAGAAAATCGTTTATTATCAGTAATCTTAAAATAATAGCCCATTTCCAATAAGTTGCAGGTTATATTATGTCGATTCTAGTGTAGGTAGATATGAACAAAGGTCCTTCGTCTGGGACCACGTTAATGTAGCTATTTCGCTCGAAATGTCGAAGTAATTTTTATATTTTTCAGGTACCGTATTTACTCGTTTAAGCGCCGCCATGGAATAAGCGTCGCACTTATTCACAACGCGGCGTTTAATATAAGCGCGGTTAGATGGAATTGTTCGAGCAGAAAACAACTTCAGCACATCTCAATCTTCAATCAGCCTCGGACACGGATTTATTATCCTGTACTACATTGTTTTTGAGTTCAAAGTGAGCATATTTCAATTCTCTGTGGTTTAACTCTCTCTCCAGAACTTCGGAAATGCGCAATTCCGTTGTGAAGACAGATACAAATAGAACAATTCTTAAAGAGCGCCGCATTCGAATAAGCGCCGCCTTCAAATAAGCCGCGTCAAAAACACTAAAAATTTAAAGCGCTCAAACGAGTAAATACGGTAGTTCATAGTTGAATCCTTCCAAACAAACGTCGTGAATATGGACTAGAGCCATGGTCTACGATGATGAGAGTTGGCACGAGAGTTTTATCAACTCTCATGCCCCGGTCAAACGAGAACAAGAGTTGCATGAGAGTTGACTGGATATTACCGCGTGTACCGGTCAAACGAGGAAAACTCGTCAAAATTTGAACCAGCTCAAAGTTGACGAGAGTTGGAACTACCAGTAGTCTTTTGTGACTATTTACATTACCTCGATATTGGCCTACTGTATATTTATACCACTGTCACAGAATGATCCTGAAAAACTAGTTTTATATTAATTCTGAGTTCTGACAGTCTACAGAGAACAACGAAAACTAACGTTGTCTCGAGCGGGATTCGCATCTTGGGGTTTCTAGACCGCCGCTCCACCCATTAAGTTATCGAGTCGACGGGGATTGGTAGCGAGTATATCCAATTTGCGTGCACGAAATATTTTCGTGATTGGCTTGATAGCTGAATGGGTAGAGCAACGGACTAGAAACCACAAGATGCGAATTCGATTTTTCGTTGGATTTTTCGTTGTTCTCTGTACTGTCAAAATTAGAATGAAATGACCACTATCTAGTATCGGTATGGTACTTACACATCACCACTATCGGTATGGTACTTACACATGCATCACCACTATCGGTATGGTACTTACACATCACATTTAGTCTAAAACTCTCGGAGTCACCACTAATACTTCCATAAGGCGGATTTAGTGCTTGACATGCATACTTTCTATTATCGTCTTTTTTCGCAGGAGATAATGTGAGCGTAGATGTAGATTTATACGTGTTGTCTGGAAGTCTACCACTAATGTAATATTGAGGGCCGTTCCTTAAAACTGAACCATCTTCAAGCCAGATAATTTTAGCTGCAGGTTTTCCTGACGCCTCACATGTTACGGAAAAGTTTTTTCCTTCAATTGCATTCTTTTTGTCTGGAAAATCAGTTAGAACTTTTGCTGGAACTGGTTAAAATAAAGAGAAAAATGTTATAATATCGCAGTTTTACACAATGTTTGGCACAATAACCAAGTATTTAACGGCAATAAAGAAATGGACTGATTTGAATAACTTTAATATTAATACTGTCAAGCGGAAGTAATATATATATATATTTATTACTCTCGTCGTATATGACTGGCTATCAGCTCATATACGACTCGAGTTCGTAGAATAACTGTTAAATATACAGCTAATTCAAAAAAGGTTGTCCTTTACAAACCTTAAACTCTAAAACCTTAAACTCTAAGCGCGAAAAGCACTATGCGAGCGCAAGTTTCAAGTTTAGGAATTGAATTTGGCGGTCATTTGTTAGTGAAATGATTAATATCTCCCTACAAGGATATATCAATCACAAATGGCCGCCATATATGATATCGAGCACTCTTTGGCATTTCGTGAACCAAAACACGTTCATATATATATATGTATGTATATATATAATGGTCCCGTGGCCGTCCTCCAATTTTGACTGTTTAGCTTCACGGGGTGAAATGTCTGTTGTACTATGTCTATATATAGAGTAAATCACTGTATATACATGTAGGATAATACTTTACCTTTAACATCAAGTAAGAAGCCAACTGTTGGTCCGTTCCCAAGTCTATTGGATGGAGTACAACTAACCGTATTCCCATCAAGATTAATTTCTACCTTGATAGGTTTTTTCCCCGTTTTGCTACCACTCACTGCTGCTATACCTCCACCAGAAATGCTGAATGTAGCTTTAGGATCAGCTTCTGCAGTGCATTGTAGAGTCACGGTCTTGCCAACGAGAAGAAGTGAGGTTGTATTAAACTTCGTATTCACAGGTTTAACTTTGAAACAAAATATAACAATATATATCAGTTATACACAATCAAATTCATATGGTTATTAATCCAGTAGTACCACCCAGTAAAAGAGTACCACCCAGTAGTACCACCCAGTAGTACCACCCAGTAGTACCACCCAGTAGTACCACCCAGTAGTACCACCCAGTAGTACCACCCAGTAGTACCACCCAGTAAAAGATACCCTGAACAATTGTCACCTTCTAAGGATAATTTTTGGATTACCTGAACAGTGTTCATAAGTTGTTTTTTTTTAGTTTTGCATGACATAAATGTAATACTAGCCAGCTTACGGTTGTACCACGTTTTATCTTATTGATATTAATTAAAAAACTCGGATCTTCATCAGTACAAAGAAGGGGAATGTAACTAAACCATCGTTAATTAAATTAACATTATTTATCTAAAAATTAAACTAACGTTAATCAAATTAACATTATCAAAAAATTAAACTAACGTTAATTAAAGGATCCACAAATCATGTGGCAGTTGAAAATAATTATGGTGTTGTTCAAATCATACACAATCCAGAAGACATATTAACACATGTACACGAGGTAAGAGTAATTTTCGCCATTAGAGACCTTAAGATTGAGGTTTAAAATTTTTACTTCAAACCTCAAACTGCAGTTTGAGGTTAGACGTCAGAGGTAATACATTTTGAGGAGATTAAGACTGAAGTACACTGCTCTGAGATGTTTTTGAGTATTCGCTGCCATCTTGTTTTGAAAGCTGTGCTTTATAGTTTTTTTCCAAGCTTATAGTTTTTCGTTTTTCGTGTTTCAAAATAAGTGCAATATGAAGCTAAGATGATGTTTTAAACATTTATTCTAGCGATACTAAAATATTGTTTGATATTTTCGAAATAGATTCTGAGGGATTATTCATACGCGAAAACAATTTCCACACGTTGAAAACCTGAAAATTTATCGCAAATTCGACCGCGGGAGTCTAGTCACGTGATCGCTAGCGGTTTGCGGTTCGACGTAATCGTAAACATACGTAAATCTTATTAACTGACAGCACACTGCAGATGTGACACTGTAAAGTTTGGCCTGCACGGGAAAGGCGTTCAGCTTAACTTCAGCGTATTTTTGCTAAACTTGGTTTGTTTATTTCATTTTCTATGAATGTATTGAGAGGCAGCTGCACACAAAAGAACATAGTTTATAGTATTGAAGTTCACTGCATGCCTTGCATGCAGCCAGTATCTGTTCTGGCTTCATTTTCGCTTAGCTGGCACGCATGTAGCGTTGTATCACATGTAGTAGCGCAAAAAAATACAGTGTAACAGGAGGGCAATAGTAATTGGGGTTTTTATCATGCCCCATAGTCATGTTGAATAATTCCTGAATTGAATCATGGAAATATTATCTTCCCAACTATACTTACATTTGACAGTCAATTGCGTAGAAGGATTCATATTAGCACTTCCAGCTTTATTACTTGCTTTACACACATATGTTCCCTTGTCATTTCTAGTGAGATTATTAAACACCAGATTCGGATCATCCATATCCGTTTCTTTATATCTTACATTGTTCTTTTCCCACACAATTTTGATTGGCTCTGGACTTCCTTCTGGTTCACATTTTATCGTAACTTTTTTACCTTCATCAACGGTTAGTGGCCCAGAAGTATAACTGTCCTTTGTTGGATAATGTGGTCTTACTAAATAGAGAAAAGAAACTGATAGTTCGTCTATAAACGGATCACCCATCAAGACCTGTCTGACAAATCATCCGTCTTAACTTTGCCTCATATATCTATGATATTAGCACAGATAAGGTATATACAGACGTGAATATCTCATCGGAACCTTTGATATTTGATCACCCGCTTTTCGCCAGCTTATGAACCTACGTCAATTACACGCGCCACGCAAAGTGGCTGCATGGCAAGTTCTGGCAAGTGTCACTGCCGAAATTTCATTATAAAAGTGTAGGGAAACACGGTTCCAACGTGAAAAATGCTTTTTTAAAGGAATGGACGCTTTTAATAAGTGTAAACACAAGACCATTGACATGACTGGACGAACTAGCTAGAACAGGACGATCTATACCGACAATAGTCCTGGAACAATTAAACTATCACATGCAACTTGGTATTTTTGGGAAAATCCACTAAATTAGGGTAACAAAGTATCACCTATTGGTTTTTCCTGATAGTTCGTTTATAGTACCGTATTTATAGAGTCAGATTCATGAATCCTGCGTCAAAACCAACTACGAACACATGTTTCTCTGTGTATGTAGATGAACTACGCAGATACAATAGTCTGTCCTCACGAGTGATCCATCTGTTTGCTGCCAAACAAATAACTGTTTTCCTAACTAACGCTCGTTTTTATATTCTACAATATATCATTATTGTGATCTTAATGAGTTTCATGATAAAAATATATTCAGAATCTTTTCAAACATTGTAAAGAATCTTAAAACGTACTATTTCAACAGCACTGGGCAGTAAATCAGGATTGGAATCTCTATGAAACACAGGATGAATCAGCAAAATAGAATGGTTACCACAAATCCTATATTAAGCCCCCCCCCAAAAAAAATAGTCCCCTTCTCTAGAGGATCGAGACACACCCATTTTCTTTCCCCTAATTTGATGATCCCGGATGTAGAAACTATCTTGTAAGGAGAAGATTTACAAGATAATGTTGGGATTTTAAATAATTCCAGTATCAACTTAATTGTGAAATAAACATAATAATGATATAAAAATACAACACAATGTTACCACTGTACATACTGTATACAAACAAAAGCACATTAACCAATAAATGTAATAAATATTTGCAACTTACCAAGAACATTTAGTTTTATTCCGTGTGTTTTTGTTGATGCTACACCACCTGAAGTATATATTAATCGCAAGTAATATATACCATCATCCTCTGTTTTCGCACCTTTGATGTTCAGGACAACCTCTTTAGTATTCTGACTGCGTATAGCCGTCCAGCTTCTTCCCAAGTAGGGAGAGAACATCGCAATACTAAACTCAGATGTGAAATAAGCAACGCCAATCTGTTGTTGTTGTCCTGGTCGTGCTAAGTTGATAGTACCTATAGAGAATTTTTCACCTGTTTTCGTGGAAACCTGCCATTTTAATTGACCATTCTTACCCTTATTAACATCCACATCCGATTTTTGACTATATATTTCGAGACTTGCTAAATGGAAAAATATATAAGTGTATTGGTATAGGTTGGCTTACATTAAAATAACGCTTGGTTTGGTGTCCTATATTTGTATAGACACCATAAATGTGTGCGATTATACTACACCATAAATGTGAAAGCTTAATTTTTATGACATCCACGTATCACGTATATCACGTAATTCCAAAACGTATAGCGGAATTTCCCCTCACCAACAGGACCGCACAGAGACATTTGGGGGCCCGGGGGAAAAAACAACTTTGCGGCCCTAGCTATTTTCCATTCTGAAAGATCTTTGGCATCACATGCTATTGTGCTTGCTTAGAAAACTGATTTCCTTGAGCTTCTGGATTACGTTTTGTAGTCTTTAACATTTTAAATAACTTTCTCAATCTGCATTCAGTACTCATTCAGGGCATTCTCCCCCTCTAGGGTCTCAGGAATGGCAAATTCCTGCATTCTGAGAGACATTGCTAAGTGCAGCAAACTGCACCCTCCCCTCTGTGCCCTCACCAAACCAAAAGAAAAAAACAATACACAACGTAATAAATAATGTTGCAGTAGGGTAAATTTGTTATTATAAACTTTGTTGTATATTCTGTAGTTTAGTTCCTGAATGTTTAATTCTAGCACTAATAAATATAGTAATATGGAACCTTATGGAACAAACTCCCACTTGAAATTAGAAACGAAAACAATGTCAACTCTTTCAAGAAACATCTTAAAGACTTATTTTAGAGAAGCGTATACTGATCTATAGACTTTTATTATAACTATATATTTATTGAACATATGAATAATTAATATTAAGAAATTAATATATGTAAGAATTTAGCATTCTAGATTCATTTTAATTATTTATGAAATGTGTACATGATATAATATTTATTGTATTTATCATACTTATAAGTTATGTATAATTTAAATGGACAATTGTAAAGCGCATTAGATGATGTAGCTATTTTGTAGCTATGCCTATGTTATTTTGCGCTATATTGCCTATATATAAATATCAAAATTATTATTATTATTACTATGCCTCAGAATCTACGCACACAATCGCTTGCCAACATTTTCCCCCAAACGTATATGACCCTATATATAAACCTCTCTCTGTCAGCAGTTAACTAATTTAGTTCACTGCTAAAACTTCACCTCTAAACAACGGATACCATTCCGATGCAATCTGCAATTAACAGATATCTCCTGCATACAACGGACTGTAAGTTAAGGTACGGATGTTTTTATGAGCATCCTTATTAGGAAACCTCTAATGAATGGACACATTCAAGCAACGGGCAACCAACACCATCCTGAGTACAAACTGAAAATATGCCGCAAGTTGAAACTTTTGATTGCCTTCTTACGCGGCTAGATTAGTATACAACACACAGTTCATACAAAAACACAAGGAACAAGTCATAGCTATAAAAAAACATTTAGAAAAATAAAGTCCATTTTTAGTCAGGGCCTCTTTTAAAAATTCGTCAGTGACCATCAAAGAACTGGTGTGGTGGGGTCTCTGGGGTCCCCAGGGGCCGGTTGTTCAAAAGCCGGTTAACTTAACCCTGGGTTAGTGGTAACTTTCATACAAGTTTCCCGACACCGGTTATATTACTATGAATACTTTTTTCTATCAACCTTGTACTGGGCGATAGAAGTTTTTGTTTATAAAGTTTTGAAATAAACAAACATGTAGAAGTATACAAACCAGAACAGAAGATTAAAATTTAACCCGGGGTTAGCGTTAACCGGCTTTCGAACAACAGGCGCCAGAACTTTTTCGTATTTTTGAGCTTCTGGGTCTTGATTTCCTGCATTTTCAGACACAATATTTTGACATATTTCATCTAGACTTTAGAGACTGAGCTTTCAGTATAAAAACAAGTCTTGGTTATGGGAATATTGTTAACTAACTTATTCTTCCCTTTTTTAGATTATATTTTATTTTATATTTTATTTTCATCAAATTTTTTGGTTTATTTTATAAAAGAAATAAATAACTTTATCCAAATGCCTATATAAAGTATCATACATGTGCTTATTATGCTGGCTCTGAATAACACTTGGGAAGCTAGCAAAATGTTTGACTATCACCTTGTATTGCATGCTTCTCTCGTCCAACATTATCTTCCAGATGAACTACATAACTTGATTGAAGTGTGCAACACATTTTTTTATTCTACAAATATTAAATCTCTGGACTGCAGACACCTCCAAAAAATGGACAGATAATTAGACCATGTTTATATGCTAGGTAGGCTGATGCGATACTGAAAAAATCGATATATCGATATCGAAAAGAAATAATCGATAATATCGAATTATGATAATTAGAAAACGTAGTTTAGTCAACTTGCATGTATGCCGCATCACAAACAGCAAAAAACAAAGTTGCATGAAACTAGTCAAACATTAAAAGGTTTATTTACAACAGTTTATGAATGTTTAAAGATTTCTTTACAAGCTTAATGGTTTCGCAGTTCGTACGACTGTTCTGCGAGAAACACTAACATGTTCGCCTTGTTTGGCTTAAGCTATACTCGCTTTGCCATTACTATTCAGCGAATCAAGCACATTTTCTCGCGTAGCGTACGTCGTACAGTTTAGCTATACGTTGCCTCTTTATAAGTGGACTTTGATGACATTTGGTAACGCGGCAACTGATGGAATCGTCAGTAATCTCTTCTGCCCGTTTTTCGCCTGATCTCTCCGCCCGTTAAATAGCCCACGCGCTTGCTACTTCAATTCGCAATTGCCGTCATACACGTGTTTTCTAAACTTTACCGGACAATAATTGCCGAAAAAAAGGAGATTAAGTTGGCTAGTTAAAACTTTCGATATGTGAAAAATCGAACATCGATATTTATCGAATTTGGCTAAAGTATTTATCATATTGTTTGAAACAAAATGGCGGATTCTGAAGAGGTCTATTAACGACGAAACTAGTAAACTGCCAATTATTAATACAAGGAGTGTCGAAAGGGATTTTTAGAAACTAGTATTTTAAACGTTTTAGTATTTTAACATTTTAACATTTTGTTATGTTTTAAATTATGCCAAATGATATCTCATGATGGGAAGAGAGTAACTGGTTAGATTTTGATTAATAGTACCACATCATTAAGACTCCAAACACTGACTGTGTCATCACTAAGGATATAATTTGAAGGCAGGTACGTGGGTTAAATGAACTGGAACAGAACCAGCTGGATATTAATTATACAATAAGTTATCCAAATATAATTCCTAGCTGCTATTTTGAAACTGGTAATTTATCTATTTGTACTTTGGTATCAATATAATCATATTAAGCTTTATTTCATGCAATGGTCACCAATCATAAATGCATCTTGTTGATGGAAATTAGACTGTATCAACAAATCCATATAATACCACAAGGCTAAAAACAATGGCCAGTCAACAGACAAACAGCAGTATAAAATGCCCCTAAATTGGTCACTTTTTTGCTCTTTTCTTAAAAGGAAGTGGCCACACGAAAACTCCCGATTCTTCATCATCTGCTTTAGTTCGACATTTTGGTAGCATATGATTTGCTATTGAAATGAATTTGAAATATGGATATCATGAAAAACTTTTGCATACAAATTCCTTCAAATTTTAATGGAATAAAATTATTAATGTTGACAGTTTTACAACGTGATTACTAACGTCTAATAAAAGAGATGTCTCGAAACAAATTTGTTGTTATTTGTTTTACTGTAAGTGTAATTGCATAATATTAAGTAATAAGATCATATCCCACACATTAAATTAATCATCTTTTTGAGTATTTGCTGTATTTAAAGTATTTTACTCACTTTAAAAAATGACCGGTCAGTTTTGACTAAAATCAAGTTGACCAATCAGTTTGATCAGCAACCTACCAGCTGTTATTTTTAGCCCTGTACCATAATGCATTATGTGCCAAAAGTTTGATATGGTTTGGCATAACTGTGTGAGATTTTGTTCTCTAGCCAGCCTGTTGTATTTGCTTTTAGAAAAAAAAACACTCCCCCCATGGAGGGAATTGCATGGTGCTGTCAAGGGTAAAATCAATGTCTAATAGTAATATGTATTAGGATGTGGTTAACTTCGGGAATGAACTGTTGTCATTTGTTTGTTTTGCCAATATAACACTTTTTGCCTTGGCATATATTTGGTGTATTGTTTAAACGGTAAGGCTACAAACAAAACACTTAAGGCAGGCTACAAACAAAACACTTAAGACAGGCTACAATCTCTTAAAATATTGGACACTAATGAATATTAAACACTACAAATAACAACTATGTACCAAGGTTCCATATAAAACCAATCTTGATCCTAGTTGGTTCAAAATAATTACCATGGAAGAAGCAGGTCATAACATTTAAGAACTTGTCTCTATATATAAGAACATTGCTTACAAAAAGGGTATTATTATGCAGTCCTTTGGGTAAAAGTCTTTATAGACACTGACAATTATATTTTGGGTGACTTTCCATCTTAACCCATTAATTAGCTTGCAATGAGCCCAGATGTCTAATGTCAGACAATGGGTTAACAAAACTATCTGCCAGTGTCTCTTGTTAACCCATTAGCTCACAATGCACCCAGATGCGTCCTACTTTAGTATTTTACTCTGTCTAACACTAGACGATTTTACTCATCAGTGGTAGGGTACTGCCAGTTAATGGGTTAATATCCAGAAATGATGTCACTAGGATTAGAACTTGGGCGAGGATTATGGTGAGGTTTGAAATTAAGAATTTGCAAGGATTAGGAATACTTTAAGGGTGGGAATTCACTGAATTTCAATTGAGGATGTTAATATGGAATGCCACAACAGATAAATTAATAACAATAAAGTATTTTGTACTTGTATAATAGACCATTTTGACAAAATCTAGCCAGATGTGCACTCTTATTATTTTATAACTCTATCTAATGTCAGACAATTTTAGTGATCAATGGGGAAAGTCTTTGCCTTGATGATTATTTAAGAAAATATTAATTACAGTATTTTACATTATTTTATTAATCTTTAGTCTATATTGCTAGTATACTAGAGTAGTACTGTAACTTTTGAATGACATCCTTTTGTATATTGAACATACTATTGACTATAAATTATACATAAACAGTTGACTGGCAAACACCCATGATCGAATACTTCAAATTTTACAGTATTAAAATACCTAAGAGAAAATTTATGTTGGGGTAATAGTAGTCAAAGAAGACTTAAATACCTGAAGATTACAATGATAATATAAGGTTCTTCAAATCAAATATTATTGTGTATAAAAAACAAATTTATCACTATATGTATCAATTATAAGACGCTAGAACACTATAAAAGAAGTTCTATAAAACACAATTAGAATCGTCGAATTAAAATTCATAGCAAAACATTCGATCAGTAACTATAAAGGTATTAATAGTAAAATGGAAGCAAGCTCGTTGATAAGATATCTGTGTCTTACTTTATATGGTTTTAGTCAATCTAAAATATTCGACCACGTCTGATAATCATTTTGTGAATCGATCGCTAGAAACGAAGTTAGATCAACATTTGAACTTACCTGCGAAGTTAAGCAGACAAAATAGGATTATTATCGCAGACATATTGTGTTCCTGACCACAACTACGGTTTCTCGCACATCAATTATGTAGCCATAGTTAGTACAGTGATAATCCAAAGTTAAAACCTCATAAACTTCGCCCCAAATCAAAGAATGTAAGGTTCAAAACGTAGCTTGATCTAAACTGATCTATTAAAAGTACGTTGGAAGGATTGAACTGTAAACTATTCGTAACGACGGAAATAAACCCTTTCAAATATTTCCGACAGCCAACCAATTACAGCACAGTTCACGCACCACGTGACTTACAACTTGCTGAATAAATTATTCAGAAAGGATAAATTGGAATGTATAATTTGCATATATACTCTTGCAATGTTTATTATGTTTCTCTTACACTTTCAGTGCTTTTTCAGAACTGTTTTATATATACATATCACCATGGTTAACATGTGATTTGAGGCTTTTAAAAATTATTTTCTTATTTAAAACTTGACTTGTTTATCAAATTAAAATTTATATCATTATGCACTCACTTCTCAGATGAAGACTTGAGCGACCTTGAGTGCAAAAACGTTTTTCCCATTCATTTTATATATTTTTCACTCTACATTTTCATTTATATTACGTTAAATAAGATTATATTATTTTAAATGATCATGATATTGGCAAAGAAATTATTTCCTTCTTTCCATTCATATTATCAAATTAAAAATCTAGATCTTTCAAAGCTCAACAGATGTTTCCACTTTTCTTCCAATAGCACGTGAGATTCAAACCAAACCAAACCAAACCAAAGGGTGAAATGGCTTATTGACCTGTTACGGTTTTCCGTGCTCTAGCACGATTTCAAGTTACGTCACGTCTTTTTATAGCTGTTTCGTACGCGTAGATCGTGTTTTGACGACACCAATCTTTAGGCGGCGAAATTTGACACTATGCACGGGCCGTAACGTCCCACGCTTTGCTGGCATATTTATTTATTTATTTATTTATTTATTTGGCTTCGCTTCTTACAAAAAGAAAGCTGGGGCACCACAACAGCTAAACGCCAATTACAGTGGGCCCTTTAGTTAAAGTAAAAAGTCAAATTAATGAAAATATGAAACAGTCAGAATAACTAATAACAGCAGGTTAATGATTGGATGAGACTTCTGCTTGCGTTGCATTTGAGGCAAACAGTTTTCCAAGTTCGTGGATCATCAAGAGTGTAGCTGGATCGTAAGGCAATAGAATAATAGTTCAATGATAAGTAGTTGTTTTGCATTTACGTTGACGGAATGAGATTGCGTTGAGATTTGTAGATGATCTAGTTACCCTGACAGGAATAATACGTTCAGGTAAAGTACTTTTAGAAATGACTACAATGCCAGTAATGGCCTTGAAGAAGAAGAGTAAGTCAAGGTATTCATGCCAATATGAGACGGGAAGTAGTTCTGTGGAAATGAGTCGGTCTCTGTAGGATATTTCGCACGTAAATGGCAGGCTCAGAATAAATTTTGTAGCTCGGCGTTGGATGCGTTCTGTCCGGCTAATAAGCTCGACCGACTGCGGGGACCAGACCTGAGTAGCATAACCCAGGGCAGGTCGTACAACTGCCAAATACAATGTGCGGCGGATTTTTTTATTATTGATTTCCGTTGCAGATCTGCGCAGGAAACCTAGCATCTTGTTGGCCGCACCGCATCGATCAAGGGTGTGTTTTGACCATGTCAGATTGTTAGTGACCCAAATGCCAAGATCCTTTTCTTCTGGTGTAACTGCAAGTGTCTTGTTTTTGATCGCGTAAGGGAATTCAGTAAGAGTCTTTTTCTTAGTAAAATGCTGACGCTTGCACTTATCTTGATTAAAGACAAGTCCCGAAGTAGTAGACCAATTTTCCAGACTACTAAGATCTCTTTGAATCAAGACAGCATCTGTGAGAGAATCGACACACTTAAATACTTTTGTGTCGTCGGCGAAAGAGGCAACTTTTGAATGATTTACTACATCAGGTAGGTCGTTTACATAGAGAAGAAAAAGTATAGGACCCAGGATAGAACCCTGTGGGACTCCAGACATAACAGGTTTTTCAGATGAAGTTGCTCCTAGGACAGTAACACGTTGCCTTCGGTTCAACAAGTAGGAACAGAACCAACCAAGCAGACTTCCTGAGATACCAAAACAATTGTAAAGTTTGTTAATGAGAACTTGATGGTCGACTTTATCAAAGGCTTTGGACATATCCATGTATATGACGTCAGTTTGTTTTCCAGCATCCAGCAAAGATCCTATATAATCGTGCACTTCTACCAACTGGGTTGTACAAGATTTTCCCGGAATAAAACCGTGTTGGGAGTCGTTGATTAATGCTACCAAGTGATCTTTGATGTTGCTAAGAACACAGCGCTCAAGGACTTTAGAAACTACAGAGAGGAGAGAAATTGGGCGGTAATTTTCAACTTGATGCTTTTCTCCATTCTTGTATACAGGCACAATGTTTGCTAACTTCCAATCATTAGGTAGAACTCCACAACTAAGGGATTTATTAAAGAGTTTAGTAAGTGATGGTGCGATCTGGTGGGCAGTTATTTTAAGTAATTTTGGAGAGATATCGTCAGGGCCAGTCGCCTTGTTAGTATCAAGCGCTAGAAGTGTTTGAAGAATTTCTTCTCTTGTTAACTGGACGTTTGATAGTGCTGAAGTTGGTGGTTGGGAAAAAGGCAAATGTGTAGGAGAATCGCCGCTCGTGGAAACAGATGTGAAATAATTATTGAATATTACCGCGATGGTAGCAGGAGTAGAAGCTGTTACAGTTTGTGATATAGCAGGACTATTAGTCTTACCCATTGACATAGTCTCCGGTATGCTGGACTCTTTACTGCTGAATTTAAATATTGACCAAAATCTTTTTGGGTTTAGCTGGAAGTTAACATCAAGAGATGAAAAGAAATTTTTACGGCTAGAAATAACCATTTCTTTAACGTTAGCTCGCAAATCACTGAACTTGGCTTTCAGGGCGCTGGTCGGAGATATTTTGAGCTTCCGACGCACAGCTTCCTTTTGTCGTATAGCGTGGATGATTTTGCCATTTAACCAGGGAGGGGAGTTTCTGCCTTTGATCTTTTTAGTTGGGATAAATACTTTAACTGTTGCGAGGAATGAATTTTTCCACTGTAGCCAGTCTAGATTTATATCAGAGTCTGGTTGAATTAAATTTGAAAAATCAAACGCTTGTAAGGCAGATCGCAGGCCAAAAATACTAAAAGACTGAAATAAATACTAGAACACTGAGTCGCCGGAAGACTAAATGACAATGTCTGGTAAGATTTCATATTATTTTCCTGAGCTCGTTCCTGAGCTCCAGCTTTTGCGTCACTGTTAGTCTTGTTGGGCCTGTTGGTGAATCAAACGACGATCAATGTTGGACCTAATAATGATTTATTGTGCTGGTATTGATGGGATTGAATAATACCGTTTCTTCCAACTTAAAAAATGTTGACATTTATTAGTGCAAATAGACTAATCGCCTGTCTACATATCTTAATCTTATTTCCTCCAAATGTAAGATGATATAATGAAAATTCTCGCTCTGATAACTGCCACTGTTGGCTACCATCTGCCGCACGGTAGTGTTTAGTGAAACCCATCCATTGGTAAACACCTAACAACATTACTTGGCGATAATTTAAGACTCACTAGATAATCCAAACACAAGAATGTGTTTAGAAATGCAAAAACAATCCGCTTACTGTCGAGGAGTAACTCAGTTTCCGTAATTCCGTGTGCCAGTTTAGCTAGAGCTAATCTTCCACTGGACCTTCTAATTATATCTTTCAGTACTACAAATTACATTTCTATGACCAAAATATATATACAATTATAATATACTTGATTAAAGATTAATACCTAAATCTACCTAATATAAATTGGAAATGTCTAAATTGGAAATGTCTATAGCCATTGGTAAAATTTGTGACTATTCCAAAAATAATAATTAAAAAAAAATAATTTATTGACAATTCAAGTATTCTATAATGTTGAAAAATCATCGGAAATACCACTAAATCCGATTCGTAAAGAATTAAAATGACTTAAAATGGTTCAGTAATTTTTCACATCAGCGGGGAGTCATAAAAATCGACTGAAAGACACCCGCGTCGTTTTTAATGTCAGAAGTACGTCCGCCTTTTGTCTTAACAACATTAGTTCTTGTTTAGGATTTCAAATGCGGAAAAATAATTTCTATAGAATATGTTGAGTATGATGGAGTCATGCCGTGCATTATAATGATGAATTAATTTTACTTCAAGAAGCAATCTCCTTTGTTTGGGGCCGAATTTGTTTAGCCCCTGTTTATGAGCCCTACACGAAGGGCTGGCCCTCTTATAGGCGAGATCCCACGTGCTAATAGAAATCCCTATTGGCATGACCCTCCGGCCAGCGATGGTTTCAAGAGGGGCGCCGAAATGCAGGCGGGGCGCCAAAATCACCAAAAAGAGATTAGTATTTAATTCTAAATTTAAATTTTTAAATTAAAATGCTCAAACAATAAAGCGCGATACTATTGCGGCACAACGACATTTTTTTATATAGTTCCTGTTGTTACGACAATCTACCTGGCGAAGAAAGAGTCTCTATAACTTAACAGTTTTAGGTGCGACTGCAAAAATTACCGTTGTAAACAATGACAGAGACGGGATGAAGACAAATTAAAACTGTCTGAGATGTTAGCGGCAATTTTATCCAGGGGCGTAGTACCGAGCGGAGGGATTAATGTGGGGTGTGACACCCCCACCCACTTTTCTGAAAATGGTCGGTAGATTGATATCAGATTGATAGTGGTCGGTTTCTGAAACCAAAGCGGAAATTAAGCGGTGGATCGGTAAATTTTAAAATTTCAAACAACCACAAGGTTGTACTTTTGTTCATACTCTAGCTATTTCTTGCAGAGCCAACTACAATCATTTCATCTCCAACCGTATGATTTTTTATAAACTAAGTCTTTGATATAACCGTATACGATTTTTTATAAACGAAGTTTTTGATATAACCGTATATGATTTCGTAAATATGTCACCAATGAAAACTGAGATGGAATTAGGCACTAAAGCCAATACTTCAATCAAAACGAGGTTCTATTTGTCCCTAATTAAAGCCGGTTTTCCACTTGCGAATTTTTTCGCGCGAAGCGAATTTTTCTTTTGTCTTTATCCAATTAGTTCCACATGGTTCCAGTTGAGCTTCGCACGAAAAAATTCGCAAGTGGAAAACCGGCATAAAGGAGCATGTTTTCACATCATTTTCTGCCTATATATTCCTTTTTACATAAGACGAGTAAGACTAAGATTTAAGACAACTTAACCGTCTCAAACGTCTTAAACTAGCAGCGTGCATTTTTCTTATAATAACATCATTTCAGTCTTCAAATTACGAAATTTGTTATGAAATACATTTGTTGTACTTCATTAATTTAACTAATTAACTTATGCAAGAATTCCAAGTTTATCGCTAAATAAATCGACATACAGAGTAAACATTTCCTCATAAGGACGGAAACCGACGTAAATGACAGTTTACACAGTCTGGTTAAACCAAAAAAACTTTTAATAGCAATATTATCTTATATCAGTCTACGCAAGGGAGGGCTATAAGGAACAAAGGAAAGCTTACATCTGCAGTTGCAATACAGTGGCAAAGACTAAAGTTCCGCAGAGACGGATATACGTGGAGGTAAAATGAATTGTTTTCTTCAGCGGGCATGCAGTGGGTATATTCATTTTCACATGTAACAGTTTAAAACTTCTCTACTGAGTACTGTAGTTCTGTTGATATTCGTGATTGGGTAGGACGAAGATTTGATTCAAAACAGTTTTATGAGCTGTCTTGACTGTCTTAATACATACAAAGGAATATGATGATTGATCACTGACTATAATAATTCTCAATATCTTAAATCGGGTTATAAATGATGAGCCGATTCCGGATCTTAACTTCTCAATCATGATCAACTTATCTGTGATGGAGCAAAAACGTTCAGGAAATTAGCACTGAACCTGCAGGAATCACATCAGGCATATATTTCGCTGCTTTGGTTTAGGTATAAATGTAATCCCCTGTTGGCCATGTTTAATTTATCTCGAGGTTTATCTAATGTCGTGTGAGTCTCCTTTAAGTGAATTATGACCAGCATAAGCCATAAATTCAAAAATTAAATAACAGAAATAGACTTCACAATAAAAGCAAAACTTCTTAAGTTTTGCAGAACGAAAAGAACGTTTTGCAGGATCACTAGAGAGTACCATTAATCCATTATATCGGCATATGGCCACATATATAGATACGTACCATCATGGTCTTCATGAAAGTAGCCAGACTGAAACGTTAAACACGTCAAACATTGCATAAGACTGAATAGCGAAATGTCAAAAAATTGAAATGAGACTAACCATGCAGGCAAAATATGCATCCATGTAATATTTCACACTTCAGAAATAATGAAAATAGTTAACATTATTTTCTCTCTCTGATAACTGCTGCATGATAGTGCTTCGTGAAACCAACACACACACGTCGCATTTTATATCAATTTTGTTGAAAAACAAAGTGATCGTCAAGCTATTCATGTTAGAAAGCTAGTAAGGTGGTTTTAAATTACGAAAAGAATGGCGTTTTTGAGTGCATGATAAACCTCCAAATATTGTTTCACCCTATATAATTGTTCCAAACCTTAAGTTGAATTTCTCATGTTTAGTAGGAGACAGGAGTCAGCTGAATCAGCCGAAATTATTGACTATCCGTCAAGACAATAATCTATTTATCAGATTAGTATAGGTTATCATGCGATGGCGAGTACAATTAGGGATTAATAGTACGAGTGATGTTTGGAAATTTTGCCAAAATTGGATGAGTCGCCGGGGCGAGTAATTGTACGAGCAACATCGCATGATTACTTGTTTATTATTAGCATGACAAAATTTCCGCCATTTTGTTTGTTTTGGGAAAATCATTAATTGTACTGTATACTGCAGTACAATTAATGAAATAATTGTACTCCTCTCAACCAATCAGCATCCAGTAATTTTGTCATGCTAACTACTCATGACACAAAGGACTTATTAAACGATAATTATAAGTAATACCATGGTTTTTAAGAATATACAGTAGTGATTAAATCTCCCGCAAACCAAGGAAGTTTGTGAAAGTCCCGAGGGACTTTCACAAACCTCCTCGGTTCACGGGAGATTTAATCACTACAGGGTGAGTCAGAAAAAAGTGATGCCTTTGAAATTAAATACAATAGGGTACAATAGATTCTTTGAAAGAAAATGCAAATATGAAGTTCAATTTCAAAAGGTTCACTATTGTATTAAATTTCAAAGGCATCACTTTTTTCTGACTCACCCTGTATATTCTTAAAAACCATGGTATTAGTTTGTAATACCATGATGACCGAGGTGAGGCTAGTGTTTTCATTGTACAAAATTAATTGATAGTACGAGTATTGTGTAATACAATGCATGATCAGTGATGTATACAACAATTTTCCATTGTCGGAAATTCGTTTGGGAATAAACAATTGTTAATATACGTGTGTCAGTGCCGGGTGCATGTGCATGCATGCATATAAAACGAGTTACTTTTTAACTCAAGTCTTGTTTTTGGACGCTCACTAAGAATGATATGGCGGATAAACATTTCTCGTTTGTTATGGAAGCCGATGTTCAGAAAGTTAGAGATAACAGAACGCCTGAGAATACTATCAAACACACTAGGTGGAGCACGAATGTTTATAAAGCATGGGCAAAGGCAAGAAATACCGAGTTTCGTGATTTTGAAGCCGAGAGCTAGTGAAGTATTCAAGGGTGTGCCAGATTTGCAGGAGATGAGCGTTGACGAAATTAATCACTGGTTTAGCCGATTAACGCTAGAAGTACGGAAGAGAAACGGTAAAGAATATCGCCATGAAGCTAAGTTGTGTATAGTCTGTTTTGTGGTTTAAACCGAACAGTTCAGTTGCAATATCCAAAGTAAATAAATTACTGTCTTTATAATATACAGGGTGAGTCAGAAAAAAGTGATGCCTTTGAAATTTAATACAATAGTGAACCTTTTGAAATTGAACTTCATATTTGCATTTTCTTTCAAAGAATCTATTGTACCCTATTGTATTTAATTTCAAAGGCATCACTTTTTTCTGACTCACCCTGTAGTTGTGTGAAATGTTTAGTGAAAAGTGAATATTAATAAGTCGAGTAATTAACACTTTATGTTACTGTCATTAACATTGTAGTGTAATTATTTTGTTTGTTGTGTAAAAGCTATTAAGAAAACTCTTTGAATTTTGGCTCATGACTTTTAATCAGGGAGAAATTAGAAATCTTCCCGGCTTTGCCGGGAGAATTAGATATCTCCCCGCTAAGCCGGGAATATCGTGATTAAACAAAAGAATCCGAGGTCGTCATGGTATTACACTAACTCATTTCCATTTCAGAACCTCACTGATTCTGAACTCACGACAATAAATAATGAAAACCGATTTAGCCAAAGATATATGGATAAACTAAGTCAATTAAAGTTTAATTCGTTTAACTTAAATCATCAGATAGGATTCAAAGGAGAAAATATAAGCGAGGTCGATGAGGTAGACGCATATTTTGATATGGAAAACAGGAATTGTAATTATTATCTGCCAAACGAAATTACAAAACAAACCAAAATAAGAGATTTAAATCTAAAAACACAATTATCATTATTACATTTAAATGTAAGGAGCATATCAAACAAATTTGACTCTTAATGACTTTATTCGCACGTTAAACGTAAATTTTCAAGTGATAGGTCCAACGGAAACATGGCTAAACGACGAGAATATGAACAATTTTCATATATCAGATTATACTTTTATTGGATCAAACAGAACAAAAAAAAGAGGCGGTGGTGTAGGCATGTATGTTAGTTGCAGAAAAATTGGACTATAAAATACGAAAGGATTTGAATTTTAATTTAGAAGAAATAATCATAGAAACCACTTTCATTGAAATAATATCAAATAATGGGAAAAATATAATAATAGGTGTGATATATAGACCACCTAACAATGCATTTGATGCTTTTGAAAATATAATGCAGGTCATTTTAGATAAGATTGGTAAAGAAAACAAGATGTGCTATCTTATGGGCGATTTTAATATTGATCTTCTTAAATCAGAATCTTGTGATTATGCTAGTCGTTTTGCTGAACAGTTATTTACAACCTCTTTTCTGTCATTAATAACCAAAGCAACAAGAATTACCCATCATAGTGCAACCTTGATTGACAATATTTTTACTAATAACTTTGAAATGCCTAAATGGGATCATTTTTAGTGATTTGTCAGACCATTTACCCATATTGCATATATGTAACACAAACGTCAAAGAAAACATAAAAAGCACTACAAATCAGTCAAACTATCAAAGAATAATTAATCAGACAAACTTGGACTCATTTAAAAATACAATTAAATAAATTACATGGCAAAACATATTTGAAGAAAGAAAGGATTCAGAGAAATCCTTTAATGATTTTATGAATTTATTTATGCAAGATTATGACACAAATTTTCCGTTGAAAAGAAAATCAACTAGAAGAAAGATAGATAAAAACAAAAGCCCATGGATGACAGGTTGCATATTAAAATCTGTAAGAAAAATCTAAGAACTGAGAACATATATAAACATAAAAACAAACTAAACCATATTATTAAAGCATCAAAAAAATATATACTACGAAGAGCAACTAGTAAAATATAAACAAAATACAAAAATGTTATGGCAGACAGTAAATGAGATCCTTAATAAGCCAAGATAAAATACTAAGATATCGAAGAATTTTACTGGGAATAATTCAACGGATATTACAAATGATCAACACATAATAGCAAATAATTTTAATGACTATTTCACTAACATTGGACCCCAGTTAGCAAAGGAAATAAATAATAATAATAATAATAATTTTGAAAACTATCTAAATGGTAGTTATCAAGACAGTTTTTTCCTCGCTTCTATTGCAGATTTTTAATTATGAACGCTACCAAAAGTTCAGGATATGACGGTATAAGCACTAAAGTTATAAAATCAGTTGCTAAGGAAATTTCTAAACCGTTAGCTCATATATTCAACTTAACATTTCTCAATGGAATCATTCCAAATAATTTGAAAGTAGCCTTAGTTACGCCAATTTTTAAAGCAAATGAAGATAATAAGTATGAAGACTATATCGGCCTATACAATAAAAATTATAAATAAAAACAAAATTTTATCAAGTCATCAGTATACGGATTCAGGAAAAATAGATCCACTGAACTTGCAATAGTTGAATTTGTTGACAAAATTACAAAAGCAACTGAGCAAGGAAAATACACAGTTGGTGTATTCCTTGATTTATCAAAAGCATTCGATACTATTAATCACAAGATTTTGATCACAAGATTTTGGAATATTATGGAATAAGAGGAGTATCTAAAAACTGGTTTGAAAATTACTTATACCGGCAATAGAAAACAAATTGTTAAATATAACGGCGTGCAATCGGAAGAAATGATAATAAGCAGTGGTGTACCGCAAGGGTCAGTATTAGGGCCACTTTTGTTTCTCCTATATACGTGAAATAATCGTGAATGATATTATTTGCAGATGATACTAGTATACCTTTTAGCCATACTTGTCTAAAAACACTAAAAGAAATCATTCAATTAGAACTTGATAAAATTACTGATTGGCTAAATGTAAATAAACTATCTATATTCTATAAATACTAAGAAAACAAAATTTATTTTGTTCAGATCCAAAAATAAAAAACAAAAACATAATATAAGTATAACAATGAACAATGAGACTATTGAACAAGTAAAAAGTTCATCATTCCTTGGAATTGTCTTGGAAAAGTTCATCATTCCTTGGAATTCATCATTCCTTGGAATTGTCAGTTCACGGGGCACTGACTACAAAACTTTTATCCTCAATCACTTGTAGCAGTTCAAGCCTCCCGTATCATTGCTGCCGAAGGCAGCACACTATTCTTGACATGGCAATGTTTCTCCAGAGTTCACTCGACCCAGTCGTTTGCGCCGACCTATGTATAGTCAAGATCTTTGTCAAGATCTGGATCTTGCGTTGTCGTAATTCCGGGCAGAAAGTCAAGCTCAAGGTAATTTTTAAAATGGGGGGAGAGGCGAGAAAATATTGTATTGCGCGCGCATGTTTTGTTCCATATGCTCTGCAAGTTCACAAGTCACAACCTCATGATTTTACAAAACAAGCTTTCTGGATCTGACTAGATGCAAAATATACAAACATTTCCCGAAGAAACACAGGTAAGTATGGCTTTATTTCTTTCTGCCGATATTCATCAAGGCGATGAACTGTTTAGTGTTCATTCTTATGAAGGGTTATTAGGGTCATAATTAGAATACAAATTGTATTATGATTGCACCCATTTTATGTTCGTTTAAATCGAATAACATAATTTGAATTCGAATAACATAATTTGAATTCGAATAACATAATTTGAATTCGAATAACATAATTTGAATTTGAATAACATAATTTGAATTCGAATAACATAATTTGAATTCGAATAACATAATTTGAATTCGAATAACATAATTTGAATTCGAATAACATAATTTGAATTCGAATAACATAATTTGAATTCGAATAACATAATTTGAATTCGAATAACATAATTTGAAATCGAATAACATAATTTGAATTCGAATAACATAATTTGAATTCGAATAACATAATTTGAAAATTTATGCAGTGATATTTGAATGATTAATTTTTAAAGTCAGCGTTTTGTACCGCATATTCAGAATTTTGTCAGTACTTCATTTTATACCTAGCCACAAGTCCGTTTAAATTGGTTTAATTCTATTGAAGTTTCATTCATTGATGGCAGTCCCAGGGTGCATTCCATGTAATTGGTACGCCGGAGATATGCCAAGGCATTTTTTATTCACGCCAAATCTAAGGCAGTATGACGCCGCCACCCGCTGACCGGCGCTCAAATCAAATGCACAAATCGACCGCATTTTCTACAACTATGGGCCTTTCCTACCTCGTTTGAGCACACATGACATGCCAAGACTATTTCAGTAATAATATCCATCTGAAATATTACATTTCTGACCTATAAGCGCTTTCGGCAAAACAGTGCATCATGGGTAATCAGGGCATTGACTCGGAAGAAATCGAAGAACGAAGTAACAAATTAAAGAGAGTTCGAAAGCACATTAAATTTTAACGCGTTTTTTTTATATATTTTCACGGTAAGTGCAAAGTTTTTTATTTCCCTGTATTTTATGGATAATTTAAATTAATAAATCTGTAGGAATTTAAAGCAAAGCTGTTGCTAGCCGATCAATTGTGTGTCAAAATATATCAAAATATGTCAAAATATCAAAATATTTGACCTTCGTGGTCGATTGCGCACACACAATTGATCGGCTAGCAACAGCTTTGCTTTAAATTCCTACAGATTTATTAATTTAAATTATCCATAAAATACAGGGAAATAAAAAACTTTGCACTTACC
This sequence comes from Trachythela sp. YZ-2020, assembly GCA_016169945.1. Classification (NCBI taxonomy): domain Eukaryota; kingdom Metazoa; phylum Cnidaria; class Anthozoa; order Malacalcyonacea; family Clavulariidae; genus Trachythela; species Trachythela sp. YZ-2020. Next base: position 1,602,208 of record JADLSH010000236.1, on the reverse strand, counting down.
GTGAAAATATATAAAAAAAACGCGTTAAAATTTAATGTGCTTTCGAACTCTCTTTAATTTGTTACTTCGTTCTTCGATTTCTTCCGAGTCAATGCCCTGATTACCCATGATGCACTGTTTTGCCGAAAGCGCTTATTGTATACCCATTAAATGGGAAAATTTGGCAAAAAGTTCAATCTTTTTAACTCATTATTTTAAAAATCGTAAATGTATTTATATATTGTTTTTCAAATCACAGCGCTTCTGTTACTCTTCAAGACGAAGAAATGTAATAATATATTCCTGTGTGCGTAAACATGTCAATTAATTCTTGGTGTTGACCAATCAAATTCTACGTTCAAATATTGAACGGCGTTTAGTCATGAAAGCTGGGTTTTCTTGCAGGCCCTCATTCCCTGTTCTTCTTTTCCCCTCCAACGAGGGCCGGCCACGCAGGCTATATATCAACAGACAACAACTGCATGCTTCACATGTCAACTGTCAAGGGGGCGTATAACATTACAATGGCAAGTGGGCGTAATATTGTTTATTTGTACAAAGCTACATATAAACAAGGCGAGGTTACCCTTTTGGCATTATGTCATAGCCTTTACAACATTATTGAATATTGGTCTCGTAATTGTTACTTAATACGCTTGTTTATTATTTTTGTGTTTCTTTTATCAATGTTCGATGACAAGATTTAATAATTTAAACGCAAATATCTACTTTCTGAATATCTACTGAGTCAAAAAGTCAGATTGCCAAGAAACTGATCACGCCAATACGCCAGGGAATAAAATCTCACGCCAGCACGCCAAGCGCTAACCTAATTCCAGGCCGGAGATCTTCGAAGTTTTGTGCACAGAATGCACCCTGGTGGCAGTCGGCAGATAACGAAGAACGTACAATATTATCTGAATTGGAGAGGTATATCCGCGAAGTAATTTCTGTGTTGGAGCAAGGTGGTGAGCATGGACAAGATTTTGTACATTTCCGCCTTGATTATCTTTGTAATATCGTCGCACGGTATGTAGATGAACTGCATGTTGGCAGTGATGTGCTGCGACTTATTCAGAGAGCAAGGGAAATTATTGTGTGTCAGCAAGAGCACAATCGTCCCGTGATTTACGAGGTTCCAGTGCATTCAGGTGGTCAACGTGGTAGGCCTCGCTGCCAAATTACTCGAGAACAAATTGAATTCTTCTTGGATCAAAACTTTACATCGAGTGAAATAGCCTCTTTGATTGGAGTCAGTGAGAGCACTGTGAAAAGGCGAATTCGGGAATTTGAAACATGTGTAAGAGCAAGATATTGTGATTTAACGGATGAGCAGCTAGATCGAGTAGTCTTACGTATTTTGGACGATTTTCCAAATTCTGGTTACAGACGAATGACCGGGTTTTTGCTCGCTGCTGGTCACAGAGTTCAACAACAACGTGTTAGGGAGAGCATGAGGAGAGTCGACCCTAATGGTGTATTCTTAAGAGCAATTGAAATTCGAACAATGCGAAGAAGGAGATATCAAGTTTCGGGTCCTTTAGCTTTATGGCATATTGACGGCAATCACAAACTCATTAGGTATTGCCATTTGCATGTATGTAAAAGAGAAAGTGTTTCAAATGTTCACCTGATAGTAATTATTTCATGTCTTTAATAATTATTTCATTCCACAATGCCCGCCCTTGTGAGTGGAATACTGTACGTAGCACAAATACCAATATTGTTGGTATCACATGAACCCTTTTATTATGTTTTTCTCTTGATAATTCAAGGAGTAGTTTATGCTATATGCTAAGTTACTGTATGTTTTCACCCTTGTTTGTCTGAAAGATGTTAATAACAAGCATGTTTATCTTAATGACCTGTAGATGGCGCTTCGTCATTCATGGGGGAGCACACAACTCTAAAAAATTTTCCCGGACTACACTGGTAATGCAGGTAAATACCGGCAATCTATCCCAAAGTTGTTAAATTATATGAATATTACCTATTCTATAACTAATATTCTAAACTATATTGATTTCCGATATCTCATCACCATGTTTTAGCATTCGTATTTCCAAGTTTGCTTCACCATTGCGATTCCGACAACATAACAAATTTCCGATTTTCCGACGGGTCTCAACGGTAGGGGGGGCCATGGTCCCCCCTGCCCCCCCCCGGCCACGGCGCCACTGCTTAGGAGCAAGGCTGCATTAAATTTATATCTCGCAGTTAAATAGATGAAACCTTTTCTATGTGTAATTTATTTTACTCGAAACTTGAAGTAAACACTGGTAGAATTCATAAGTGTGAATTAGTAACGAGCACTGCACTGTACCAATTTAAACATTTTATATTAAATTTATCTTGCTATTTTTAACAACACAGGAAGATGAACAATACTACGGAGTTGATTGGGATGGCCCAGTTTCAAATGAAGACGATTTGAGTTTACACCCAGATGGGGTTGAAGTCCCAGTTACATGTGTGCCACTAAGTGCTGAAGACAGTTCACTGCTGACACAACAAACTGACCCTTTGCGTAATAGTGAATGTAACGGTGTTGATATTTATTTTATTTTCAGAAGTCCTCTCCTTTCTTAACAAAAAAAAAAACTGAACTAAATGTAAGTAAAAAAAATCTCTGAAAAATAAAAAAATCTAAGTATCTAATTACTAATGTGTACAGTAAGTCTTGTGGATGTCAACAAATCCAAAACGGCACGTAAAAATCAGCTCAGCTGATTAATTGGGAGCCACTGCTTTTTTTTTTGCAGCACATTATTATATTAGGTTGTGCACTGTCGGAAACCCCCCACCTCGGGGAAATGGGGGGCATGGGGATTCGCTGTCCAAAGCTGGGGTTTAGCACAGTTTAGATATTTTACATATAAGCGCTAGCACACAGTCTATAATGGTCAGTGGTAATTACTTTCATTTTCAAATTTTATAAATCACTTGTGGTCTGCCATGTTGATAGCTTTTTATCGTATTTCAATGTAAATCTGACATCATGTTTTTAATAATTAGGGGTAACAAACTGAAGAAGTCATAGTTCCTGATGGTGGAGATTAATAGTTCCTGATGGTGGAGATTAATAGTTCCTGATGATGGGGGATTAGACAAGCAAATGGCCCCTTGAGGATGGAGCAACATTCTCTTATTTTTTGAAAAAAAAATCTAATGCTCCACGTTTCCCCGGGGTGGGGGTTTAGTTTCCGATGACATGTGCATTATGTTAAACAAAATATCAAACATTCGCAAGGCATGGTCCGCATAACTCTGTAAATAAAGTAATACTGTCTATGAAACATGTTTGTACTGGATAATGGCGTCTATTTAATGGCAGTATATTACACACAGCCATAACCAGGTGAATCAAAAATATCATCTCCGAAATTGGCCGTAAAAACTTTTGGGTCGTCACTTCTATACCTCTCGTTAACAGGAATTGAAAACACAACGCCACACGTGTTTGCTTTAACACGCTGTCCCCGCTGTACACCATGTAAAAACGCAATTTCTCCTTTCATTCCCCATGTAGGAAAAAATCGTGATCCACTTAAGAACTGAAAGACATCACTAAGATCTAGCGTATGGGAAATTTCGGATACAACATCATCTTGTAGAGCTTCAATGTCAATCACCGTCTTTCTAACAGAGCCCTGAGCACACTTTCTAAGAAACTGGTTGAAGTTGTACATGATGGTTTCTTCTTGTTCGCGTCGATTTGATCCGGTCTCCGAGAATAATGGAACAAATGCTTTCAGAATTTCGTCTCCAGTCACACTACAGTATGTAAGTTCATTAATAGCACTGTCCGCATACTGCTTCAGTAAATCGAGAACACCGAAAAGCGACAAACCTTCGATAAAACTAAAAATTTCTTCAGCGACTGAACTAATCATGATATGTTTTACAACACCCATGACTAATTCTTGTTTCTTCTCGATTGGTATGGAAACATTATTTATTCCCATATCAAACCGCTCTTCGAAATTGGCAATTCCTTCTTTCCAGGTGTCTTCACTTTCACATACTACCAAAGACGCTAATTTATCTTTTATCTCACGATTTTCTTCTGGCAGTTGAACCAGAAGTTCAGATGGTGATGGCTGGTACTCTGTACCCACAATATAGTTGGCAAGGATTGGGCAGAAGAAATGTGGCCCAGTGCCGCAATTGCGGAGACTTAAAGCCACAAGTTGACCCAGTACTTTGTAATGGTTGTTGTTCAAAGCCTGTTGATCATGCATGAATGTCAGGTTGGGAGCAGAACCTCTCGTTATACCTGCGTCAGCCACTTGTTTAAATGCAAGAGATAACATTTCTCTGGTAGGGCCACCGGTATCAACAGCTGGTTCTCCAATAAACTCCACGCTTATCCGTGCCGTTTTAACCAAGCTATCTTGCATTTCGTTAAGAACCTGTTTCCAAACTTTTGATCTTTGAACATAAAAACTCAAACGATCTGAATCCTGCAAAGAAGCCTTAGCATGGTTTAGTTTTAGGGCTTCTCCAAGACAAGTATGAATTGGTGTTAGTGGTGTAGATTGCAAACCTACGGGAAGCTCTTCGTCCGAGTTGTTGATTTCATCTTCCAGCATAGACGCAAATTCCATATCAAATTGTATCTGATGATCAACAGCGCTTCTTTCTGAAAAGAGAATAAATTAAATCAGTAATGAAATCTGATTGGAGAGGTATTTTAATTGTTCAGGAATGTTTCGCTGGCTTTGTAATACAAATAAACTAAATACTTATACAGTATGCACAAATTCTCGAATATTACTTCTATTATGAAAATCTCCAAAACAATTCCTAAAAATCTTTTCTGGAAAATTATAATTAGTAACTGCAAAATCTACATCTTGACCACTGCTGAGCTATGCATAATGTACAAATACATATTTATTCTGAGTCACAATATTACCATCATTAACTGAGGACCCACTGGTACTGCCTTCTGCACATGCAGACTGTTCAACCAGTCCATGGCATACCATTATATGATCGCTAGACGTTGAAACTGCAACAATCTGTGAGAAAATGCAATATATGATGTAATCAAAGGTTGTGGATAATATGTCTGACATGTTTCATATACATTTCCTAAAAGAGCTACGTTAAATAGGTAATTGCTAAAGGCGAATGGAAAACAGATATTGTTTCAGATAATATTAACAATCAAAAAAAATTATACATACATGATTCATGTATTTCTGTTACAAGATTGATGTTGGCATTCATGTTTGTAATATAATTATACACTATGTTTTAACTAATAACTGGGCAGATTCATCACTTTTTGTTGCAGCATGGCAGCTAGTCAAGTGTTGCTCCCACATTAACATTGCTACTTTCTTCCCACAATTGATACACTCAACTTTTTGAACATTGCCAGCCACATTTAGGTCAGTTTCACTCTGTCATGATAAATATTGTAATAAGAAATAGCAGGATAATAATTGTATTTGGCAAATACCTAAGAGGTGGTAAAATGCTTTTTGAGCAATTTTATTGGTTAGCTTTGAATATCCTTTATCAAATTATGTTAGGATTTTAAATATTCATAAAGCGCTGCCTATAAGGGCTAGGTATGCTACACAAATTACATCGGGATGTTACAGTCTCTAACAAACATGTGGTAATATTATAGTTAAGGTTAAATGATACTGTAACTTCCTGGTGGAGTGGAAAAGAAAAAAACCCGTTTATAATAATTAGCAAACAGGTTCTCCCCATGATAACCAGAATACTAGTGTTTAAATGATAATGTAAAAAGCAAATTACAGGTTTATAAATCACATTTAAGTTTATTGACTATATAATGTCCTTGTCAACAGGCAGTTGGGATTTTGTATGGGGATTTGACCAATTTAATTCAGGCTCTGGGTAGTGGTTACGAGATTGTTTATAAATTCTAGCAAGGCTTCTCGAGAAGACTGGTACACATCAATACCAGTGTGTACATGTGCATGAGAGTAAGGTTAGTCGCTGGCCTCAGACTGACATTTCGTCCAAAAAAATCTCTTCAGGATTGGTTTAAACTCAAACTTGGGTTAGGTACAGGGTTAACATTAGGACTTGGAATAGGGTTAGTACAACTACAAGAGTTAGTAAAACGGTTACGTTGTTACGTTTTGTCACTTGGAGGCCAGCGAAATAACATCTTCCGTGCAAGAACGGATTTTCTGGGGGGAGGGGGTCATTAAAAGCCGGCTACCGGCAAAACTCCGGTGGCTACTCACCAAAATGTCGCTGCCTACTTTCCTCACGTTGTCTATTAAAATTTGTAATCGTTTTGAAGTTCAGTTACGTAGTTTTCTCTACGAACCCTAACGTCATCGATCCAGGTGATCAATGACTTTGAACTCAAATATATCCGGTTCTATGCACGCGACAAGGACAAATTACCACCGATCGATTCAGCACAACATAGGCTTTTTAGAGAAGTAAATATGTGGTGCATACGCTATACCGTCCGACCGAGTTATCATATGAACGTGATTACTACTTTTTGCAATCAAACGCGCCGCGCGCCGTTTTTTAGACATTGCTTGCTTTTTTCAACGTTACGTTGACCGAATGTCAACGTTACGTTTCGTTAATTGTTCTGTATACGGTCTTAAATAGTGTAAAGTATATTTCAGTGACTTTTAGGTTCGCTTTCAGGTTTTCCTAACCGATTTGCAATTTGCGCTCGGTATACACGCGATATTTATACGCGCATGTTCAAACGTGTATGTTGCTAAGGCGAAACAGTGACGTTTCTAACGGTTGGCCCAAAAGTGGCACCAAAATAGTAGCAAGTACAGTTATTTTATTGCCACGCCTTTGAATTGTCTTTTATCTGAAGTCACGCACCCTTAATTAGGCTAATAACTAAACGCGTCAAAATATTCGTCTGTCTATTTGGCGCGAAACGTGCATGACTCCGCCTACTTCGATCTAAGTTTTGTAATAAACAAGGCGTTGTCTGTCTATCCCATATCAGGGGTCTAGCCTTTAAACATGAGAAGCAATGAGCTAAAAGCTTATAAATATGAGTGCGGTCGTCGACGTTTGTGGGCAGAGTTGTATACGTTTAGTCACTTTTATACTGTCCGATGACGGACGAATATTTTTTCGCGTTCCGCAGTTCGATGAAATCCATAGTATTTCAGTAAAACTGAAGCGAATTATCTACTGAAATAATACTTGATTGTTTGCTGGAATTGCTGCTGTGTGTATTATAGATCTAGAAATGCCGTTTAACACTTGTTATCTCAAAAGATGAAGTTACTGTAAAATTTTATTAAACTGAAAATTCACAAAAACATTCTCGATTGTAGTTTGCAAGCATTGAAGCCATAATACCGAATGTAGGAAAACGAAACGTCAACCTGACGTTGACATTCGGTCAACGTAACGTTGACAAAAGCAAACGTCAAAAAATGGCGCGGCGCGTTTGATTGCAAATAGCAGTATTTATTAAAAAATACATTTAATTGTATTTTTTATTACTTTACCTGGCACTTTCTGAGTTCTGACCATCTGAGTTTCTGAAAAAGCCTCCTCAGAATGCAGGAAATGGCATTTCAGAGACTGTAGTTTTCAAAAAATTTCGGGGGAGCCTGCCCCCGCACTCCCCTAGAAGACTTGTGCTCACTGCTTGTGCGGCTGTGCCTAACGGTCTCGCGCCTGGTTGTAGTCGCCTACTTTATGAAATGAGCCTGTTACTTCAAAAAATAATGACATCCATGCAACCTCCCCCCCCCCTGAATTTTTGGCACCCCCAGAACAAAATCTGAAAATCCGTCTTTGCTTCCGTGCATGAGTTAAAAAGGCCAAAATGGCAACAGCAAAAGGTAGTGATACAAGAAACAAATTTGTAAATTAATTTAAAATTATTTCTTGACGTACTCTTTGAACTATTAGTATTATTAAAATCAATCCATATGTAGTGGTGCATTTTAACAGATCTATTTAGCCAAGGGTATTTTTTTTGGAGGGGGGGAGGGCATTGACATAAACTGATAAAGAAACTTACCACAGTCGCTACACTTGTATCGAGATCTTGTTGAAGAGGTCTGATGTAGGCTAGTGCCTGGCCTAGACCAGAAGCATCTCTCAAAAAAGGAATCGAATATCCAGTCGGGGGTGGTGAAATAACAGAGAGAGTGCTGCTATTACCTCCAGCGCCTGTACATGTCCTCAGAATTTGAAATCCTCCTCCACCAACCAACTTAGGGTATTCTTCGAATAATTTTTCTTCCAACTTGGAATAGTTTGCCTTCGAGGAAAAGCATATTTTCCTTCTCCCAAGACCACAATTTTGTAAGGCAATTTTATCAGTTCTGGAAGGCACACGGTTTTGTGTACGTTTATTCAGACAAAAAAATTCGTGTGTCCACGTTTCTTTAGCAGGGAAATACGGCCTATACGAGGTTTTAGGTCGTTGTGCACGTTGATACGCCGATGCCTGGGACACAGTGGCCCGTGAATATGGCGAGAATATCGTTCTCAAATTTTGCAGAACTGATTGCGTGCCATGTGATGTTGGTGCGAGGCGTATATTCGACGTAGTTGTCGACGGCTGTCCAGCTGTACTTGTGTCTTGACTGCTTGTTGACTCAGGCGAGGAAAGCAACATTGTTGCCTCTTGTAGTAATTGCAAAGCTCGCAGTGAATTTTCTTCACCTTGGCTAGCGCCATCTCTGTTTATAGGAGTAGTATTGTCCGCCATTATGGACGAGAAAGTGCGAGCACATGTTATTACTGCATAAATCATCATAAATTAAGCCCAGTCTTCCGTGTATTCGAATTGAAATTATGTTATTCGAATTGAAATTATGTTATTCGAATTCAAATTATATTATTCGAATTCAAATTATGTTATTCGAATTCAAATTATGTTATTCGAATTCAAATTATGTTATTCGAATTCAAATTATGTTATTCGAATTCAAATTATGTTATTCGAATTCAAATTATGTTATTCGAATTCAAATTATGTTATTCGAATTCAAATTATGTTATTCGATTTAAACGAACATAAAATGGGTGCAATCATAATACAATTTGTATTCTAATTATGACCCTAATAACCCTTCATACATTCTAGAGGAAAGCAATGTGCTTTTATGAGTTTATCGGCGCTTCTTTCAGCACGAAATATTCCATTGTCCGCGTGGTCTAAAACAACAACAATGTCTGAATACAATGTATTTAAAAGCTCTGAGTAATGGCTTATTAGTCCTAGACCCTGGTGTAGAATATTTGTCTATAGATATTAACTTACCAACAATAGTTAGTGTTTATTATTCATGTACGATGACAAATAATATGAATCTACCTGCGGAGGATTAATTCATGTACGATGACAATTCCATCCCATTGGGCCATTACAGATGATGTAATATATCCATATTTTTTGTAAGTTTGTCACAACCCTTTTTTTCAAGTAAATATACCATAATTTATCAACCAAATTTGGTTTTCATTTTCTGCCTCAACAGGCGGATCAATGTTACTTTGTGTCACAACTGGCCCTGCCACAATGGGCAGATCAATAATATTTTGTGCCTCAACATGCTCAAACATGCTTTCTTACAAGATATGTCATATGTCGGTCTGTGATCAACACAGTTTATATATCGCCTGTGCAGGCAAAAACAACCCCACCTATGACAGTGACAAATAGTGATCTAGCTGTAGTCATAGAGCCCGTACCTGTGATCTTAGCACAAAATATTGATCTGCCCATTGTGGCAGAAAGAAACATTGATCTACCCATTAGGCTATTCCATTTAATACCGTACCCCCCCCCCCTATCGAGGACCCTGGAATTCTTCAGGGGTAAGGGGCCATTTTGCCTTGGAATTCTTGAGGGGTGTGACTATTTAGGCTTGGAATTCTTCAGGGGTTTGCAGTCAAATTCTTCAGGGGTAATAGCTGTAAGACAGGAATTCTTCAGGCCGGGGTAGGTGTTGTAAATACAAAATTCCTCAGATGGGCTGTTGAAAGTCAGGAATTCTTCAGGGTTATAGAAAAACTCCTGTCCTCGATAGGGGGGGGGGGGGTGTTTATGGATTTTAAATAATTAATGGGATGTAATGTAATGGGATGGAATCTGCAATATAAATAATTAAATATTTCCAACATATGTCATGTGGATCCCTGCTCACAGTTGTTTTGGAGAGATATACTTTTATGTTGGTTTGCTGTATAATCATGTATTTTGACAATTCACTGGACAGTTCAGATGAACACTGATGGAAGCTAAATGCTAAATAAACATGAAATGAAATATCTACAGATTGGGAACAAAGACTGTTGTGACATGTTTGTTTAGCGCCTGGCAAGTGCAGTATCAATATCTTATGAACACAGACAACATGCAAAGTATTATTGTACCACAAAGATATTAAAAGACATTGTCTCTACTCTTCCAAATTTATTTGCAATTGCAAGATGCAATTGACAGCTTTGAAGTAAAGAATGATTTCTAATAACAGGAACAATAATGTTGGTACCAAGATCCATTGACAATAGTTTGAACACTCTGATATGTGGCTTTGAAAACCACTTGTGTACTTCTTATATATTATTATTTACAATAATCATAGTGTTGTAATCACAGTGTTGTAATCTCATTGTTTGGACAAGAGAATAAATCTATACATACAGTGTGCCATTAGCAATATAAATACGTTCAATATTACTAATTGGTCGAGGCAGCACTTTCCTTGCGATAGTACCTCCTAGTCATAACTATTCAAGGGGCATGCCCCGTGAATAGTTATGATGATACGGGAGGCTTGAACTGCTACAAGTGATTGAGGATAAAAGTTGTTGTAGTCAGTGCTCCGTGAATAGATATGATGATACGGGAGGCTTGAACTGCTACAAATGATCAGTGATAAAGTTGTTGTAGTCAGTACCCCATCACTCAGTCAGGAAAAGTTATGATGATACGGGACTCTTCCCGTGAAGGCTAGGTCGCGGGAAGGCCTCAGGGTCCGAATTATCGCTAAAAAACAGCTTCGCAATTTTTTTGAAAAATTCTCTCGTTAGTCGGTTAGAATACACATTTTAGGACCCCCCCTCACAAATTTTTAGAACATCCATAAAACGGATGTGCATGCATGCGGTGATTTTGCTAGGGCCTTTAGAACGTGCTTGTAGTCATTTCGCATTGGATAAAGACGAAAACCAAAGGTAATGTTTAATAATTAATATCTAAAGGTAATTTGATATCTAATAATAATAATAAAAGTCTTTATTGAAATACTCAAAACAAACGTCTGAGTTTACATGTGAGAATATATACTACAATATGGTTATTACAGAATTATTTACATCAATTATAAAATTGCTTCGCAATTTTTCACAATATTTAAATTGCTTCGCAATTTGCGATTTACGAAGCGCTAATTCGGACTCTGGGCCTGAGCGGATTTACATGTTGACTGTATAGATGTCTGAAATGACAGTTCCCTGCAAATCAGTACAGGATGGTGTGAAATGCAAGACCTTACTCCTATAGCAGGCTGCCTGCTGCAGGCGACATATATGTAGTTAGTGCCCCGCCAAATATGTTGGAGTGGACATCTTGGACTACTACAATTGAAAAATGATTGTGTCGCAAGAGATTAACAGAGCTCTCTGAAAATATGGTGTTAGCACGATGCTTTCACCTGTTACGCTGATCTCAATTCGATAAGATTTGAAGTTGTATATGACCAGGCTTAATGACCTAGCTGATAATTTATTCTAAAACTTGTAAGATAATTGTCTAGGAATAATGAACACAACATTCCGGGTCGTTGTGGTGTAAAGTCCCGATGTAAACAAACCGGCAACGTCCGTTTGTTTACATTTTAAACACGCTATATTTAAAAAATATGATGTGAGGGCATTGTTTACATCGCGGGACAACATTTTGACTATCAAATTATGATGGTGAGGCATGCCTGAGTGGATAGGTAGAGGAGGCCAGGTGGCCAAGCTGCCGATGTGTCCATTTTCGGTCGTTGTCAGTTCAACAGAGTGGGGATTTTGATTTCTATTGATCAAAAATTGGTTTAAAAATTGCCCGAGATGTTAATGTATCGTTATATATGAAAAGAGCGGTGCTTGTTCTGCATGCTGGCGAATTTTCTTGGAGAATAAAGTAATTTAATAGGGAGAATATTCGTATTGGCATGTTTGTCTCGACGGATCCGGGGCTGCGAATAATTAGCCTTTAACTCCTAATAGTTAACCTGCACCGTAGCACGAGAACGAACGAATATGCAGGTATGCAAATGTGTTTTGGTCAAAATCTGAAATCTGATTGGATTGCATAATTAATCACACACGCATCGGACGAGAGTAAAGACGAGAGCGAACGAATATGTAAGTAAATAAACAAGAGTTAATTTGCATGATCATGAGTCATGACATTTTTTACAAATTGAAAAGCCCAAAGGGAATAAAAATATAAAGTTAAGACGTACATGCAGTTATTTATACCACCAAATTGACACCATTGCAATAATACGTATATAGCATTGTTAAGATAAAAAAACTGAAGCATGCCTCCGAGACGAGTTAGACGCATTGGAGAGTTAGAAAGGGCCTTAATACATGAACAATATAGACGAAATGGTCCAGTTTGGAATATTGTTATAAATGACATCGCGCGAGATGAACGTTTTATGAATATTCCCGACAACGTGCAGGAGCTGTATGCTAATGCCGGTCAACGACCTGCGGCTCGACGACGAATTCGCGAATATATCGCAAGGGAGCAAAGGAAGTGAGTATAAACTCAGTTATATAGTTATTCTTCTTCGTGTGGCATAATCTATGTTTTCCATTGTACAAATAATGCAAACTAAGGCTAAATTAGTTGTAAATTATTAATTTAGTGGACTATTAGAAAGAGTGAATGAGATGCAGTATGCCGACCGCCAAAATGCGTTTCAACGAGAAGCTGCTAATTTGGCAATTCGTCAAAGAATTGAAGGAGCTAAAGATGAAAATATAGCGAGCAATAACGGTCAAATCGATGAAGTCCCTATCCCTCCAGAGCAAAACAATGGGAACCTGATGTTTCTGCTGGAACAGGAACAGGAACAGGAACAGGAACAGCAACCTGTACCCGACGACGACGGTACACAGGATGACCAAGTTCCTATATATTTGCCATAACCGAATATTTGCCATGCATGCATGTATACTGTATTACTTGCTTAGTGTTGTTGCCGATGCAGGGGAAAGCGAAGTCTAACTGAATATTCTACAGAATATGGAATAGTATTTTGAATCGGCGAAAATTAATATATTTGGCGCAGAATAGTTTAAAAAGCTGAACTTATACAAGTTATAGGCATGTTTCAAACGTTGCGCTTCTTTGCCTTTCGCCAGTTTCGGCACACGGGAAATGCGACGATTGCACTAGGCCTGATTTGCATTAAGTTAATCTGGAATTTTAACAGGCTGTCGCATAGACGTATGCTGACACGCACAAGTGGATCTCTTGCTAACTTGTTTACAGCTTATAGTTTATGTTCCGCGCGGCGGGTAGACTGTATATACTGCTGTTTCTACCGCTGTCAACAGCAATGACCAATGTATGTGTTTTATTGCTGTATTGATTGCATTACTCTCTTAAAACACCGCTTCCGTCACGGTCAGTATGACTTGATATATTTAATATAAACAACAAACGAAAGTTTACGAGTATTATAATCAGTTAATCTCATAGCCAATAGAAAACGTCTATCATACGAATGAGTACGACTCTGTCGTTCAGTTAATGAGGCTATTCGTTCGTTCTCGTGCTACTGTGCAGGTTAACTAATAAGTATTCGGCGTCGACCGCAGGCATCAAGCAAAAACTTTCGATGAATTCATAGCTCAACAAAGTAGGGATAAAAGGAGAACACAAACGACAAGTTAGGCAAGTAAATTTTATTTAAAATATATATTTTCATCACACATTTTTACCATAATACAATCTTTATATAAGTATACTATAAATACAACTCTACCCAAGATTGGGCCGCCTGTGATCAGGTCCGCTTTTGCATGGGCATGGGAAATCTACCCCTCTTTGTTATGGTGTATTTGCTAAAGGAAATACGAGAACAATTATAGCTACTGTATATACATTGTGCGAAAGTGGTTAGACTATCACTTGTTTTCCTTTATATCTAAATGTACATGAGTATGGGCAGTGCTGGTCACTGGGGAAATAAAGTTTGCTCAATTTAGCCGTATTTCTTTGTACCAGGCACTAGGTAGTCATTTTCAGTTCTTCGTCTTCGTGTTGTTGTCCGGTCGCCAGGATTAGTTGATATCGTCGTAAAATGTCACTTTAATACAGCAGTACATGAACGTCCATTAATGTGGCATGAAGCCTAGCCACAGAGCAGGTATAGCTTCCTCTCGATTCCCATATTCATTATATTTACGGTGCGGTAAAATCACCTCGTGGAGAGTGACAGCCCTGAAAAAGGAAGCTCCTGAACAAACTTTTGCCGGTTGATTTAATGGGTCCGGACGGTCGCCCCTCTACTGACAGGTGGTTTGGTTGTTCTGCCCACACATAACCCGGGACAAGTGTCCAATGTGGGCATGGGAGTATGATTCTGATTTCATGCCAACGTAGTGGAAGCAGCTAAACAATCCGAACGCGTGTCTCGATGAATCACTGGCCTGGGGAGTTGTGCTGCCGTTGGTGAATGAAATGTTTCGAGTTGAGTAATCTAGCCATTTTGTTATTTCGAGATTCGGCTTATATCCGAAATGCTCGTAATCATATGTAAATGGAATTAAGATATATGTATTATTGTTTGTAGAAATAACAAAAGGAGTCTGACTTATTACTGCCGTTGCTATGGTAGCAATAATGTTTCAAGATGACAGTTTCGTTTAAAATGATTCAACCAGGGACTGCGAAACAGGGTAGAGGGAGAGGGGGGGGAGCAACAATTTGTTATACATTTTGTGATTTCTAGTTGAATTAAACTATAAAAGGCTTTTGTTAACGTTCGATTGCTTGTTCCAAATCTGGATTGGAAGGTTAGATAAGCTACAAAACGCAGTTACTTTGGATATTTTCCGAACGTAGTCTAGATATCTCAAAGACGAAGTCATTCATGATCGTCTTTAGTAAATAGAAGGTGTGTAAAGCAAAGGTGTGTAATTGCATAAATACAAGGTGTGTACTCGTACACACCTAAGGTGTGTAATTTTGTAAACAATATTGTCATCAATATTGCGAAAGATGTGTAATTATACACATCTTTTATCCAAAAGATGTGTATTTGTACACACCTTAGGTGTGTATAATTACACATTAGTTTTAGAGTGTAGTCCTGTTCTAGCGAGGGTTCACTGTACTGCATACAAAAACCTAGCCTCCTCCGCAGGTAACTCTGTATTGTTTAATTTTGTATTGTATTTAAATAAATCAAAATCTTCTGTTATTCTTTGAACAAAATCTACTTTGGCCGAGTCTTGAGCGAAATGCTTCAAGACTCGGTCAAAGTAAATTTTGATAAATAGAATACAAAACAATACAGAGTTGCCTGCGGAGGAGGCTAACAAAAACCAGCCATTCGAATTCTTTTTCCAGATATAGTGTTCAAACAATAGAATGTAGTCGAATAGCTTGATGAAAAATTTTCAGTTTAAATAGAATTTCAGCACAGTGATTTGAACACAAGGTATAGGTACAAACCTTTTTACCCTCCGGCCCCCTGTATTGTGCAGGGTGATCACAGACATGATGGTTTCGCAATTCTTGACTCCGTACATATATATATATATAGGGTGCCCCCTCACAATCATTCAAATCATGCAGGTAGGAATCATATATGTTAAGAAAATTGTCAAGAAATGTCAAGAAATGATAATCGACTTTCGAAGAATTAGTTCAGAAATACCACATATTAACATTGGGGACAACCAGATATCCCATGTAAAATCGTACAAGCTATTAGGATTATATATGGATAGATGAAGACTTGAAATGGAGCACCAACACAGAGTACATCACAAAAAAGGCTGCAAACAGGGGCGCACATTCCAAAAACGTTTGGGGGGTGTCCATTGTTCAGGGACCGACTTTTAATATTTGTTTGACGGCATCAAACATGTATTACGAGTTAATGTAAAAATATGTATAGTGCCAGAAGTGTAGAAGGATTGTTAAAAAATAGGGGGCCGAAAATTTTGAAAAACTTGAGTCTGTAGATCGTCGGAAATGGCATTTTCAGAGTCTTCTCTACCTCTTTCGTTATAGGCCCTTTCATTAATATATATATTAAAGATTTCAAACACTCTAGTTTCGAATTCAAATATTTCGCTGCAATTTTCTTTAAATGCAGTTATTTAAAGAAAACGCCCCCCAAAACGTAACCTTCAACATCCTAAGACCCAATTAGAAACTGCATTTTTAAAACAGAGTTGACTTAATTTTACTCGAGAATACTGCATGACGTGAAATTAGAATGCACAATGCGGCAGAGCAAAAGTTGGGAGGTTTTGCGCAGTCGTTTACTTGCTATGTCATCTTACATTTGAGTATATTGCTTTAAGAGTAAATTTTATCTCTGGGTTTTGCAATGTTGACGTGCTCTTAGAAAAATATACCCAGGCCGTGGTAACTACGACTGCTTATTGATCGAGAACAATCTATATATTGACCCTAGAAGAACGCAGGAATAATGTGCATCGCTTATTGAGGATATGTTAGAACCATCGCGTAGACTTCACAGACTATTGCCAAAAAGATTGAATGATATAAGGGAAAGGCAGACCAGGACAGATGGTCTAAAGAGTTACAATTTTTTTGTAAAACTGAGCGTTTTAAAGGTAGTACACTAGTTCATGATATTAACGAGTACAATTTTAAATTGGATAAGTAGAGATTTTTTAGATATATTAATAAATACATTTTTAGTTTTATATAATATAGTTTAGGTTAATCGATTTGTGTAATAAATTTTAATAGATTGTATATAATTATTATTGTAAACGCGTTGTAATTTAGCAATAGAGACCTTAAGATTGACGTTTACGGCAAACCACAAACCGCTGTGAAAGTTGAGGTTTTTGCTGTTGTAATTCACCAAGTTTTACACAAATTTTGAAATATATCAAACATTCGTATAACTTACGAAATTGTGCACTAATCAATTAACAAAGTTTAGTCACCATTGGCGTTCTCGCCAAACCAGGAAACTACATCTTGAGGTTCGAGGTTTACCGTTGTACGCCTATACGAGTGCCTTTAGGCGTTCAAGCATGAAATTTATACGCCAAATGTAAACTTCAAACCTCAAGATGTAGTTTCCTAGTTTGGCGAGAACGCCAATGGTGATTAATCTTGTTTAATTGATTAGTGCACAATTTCGTAAGCTATACGAATGTTTGATATCTTTCAAAATTTGTGTAAAAACTGGTGAATTACAACAGCAAAAACCTCAACTTTCACAGCGGTTTGTGGTTTGCCGTAAACGTCAATCTTAAGGTCTCTAATATCGCTATTGAACGTGTAAATAAAGTCCACTATTATCACGCGTACCTCTTCTCTGCAGGGCCCGCGGAGTAGGGGGGGGGGGCACGTCTTCATTGCAGGGCCCGCGGAGCAGGGGGCATGCATACATATTGTGATTTCCAGTAGAATACACATAGCCGTTAAACATACCATTTTTGGTGGTCGGCAGCTTTTCGTTCGACCAAATCTTTGGAAATAATTATTGTGACATTGCTCTTAAATCAGCCTTTTTTGTACCTAATCCTTCTTAACATACATGTTTAATGGACAAATAAACTCCTCAATGATGTTTAATACATTTTATTTCTCTATTATAGAAAATGATTCAAGTCAGGAACACAATATTTGTCGTTTTCCTGTTGGGTAATTAGCGATCTTAACTTTTCTGCATGACCATGTTAGAATAACTATAGAATATGAAGTTTAATAGTGACATTACTATAGTTACTGTGGAACGCCTTGACTAGTCTGTCAGGAAGTTAGGTATTGAGAGAGAGATTGAAAGGGTGCAGAAAGTTTTTGTATCTTTGACAATCCATAATTCTACCATATAAAGTCAGTGTACTTAATCACCGGAGTATTTCCACAATGCATTTTTGTTGTAGTGTACTTGATTATATTTATTAATTAGTTTTATTGAAAAATTAGTGTCCTGAATTTCATGTTACAATTACACTGCTTACACCAAACATTGATATGATGATATTGAGCTATCTTTATTTTCATGAATTTCTATATTTCTTTTCTTTTTCATGAATTTTTCTTTTTCTTTTCTTTCCTTTAGGAGTTGTTCATTACAACCAGGTTTCATGTTTTACTCAAGATGACCTGATATATATCGCCAATAATCTGGATATACATTATGAAGTTCTCAACAACTTAGAAAGTGACAAGACCTACAGATCTATACTGACTCTCACTAACAAAGGAAATAAAGAGATAAAGAGAGGATCTTGGGCAATTTATTTCAACTTCATTCGCCTTATTGAACCTGAGCATTTAGAGAAAAATCCAAGTGGCTATATTATACCCAAAGTTGGGATGAAATTTGTCCACGTTACTGGATCCCTTTTTAAACTGGAACCAGTGCAAGGTCAGTGATTACTTCTGATTTTAATCAAGTCATATCAGTAACTGATATCGATTTTTCATGTTGAATCTTCAAACACATTTTAGATTACGGTATACAAACGTTCTCTATCCACAATTTCAATGCGCCCTACATTGTTATTTTGCTCTGTTATACCAACCAAGAAACGGGGTTGGGTATAAATGGTTAAATGCGAGAGATGTCTGAACGAAAGGAATTATATATGCCATCCGACAAACCTCTTTCAATGCATACGTCGAAATATTCTATTTCAAAATACGTTATGCAATGCATGCTCAAAGCGCGATGGGACAGATTTGGAACATGCTTAGAATGCGTTTTAGAAAGTGTTTTGATCAGAACCATCTATGCCAAATGAGCTAGACGTAACAGTTAGCAGTGTTCCTATATATTTCTTTGTATTGATACTTCACTTTCTTGTGTAATTAATTTTACTTTTATTTTGTTCAAAACACTTTGCAAAATATATATCGTGGTGTTTTCGACAAAACAAAATAATTGTATTTATAACCTACCAAACTAACATATTTCCTTGTTTCCTTTTAAATGTTTCCATTGTTTATTCAAGGTTTCCAATCACTTTCGATTGGGGAAAGTCTGTCGTTTGATTTCGACTCTCAATACTTCTCCGTTGCAAGAACGGATGTGATGCCTAACTGGTACGTTGCGGCTAAAGGTTTCCAGGCTGTGAATATTAAAACGACAACTGGAGAAGAATTGACATTTGTTGGCAAGTTTGATACAAAGGGAAAATGGAAACGTGCGAAAGATGATCGGTATAATCCCTTCACACCAGCAGAGCGTTTGGAACGAATAAATGTGAAAGAAAAGAAACCTGGTCTAGGGTCAATAATTCCTACTCCTGTTGAACTGAATGTAAAAGATGAGCAGTATGTGAACATTCATGACTGGCCGATTGTTACATCAGCAGAGTTTGAGAGTGAAGCCAAGTATCTAGGAAAGAAACTCAAGCTTTCTCTGAGAAATGACACTGGGAGGGATAATAAAATAATACGTCTTTTAAAACAGAATGTTGATGTGAAAATTGATGGACAAAGCAGTACAAGTGAGGAGCGATACATAGTTGATGTAAAAGAAAATATGATCACAATCTCAGCGCCTGAAGCAAGTGGGGTTTTCTATGGTATTAAGTCACTATTAGCTGTTACAGATGTTGAAAGGAAGCAAGTGCTCAAGGTAAACGGTGGGGAGTGTTTTTATTGGATGATTGACCAGGCTGATCTGGTAGAAATTATCAGGATAAAAACCAGTACCAGCTGACAGTTTAAAATATATTGACCAAAACATAAACCGAAAATAAGACTTAAAATAATTAATTCTATCCGCTTTTAATCCACTAGAAAAGTTTTCAAGAGTTCTAAAAGGAGTTGCCTGTGTGTTTGCCCTTTTGACAAATTCATCATTTTAGAAAAGAGCAAGAGACTGGAAATAGTGATGAACTAGGAATCGTCACAAGGGACAAATTATTCAATTATTCGGTGCGTTGTTCCAATCCCAAGATGCATCACTTTCATCACTATGTCCTGTCTCCTACTCATTTCCAATGTGACTAGCTAGAAGTGCATGAGACTTCTCAAATCTCATGGTTATATAAATGCTCATTGAAAGCAGTACACCGTCAGAAAAATATTCATTGTTAATGTTATGCTCTAACATTAATTTGTGATTTTGTGTATTTTTTCTAAAAGGTATCACTCAAAGACGCACCACGGTTTAAGTATCGCGGTTTAATGTTAGATATCTCTCGTAATTTCCATGGCAAGACCTCAATTCTGAAAATATTGGAGGTAATGGCAAACTACAAACTGAATAAGCTCCATTTGCACCTTACTGATGACGAGGGATGGCGGTTAGAGATTCCTGGTTTGGAAGAATTGACAACATTTGGTGGAAAGCGCTGTTATGACACTGAGATGTGTTTAGCACCACAGATTGGGTCTGGAGCCACAACAGCAACTTCAGGGAGCGGTTATCTTACTGTTCAAGATTATAAAGAGATCCTTCAGCTTGGTAAAACACTTCATATTGAAATCATCCCTGAATTTGACATGCCTGGCCACTCTCATGCAGCCATCAAAGCCATGGAGTATAGATTTCAAAGATATAATGCTTCAAACAATGAGACAATTCGTAAAGATGCTTCAAAGTTTTTACTTGCAGAACCAGGAGATCCTTCCAAATATTTTTCAGTTCAAATGTTCAGAGATAACGCTGTCAATCCTTGTTTGAATTCAACTTACAATTTCATTGAACACGTTCTATCTGCTTTAGTTAGTCTCCATGAAGATATATCTCCGTTGAGACTATTTCATATGGGAGGCGATGAAGTAGCACGTGGTGCCTGGGTCAACTCTACTGCCTGCCAGAACTTAACTGCCAAGGATAAAGAAATTGACTCATTAAAGAAATACTTCACTAAACAACTGTCAGCAATTACTGCGAAATACAATATCAGTTTTGCTGCATGGGAGGACGGTCTGATAGAGAATAATACATTATTTAACAAAACACAACTTTCCAAAGATAGTGTGTATAGTTATGCATGGGACAATGTATGGGAGTGGGGCGCATTTGATCGTGCATATCGCCTGGCAAACGCAGGATATAAAACTGTACTTGCTCATGCAACTCATCTGTATTTTGACATGCCTTATGAACCTGACCCAGAGGAACGTGGTTATTACTGGGCAACCAGATTCACAGATACTATGAAAACGTTTGGATATATGCCTGATACTGTTTACGAGAATGCTAAAGTAGATCGATTTGGAAAACCTTTAACTATGGATGTACTCTGTAAGAATCAAAACAACTGTCCACCGCTTGTGAAGAAAGGTAACATAGTCGGAATCCAAGGTCATCTCTGGTCAGAGACAGCGCGTACTAAAGATCAGTTATTTTACATGTGTTTCCCAAGAGTACTAGCATTGGCTGAAAGAGCTTGGCATAAAGCAGAGTTTGAAAAAAATGAAAAATCTCGGGAACAAAATTTAACCAATGAGTGGCAAAAGTTTGCAAATTTACTTGGTTATCATGAACTTAGAAAATTGGATGAAATGGGAGTCAATTATCGTGTTCCATTACCTGGTGCAAAGATAGAGTCTGGTAGACTGGTAGCGAGTTCTGCATTTCCTGGATTGAAGATCGAGTATAAGACATCTGGAGAGTGGAAGGAATATACTACTCCAGTGTCAAAGTTGTCAGGGAATGTTACATTGCGTACCAAGTCAGCTGATGGGAAACGTAGCAGTCGAGAGATTGGAATAGATGTTCCAGTCATTCCAGTATCTCACGGATCACGAATTGTCAGCCATGGTGCCTTTGTTCAGTTGGTGATGTTTATTTCAATCCTTTTCTATAATTCCTGACAATCCTGAGCTAAATCCTAGCTAAATTCAGTAATGTATCTTACAATGAACAGTAATCAGTAGTATTGATCACAAAATCGAAATCTTATTTAGTGATAACAAATACACAGTAATTTTGAAAATTTTGTAAACATTTTTGAATTCTTATTTTTTGGTGCGTTGTTTGCTGGTTCGATTGCCATTGTTGATTATCTACAAACTAACCCTTAATTAGCATTAATCGTAAAATATACCTCGGAGACCTTTATCAATTGGGTTGTAAGCCTGTCAAGGCTTTCCGTCCGACTCCACCTTAGAACCTTAGAGTGGTGAAATATTAAACTAAACAACTTTAATTACCAAATACGATTTAAAATGCATCTTAATATAATCATTTATCAAAGATGAATAATAAATTTTGTTACTTCAAGAACATGGTCAATTTTTGTTACTCTTATACCATGTCTGCCGTTTGCATGGGTATAAACCTATATAGACACTGCCTATTAGTGTCACTGCGCCCTCTGAGATCTTTAACCTCCCCGCATGTCCAAAATGCTCCGCGATTCCTGTTGGGTGGGGGTAAAATTGCAGTTGAATCACAAAGAATTAAGATATGCATATCAAATATTGAACTGTCCAATCATTATTTGTGTTTCACATATAACTAGACAATTTTAAATAGTTTTACTGATGGTGCCTAGCATATTTTGTATTCTATGTAAAGAAAGTGCACTTTAGGTAATATATTTTTTAATTTAAAGCGAATCAACCGTGAGGAATCTAATAGATTTTCGAGCCACTATGCATAATTAAATGATGTTTGAATATTTGAATACTCAACCTTCGTCGCAGGACAGACCCTGGGTACGAGGTTGTTGAATACTTTGATAGGTATATTTTAATTCATCCAGTCTCAGCTACATGTTATGATTCAACTGTAATTTTATCCCGACGCAGAACGCGTCATTTGGATGCACAGTCGACACTATAGTAGTAGTAGTAGTAAAACTTTATTTAAAAGTCACACGCTAGCCTCGTCAACTTTAAAGCTGGTTTCCACGAGGGGCGTGTGAATAACATATTTAAGAACATAATATTATACTAGGAGTTACTACCGCAAGGAAAGTGCTGCCTTGCTACATAAACGGAATGCAAAATGAATTTGTAGTTATAATCATACAAAGACACACTGTATAATTTTATATCAATTTATTTTCTTGTCAAAATTGAGATTACAACACTGTGATTGAAAACTGTTGTCTTGAATATTGTCAATACTGAATTTTTGGTACCAACCATAATGCATTTGAACTTCTAAACATCATCAGAAAATGTTTCACTACAAAGCTTCCAATATGAAGTAAAATAATTTGGAAGTACAGACTGATAAATGTCTTTAAATAATTGTGATGTCATTTGTTGACTGTTCTTGTTCACAAGATGTTTACATGGCTGCAATTGCTTTTTGGTAAACAAACATGTCATAACTGTCTTTTCATTCTTTGCCCATAACTTCTTAACATCATTAGAAATATTTTTACTACAAAGCTTCCAAATGGCATCTGAAATAAAATTGAAGTACAGAATGATACATATGTCTTTAAATCATTGTGATGTCATTGATGTCATTTGTTGACCGTTCTTGTTCACAAGATGTAGAGGCTGTATCTGTTTTTTGGTAAACAAATGTGTCATACAGCAACTGTCTTTTCTTTCTTTGGCCCATATATAAAGATGTTTCATCAATCATATTTGTCCAGTGAATTGTCCAATCCATAATTCAGCAAACAGGCATAATTATGGCATTCTCCAAAGCAACTGTGAAGCACATAATATACACAGGACTCCTCACGACATGTTATAATTTCTTGTATATAGCAGATTCCATCCCATTACGGTTGATGTACAGTAGAAAAGCCTCCTAGGTGTGCTGGGCCAAGACGAAATTTTTCATGACCAAACTGAAAAATCATCTTGCAAGTTGCAAGCAAAAATTTATATAAGAAATTAAGAAAGAAGAACACGAAACTACCGACTTTCCGATTTTCTTCTGTTGTTTACAATCAATACAATTATTATTACAATGAATGATACAAACTGAAAAAAGGTTACTTTTACATGAGCTCTCTTTCTCCAAAGTTCTCCGATAAAATATTCCTCAGTTGACTCAGTTCTAAGAAACTTTAGATTTTCCTGGGGCCAGCCAGATTCCCGAAATCGCCTGGCCTAGAGATTTATATTTGCCAAGACAAAACATTTCCTTTTCTACAGGCATGTGTGTTTATTGTCGAGAAACTGTGAACATTTTAAAAACGTTTTGGAATTTGTTGTTAATTTTTGGGATTTTTTCTTAGTTTTGAACTTGTAAGCAAAAGTGCATTAAATCAACTTTATTAAGAGTCATAATTAATTTATTGTTTATATTCAATGTCCACAAAAACTGCATATATATGAACTTTTTATTAAATTAAGAAAGTTTTGGAATTTGTTGCTAGTTTTGGGTTTTGTTGTTAGTATTTACTGTCATTATATGGCATTAATGTAATCAACTTTTAAAAGATGATTTATTGTTCTTAGACTTCTTACCGTGTACTTTCAAGGGGCAAATAGCAAACAAACTGAAATTAATTTTAAGCTGAATTGAGTAAAACTCTACACCAATTATATAATACAATATTGGCTCCTGTAAAAAAAACTAAAAATCGTCATCTAGATTAACTACACCAGTCGATATTAAACCACTATAAACTACATCAGTCAATATTAAACCACTATAAACTACACCGTCAATATTAAACCACTATAAACTACATCAGTCAATATTAAACCACGGCTATAAACTACACAAGTCAATATTAAATCACTATAAACTACACCAGTCAATATTAAACCACTATAGTATAAAAATAGCAAACCACTGTAGGAAACAAACTGAAACTCAATTTCGTTGTATTAAAAGAGCAGTGTTTTCCTCATTAAATACTACAAGCAAGCTAAAAATGATGTATTGTTCTTACCCTGTACTTTCAACGGAAAATACCAAACAAACTGAAAACGATTTTCGTCGAGAATCGAGATTGCTAGGCAGGCAGCAACAATTATATAGGCCTACATTACATACATATTATATAGTACAATGAACCACATCTACGATACGCTATACTGAACACAAGTATGACAAATAAAGCATGCATAAATTTAAGAATTGAATTACAGAAGAATAGAATTTAATTTAGAAAAAAAATTTTAGGAGGTATGAGCACGAATTCCGTTTTTGAATATTGTCAATGTATCCGAATTACGCACATCTGCAGGTAGAGAATTCCAAACTCTAGCTCCATCGTATGAGAAACTTTTCTTTAACTTTTCAGTTTTTGGTTGAGACAACTGCAGCGAGGTAGAAGAGCCCCTGAGGTCGTATTGAGTAATATTTCTCTTTTGTTCAAACAGTTCCGCAAGCGAGCTCGGAGCCAGGTTATTTAAAACCTTGTACTGATTGTTTTTGCTTTGGACTTGGCTCGTCGAGTCTCAAGAGTTTCCCATCCTAACGAACTTGATTATTAAATGATCACATTTTCAGCCTCGAGTTGAAGTTATTGTTTTGTGTATGTACCACTGGTATGTACTATAAAGCAAATTAGGAAGCGTCTATAAAGATATTTTCTGTCATCTTGAATAATAGAGGAATTGAATTTTGGAAGTTGTTTATTTGCTACATTGATACCCATTGATATATTATTTAAAACCTCACACTAAGGCCTGGTTCAAACGTCGCGCTACTGCCGTGCCGAACGCATTACAACCAATAGATAATGAGGCATTTCAGCTGATTATGTATTGTTTTTAATGCGTTCGGCACATGAGAAGCGCGACGTTTGGAACAGGCCTAAGTACACTATATATTACCACCATGAAATATTTGTATAAACTACAGCATATATGAATTTGAGTTTGTATTTCTGGTCCTAATTTGTGACCATAATCTTAGTTTTAAAGTTCCATATATCGCCTCGATATATTTCATTTGAAAACTACTCCGCATCAACTCTCCGGTAGTATAGTAGCCGGACCAGTCTAAAGCGATTCTTTCAAATAAAACACATTACATCCGTCATTTAGAGTTTCTTGATATTTCAATGCATCAGCTGACTTTCCGAAATGCACGTGATGTTTCCTTGCTCCGTACATGTTCGGTTACCTCTGGTACAATACCAACTGTGATTATTATATATAATATATCAAAGTTCAATTTTCCTGTTTGCCGATTGGTCAAAACCGTATCACGTGCCGGTCCACAAAACGTCATGTTCACTGCATGCTTGCAACCGGTCCACAATGAAACAATAAAACCGGAAGTGAGACGCGAGCTGTTCGCGTCTACCGGTCGGTTTGCAAGTCGTTCAGAAGAAGACAATAATCTATTATTAAGAGATAAAGACGGAATACCAAGTGAATTATTGAGACTTTGACACTTGCTATATAATCAGTAAATAAGTGATAAATATTGTTTTTAATTCTATTTCCATGTAGGATCCGTACTATTTTCATAATAAGGATTTTGAAAACGGTGTTTGTTGTAGAATACTACCAACACTAGATCCCCGCTTCTTCTTATTGGAACGTTACACTTGCAAGGATCGACAGGAACAGTTTATTGCTCTAATAATGAAGTACAAATATTATACAACCTGACGTGCTTGCATTATGGATCAGCCGACGTGGTATTCAATACTTTGCCATCCTTGGATCGTATTCATAAGGACTAACATTGTGCTCGATATACTTTGAGTCCTTAACAACACGGAAATCAAAGTTGTTTTCGCACATTTCCTATCAAGTTATATTTCTCCCCCTGCTAGTGGGAAAATTACAGTCTGCGCAGGACAGTCGTGTTGTTGTTTATTGGAACGGGATTCATGCGCACGTAACGCAGCACGCACAAAACGCAACCGTTACCTTGACGCCGGACAGTCTCCACCTTCATCATTGATGGTAATCACCTTTTGACACATTGTTCCATGTTTACCATCAAACTTTAAGGCGTATTTAGGACTCTATGAATCTAGTTTTGAAACGAGGTGTTAGTTTGAGCTTTAACTTGAGCTTGAACATGGCTACCGTCATTTTGTATATGACTCCAACATTGATGATGAAAGTGGTTTAACTCTTTTCTGCTTTTACCAAGACCATTCCTGATCTGAAACCAACACTAGCTCCGTTATATTGAAGTGTGTTAAGGCTGCATTCCACGGTCGTGCGTTTTTCGTACGCTCGTACACGCACGGAAAAGTTTAAATCCATTTAAATGTTACTTATGAAATAACCAAATGAATAAATGTACAGAATTTAGTGTTCCGTAAGTTTTAGTATGCATTTGTTAACTTAACTTATTTGTAAAATATTAAAAACTTAGAAGGATTTAAACTTTTCCGTGCGTGTACGTACGTATAAAAAACGCATGACTGGAAAGCAGCCTTAACGGATGAATTTATCCCTAGTACCATACGAGATGATCGTTCCCATTCCCTCACCACTCCAGTCGTTATATTCGAACAAGTAGTTTTCTAAAGTCACATGAATACTGCTGTACGTCAGTACCATAGAATGTACAATTAAACATTTTAAATGTTTTTATGACATTATTTCCTTTATTAGCGAAGATTTTCGTCCATATTGGTGGGTTTGGATGTAAAACTGAAGTTAAGAGAAATAAATTCAAGATGGTCGATATATTTGTGGCAAATTTAAATGTACTCTTACCAAAAATGTTTACTTCCCATGCACCAGTTTTAATGACTATTTTATTCTTTAATACGTTGTGCTCGGATATTAGGGAAGCTTATTCTCTTTGTTCATTTCAAAACAAATTAAAAAAATATTTAATGTCCCACTTGTAATTCTTTACATAATGGTCTTGTTGATTAATCAGTTTATTTTATGAATTGTCATTTTTCTCTAATTATATAAAATTGTTGTATTGTTTATTTATATAAATATTGTCTCGGTGATAAGGTGGCCCAATAGTTTATAAGCTATTGCTTCTTTTTGGGCTTCCTTGCCACTTTCGTGTGAACATAATTATGTAATATTGTATTATGATTTTTTGTGGCTAAATAAATATTATTCATTATTCATATTATTCATTTGATTGGGGACTCTGTGTAGGCATGAAGTGTTGTTGCAAAAAAAATCAAGTTCTCAAACACAACATATCGAGTATCTGATTGTAAATGCATAGGTTTGATTTTTACCACGAACTTCTTTGAGTTCTTTCCATTTGGGATTTTTACGATCAAGAGACCAAACAAAAATTGTCTTTATTTTTTATCGTATAGTACCTACCATTCCCCAGGCTGATCCAACAGCTTGTCTTCCAAGAAATATTGATTTAATTTCGGTTTAAAATGATCGCTATGAAATGTGTTGTACTGTTGTTGTAGGTAAAAGCGCTTTGGAATGGTAAATAACTTTAGCGACAAATGTGTTAAAACTACCAATGTTCAATATTGCCATCGCGTCCGTCGCATTAATTCCACTACCAGCTAAGTTGTGGTCACCATTATCTATCATTTTACTGGGTATAGAGTTTAGAGCTGACTTGCCCCAGAACGAATTGTTGAATAAAGTATAGTCTGATCACAGTGAGTTGGGCCAGCGTGCATTAGTCATCATAACTTGATCTACAAACAGTTTCCAAATATCTGTCTCTATTTGTCCTTTGAAGATCCGTCCTTTGTATCTACTCCATCTTGGTTTTAGTAAGACAGTACCATCAATGATTGGTGATTCATTTTGGTAACCAGCTATAATGATCGGTGATTCATTTTGGTAACCATCAATAATGATTGGTGATTCATTTTGGTAACCAGCTATAATGATTGGATGGTCATTGTTACCATGTTTACCCTGGATGGTGACGTCTTCATGGTAGCGACCAGACCTTGGATGGATAAAATAGAAAATACTAGATAACAAAGTCGAAAACAACAAAATAATTTTACAATAAAACGATGTAAATAATAGATAAATACGAGCGGTCAATCTGTAAGGTCATGAAGAGCACCCGAGCACCTGTTGACCTTATTAGTTAGTACTCATCGTCCTGCCTCTGTAATTGAGATTTACAAATTACAATTGTTTACATGTCACCTAAGTTCACCTAAGTACTTTGTCGTAAGTAATTTTTATGAATTTCACTAAAGTATGTTGTTGTTCAAAGATTCGACAAAACATACCTTATACGTCACTCGTCCACAGGCTCTGGCAGAGCGTCCACTCGAATGGTTTGTCTAGAGACCAATCTCGTACCCAGAGCCATGAGTATAATGGTATACTCATGGCTCTGGGTACGAGATTGTCTAGAGACTTGTTGAACAAGAATTCCAATCAGGAGAAATGCGAACAGCAGCATTTTTACCTAAGTATACAAGTAAGTTTAAAATAGAAATTACTTCTTTTCGAAATGATTTGTTTATAAAGATGACTTTTTATATCACGAATCTAGGTTTCCAAGCACGTCCGGAAAATGAACGCCAAAACGAGTAAAAAGCCAGGAAAAATATAGTCTTGGGGTTTTGCTTTCAACAACAAATAGAGCTTAAGAACTACGACGCGGCAAACACGACACGTGTCAATTTAAGCTACAGAAAGAGCGTTATGGGATTTTAATATATAATTAATGTTGAGGATACCCCTGGAACCACAAATTATTAATTGTTTTTGTCTTGCATGCATGCATGAAGGATTTCTTTGTTTCGCAGGCGCGTCGTCGAGGTCTCGCGTTCGTTGACTTAAACTCCTATAACTCCTATATGAGGCACTTTGAAAGCGGACACTCTCTGCATTGGTATAAATGAGCTTTAGAAACTTTTTGTGTACAATAAAATGGAGGACAACACGTTTAGTGTTTATTTATCAGGGTTGAACCTGGTTCCCATCAAATATCACCACAACAAATATACTATACTACCAAATTATATTAATTATAAAGAAAAATAATTTTTCTTTCTTAATATTGGTTTGATCCTAAATAGGATTGTTGATGTGATGGCAAAACAAAGGAGGAGATCACAAAATGATAAATACAATACTCATGAATGGAGAAAACGAATAAGACTTCATAAATAGATATTTGAAAATATACTGATCGATTTTTCTCCTGATTTCCTCTGCAACAGTTTTCCTTTACTTCTCTAGCGAAAAGACTATATTGATCCAAAACATATTTTATCAGACCTACCTCAATACGTGGTTATGCTGCATGCAAGCAAAGTATTTCTATCTTGATGACCTTACCCAATTTGGTATATGTTCCTGGTAGAACAAGCAATGCAAAATAATGGCTGAAATTGATGGTAATTATTATTTTCTATTATTTGTAAAGAGCAGGTGTTTTATAAAAAATGTAAATTGTATTTGAACAGAAAGATTTGTCATCTATTTTACTTTTTTATATTGATAAATAATGTTAATAAATGAAATGTGAAATTGTAAAGAGCCGATGTTTCCATACATTTAAAAGAAATGTTTCCATTATACCGGCTTTGTTTCTATGTTAAATAGTAATGTTGAGACTGACGTCTAAAGTAAAGTAATTTCTTATAGATATTTATTTATCCTAAATAGTACCCGTAATATGGAGTATACCTGTATTTCAAACGTAGAGTTATCTAGCATTGAAACTGCAGACACTATTCAGGAATGCAATGAGCTTGTGCATCATATATTCATATATTCATATAGCAATACGATCTTATAACAATACGACCTGACTGATATGGTTCAAATTTGCAATGAGTTATATTCTGAACATTTTAAGCTGCCTTCCTGCCTTAATTCTATAAAATTAATATATAAAATTAATACCATATTATGATGATACAATTTTTGAAACGACAAATTGTGATACTACCACGTATATCACATATTTTAGTTTTATTTGATAGAACATATTTTTAAAAAATGCGTCATACAAATTATATAATTATATACATTGACATTGTCTTTAATTATTTGTACAGTAATTCCATGCCCATGGCGCCATTGCCATTGGCCTCGTTACTGTGTGTTAAGCCAAACCAGCAAAGAATTCTGGTTACTTTAAAGAATCATCTCTCCTGTTGAAAATATTCTCATAGTCACAAGAATTATATTCACACAGATTAATGTATTCCTTAAAAATGAAAAAAAGTCAGTCAGAAACATTCTACTAATTACAAACAAAAAAACCCGATTGTTGTTAATCTTACTTGGTGGCAGGGTTCAAGTCTTTTTAATGTATACACCAATTGTTTGAATGTTGGACGTTTACGTGGATTGGATTGCCAGCAATCCATCATAACTTGGTAGCTAGAAAAATAACTTCATTTAAACACTGGGGTATATATGTCTCAGATAATAGGTAAGCACAATTTTGCAGTAAAAATAGAGGTTCGGACGAAGGTGGTTGATTGAAAAAATTCTTAAAATATATTTTTAAATAATGTTAACTTCTGTACTTCCAACAATAATGACAGTTTATAATTTAAGAATTGTTTCAATCAACCACCTTTGTGGTTGCGGAAATTGGAAATATTATTCAACTGAATTTTCAGGATCTTTTTCTGGGTGCGTTTTTCTATAGAAGATTGAGTTAACTTGTCCTACCTGCATTGGAAGGAAGGTCACGATGTTAGCTTTTGTGTTTTTTCAGAATAACTCGAAGTTGCTTAGATTTTGATGTTATAGATGGCGGAAGCTTACATCTTATGCTCATTATTAATTCATGAGCATAAGATAATAATATTCATAATAATAGCCAAACATATTGCTCTATTTTTGTCACATGCATGATGGTAGCTGTGAAGTATATTGATCGAATCCCAGGACAAATGATATGAGATGTCATTTTACTTGAGCTGGTACAAACTGCTCGTATTGGAACTCTGGCCCGGTCCTCATTTTTGGATTTAAAATATTATATAATCTAAGATTATTATTTAGAATTGGCATGGAAAAATTAAAGAGCAGAAAGAAATAACGATAACAACATCTGAAAATAAATACACATTTAAAAACTTACAGTTCGTTATCAACATGCATTGGTTTTGGTATTCTGTTTCCTTGAGATATAAAATCTCTCACTTGATGACCATCCATTCCAGGATATGGACAACCGCCTGTTATTTAGAAGAAAGTTTTGTTAAGGCTCAAAGTTTGCATAATTCGGTCCACCGAGCTAAATTCATAGTGTGCATGCACTGTACTACGCATGCTACACAAGATATATAATTTTTCAACCTACTGATGTGTAATAATATAACAAGTACTTCTTACCTACTGTAAGTATTTCAAATAACAAGACCCCAAAACTCCATCTATTCAACAAAACAGGACTCAGAATGGATAACAAGTTCATGTAAAGAAACTGAATGATGATTGATTTATGATGGAAACGAATAAAGAATAATGGTTGTGATAATTCAAGAAATACGAATAATAATGAGTAATTTATAATATTTATTCACAATTATTCCGCCTTCATTCCCGATGTTACATTATATACCTAATCCAATTATTTTTCAAATATTTATGCCACTTACACATCACTTCTTGTCGTATAAATACCACGAAGAATTGATTCAATAGCTGTCCATTTCACTGGAATAAGACCCTGCAGAAATATGTTCAATTTAACGTTATACCTGGAGGATTTGAAATGTGGGTGTTTTCTAACCATGCATTCATACAGAAACCACTGATCTGACAGAAACACGTCTAACTTACCGCGTTTTACTTGGGTAAAACAGGCACGTTGAAATGAAATGGATATATGTATATCTATCTAGATTTTCGCTTACCTCAAAACAGAGGTAAGCGAAAATCTATAATTTGCTCTAACTATATGTTGTCGAGCACTCTTTGCGTTTTGTAGACCTAAACCTACACGTATATATATATATATATATCTAAATATGGGGGCTACGACGTCTGGAAATGAATGGGCAATCCAGTAACGATCAGGTGACTGCAATGTTCCATTGTCTTTTTATCCCAGTGTTCTCCATGCCAACCAGTCACTCATTGTCTTGACATATTTTAATTATTCTGCAAAGGGCCTATTCGTATCCAATTAAAGCCTGCTGCACACGAGAGCTCTTGGCTGAGGTAACGACCTCGCGGGGCCGTTTGTTCAGCCACACTAACTCTCTCGTGTGCGTGATTTTTGCTAAGAATTTTCCCGCGTGAGGTCGTGAGTAACTTGCTCAGTTACGACCACTCGTGGCGGTGAGCTCAGCCATGAGCTCTTGTGTGCGGCATGCTTAAGCCAAGTAAAGCTGATTTACCATGATTTTGCTTTACCGCCGTGGTGAAAAGACTGGAGTTATAACGTAATTTTAATTTTAATGTAAGTCTAAGCGAATGATATATTTATTGTCATGTTCAGAAGGTTGGTTGACAGATACATTAATATGAAGTATTTTCTATATATTTTCAGGAAAAGTTGCATCCTTCAACCAACTTCTTGATTATGATTCAAAGCTGCCTATGCACTGGAAGCCAACAATCTATTTATTATTGGCATATTTACCCGTGTTGTTCTCATGTATATTTCACTCCGTCTTATATCCCTGGCCATGCCGAAATCTGTAATTTTACACGTCCTCCCAGAACCAACCAAAACATTGCGAGCAGCAAGGTCCCGATGGACGATCTTGAAAAAAGGAACACTGCGACTTTAATTTTCACGTTTCACGTTTCTACGTGAAACTCGAGTAGCAGAATTTTTTATTTTTTATTAATTTCATATTTATCTGTATATATATATATATATATATAAGGTAAGACACAAAGACTCAGCAAGGTTTGTTAGGCATATTTATTACTATATAGTTTCGTACCACATTAAACCTGGTACTCTTCAGATAAATTGGCCTATAAATGCTTACTTTGTTTCGACCCTCGACATATTTTTTCGACCCTCAACATTCTATACCCTCGACCTATTACCCTCGACTATTAGTCAAACTCGTTATAAGCTATGGGTCATTTATGGGCACGTTATTAATGAGAGTGCCACGTTTAATGTGGTACGAAACTATATATAGCCTAGTAATAAATATGCCGAACAAAGCTTGCTGAGTCTTTGTGTCTTACCTTATTATGCTCTGGTTATCCATTGAGCACTCTGTCATTGGTTTTTATAACCCAACACAAATTATACACAATTCAGTACGCATTCAGTTCTGTTCAGTCGGGGAAAGCAAGACAAACTTTTGCAAATTTCGCATATCCAATTTTCATATAAATTTAATCAATTTGTCCATGGCCTATGGCCATTAGCTCCACAAACTTTCGTATTAAAATGTTTGATATATCAGTTATCGTGCTCACAGACAGGAAACACAGACAAACGTACAATTCAGATGATTACCTCCTAGTGGGGCTAATGATAATATCTACAATATTTTACAATCTAGAGTGAATAAATTTGGCAAAATAGAAACATATAAAACAATCATGTTTTAAATTGATTATATTCATGACCATGCAAACCTACAAAGGAACTTATTATGTTATGGAAATTTTAATCATTCAAAGACAGGAAAGTTCAACATCATATATACCTTTTTCATTGATAAGTATTCCATGCCTAGTGCAGACTCAACCGCAAACTTCATTAATTCTTGAGTGCATAGTTTGGTCATTGGAAGATGATCAGGATCACAATAACACAAATCTTGTACACCTCTCAGTTTTCTGAGATAGCCCAATAAATCACCAAATTGAACGAATTCCACAATAACAAGGGGACAATCAACTATAGAAATGTTATTTAAATCATTAATAATAACTAATTACCGATAAGAATAATAAACTCACAATAAACATTCAGTAATAACAATAATTATTGAATAATGAATCGGTGATATCCCAACAGATCACCAAGTGTAACGAACTCTACAATTAACTAGAAATTAATAACTCATAAGCTCATAATTCATAAGCTAAGAACGACCAACTAACAATAAATAAGTAGTAATGTCAATTACATACAATAACTAAAAAATTAATGAATAATAATGTATGATGGTATGTAATATATGTAATAACAGTTATAACAATGTATGCAACGATGAATTTTGTTAAAGGTCTGTCCCTAAATAAACGCACCAGCGAAATTTAATATATCAAAAATAGGACATGGATCGTGCTAATGAGAAGCTAAGGCAAATTTTGAAATGCGCATCAGTTGATTATGCATTTGTTTTCTGCATGGTTGAAATGAGACTAATAAATCTATTTCAAACAGATGTGCACTTTCAGTTTGTCCATAAAGACTTTATTATCCTGCTTAACCGGCAGAGGTTTAAGTAAATTAATTCAGCCAAGTTTCTTTATTACTATAGTCTCTTTATTAAACTTCTAACAAACTATACTGACCTTCATTTCGAACTGCACCAATCAAACTCACAACATTTGGATGAGGTTTTAGTTGTTTCATAATCTCCAATTCAGCTAAAAGATCTTCTCTGTCGCTGGAAGATGCATCTTCTGAGTAAAGCAATGAAAAACAAGGATGTAAGTGATGCTCCTCTGGCCACTGATGCAGGTGTTGTCAGGATACTACGTG
This sequence comes from Trachythela sp. YZ-2020, assembly GCA_016169945.1. Classification (NCBI taxonomy): domain Eukaryota; kingdom Metazoa; phylum Cnidaria; class Anthozoa; order Malacalcyonacea; family Clavulariidae; genus Trachythela; species Trachythela sp. YZ-2020. The sequence goes on along the minus strand of JADLSH010000236.1, from coordinate 1,566,614 downwards.
TTCCTCCTGTCAATGAGGGACTGCCTTACTGATAGAGCTATCCAGTATGATGATATCTTTGTAATGAAGACTTCATTAACTGACGACGTATGGGAGTTTTCAGTATGGGAGTTTTCAGTATATATTAGGTGTATACTGTAGCTGAAACCTGACTACGGTGTTACGGTATTACAATCTTGCAGTTGGGATTGCACTTTTCTTTTCCCCCGGTCACTTTGTGGACATAAAAACACTGATAACAACAACGAATATAAAGATTTAAAAATTATAATGTATGTAATAAATAGATCTAACCTTTAACCATTTTAACTGCAACAACCTTTGTTTCAGATGAATTCTCTCCAGTTGTTAGGATAGCTTTGAACACAAAACCAAATGCACCTTCACCCAACTTTTTATCAAGCTCTAAACGATGTCTTGGTATCTCCCAAATATCTTTACGAAGTAGCGGTGCAGGTATCTCCCATGGTGTTAACTAAAATTTAAGATTAAATTTAAGATCTCATGTCTCGCCTCGGCCATAAAGTCCTCATTGTCGAATTTGATATATTACATAAATATTTTTGTATAGAGAAATGAAAGATCTATTTGCCTTACCAAAGGGATATCTCCATTGGTTGTACTATATAAAATATAGAAAAATAACATTAATCTAAGCAAAATTGGATTTTCAGATTTTTATTCTAGTAGATAAAACTAACATTGTTTACCTTGGAGGCGTGATAGGTATCTCTAAATATAAAACAAAATATATCATTATCTTGAAATATATCAATGTCTGTATCATTGTCTTGAAACTACAGATATAAACGTCCATAAATTAAGCTAAGCCAACGTTCGCATTGCTGTAAATTATTTTAATGGTTTAAATACTGGTTTGTCTGAGCATAGACTATCCAGAAGACATCTTCTGGATAGTCTATGGTCTGAGAGGTTATTCAGTAGCATGTCGTTTGTGGTAGATTGAAACATCTAAAAGTATTTACATGCACCTCGTTTTCAACACACATTTCATTCAGCACGCACCTCGTTTTCAACACACATTTCATTCAACACATATTTCATTCAACACACATTTCATTCAACACATATTTCATTCAACACACATTTCATTCAACGCACATTTCATTCAACACACATTTCATTCAACACACATTTCATTCAACACACATTTCATTCAACACACATTTCATTCAACACACATTTCATCCAACACACATTTCATTCAACACACATTTCTTTCAACACACATTTAATTCAAAACACATATATTTAATTCAACACACATTTAATTCAACAAACATTTAATTCAACACACATTTCATTCAACATACATTTCATTCAACACATATTTCGTTCAACACACATTTCATTCAAAACACAATTCATTCAACACACATTTCATTCAACACAAATTGATGTGTTTCAAATTACTATAATAACCCTCCACTGGTTCATGGTATATTTTACCTTAACATAAGTGTTAAAACATGGATAAATATATTATAAAGTTATAGCACAAACTTTTCCTTCTTCGTTCTGCTCGGCAAAAACAAAACACAAGAAATAGAACAAACAAGATAGAGGAAACAGCAACTGAGACAGAAATATACATGACTAAAATTTGGATTCTTTTTGACGAATTTCCTAAAAGTAATGAAAAAGAACAAAATAATTAAGAAATGTTTTATCATTACACATTTACACATTGTGACTTCAAAAACATCTCGTTAGTACTTATTTAGAATAACTTACGGTAATGGGAAGAGGTTTTATATAAAGCCAGTCTTTTATGAAGTGTATTAAGTTGATGCACGTGTGGCATGTTATGAGTGATTTGACTGGCCTAAATGCTAATGACTAATGTAGTGCTAATTAGTATAAATGAATATTCATTATGTTCGCTCTTGCTTTGTTAATTTTACTGTAGTCTAATCAGATTTCAGATATAATATTTTGCAAATGAAACGGATGGGAATCTCTATGGTGCATTGTGATATTGCCTTCAATTAATACACGTTTCACGAATTTTTTCGAGTGCTGCATATGCCGAGACAATGGAATCGAGGCTGGCAATAACTTAATTATACCTTAATAAGGCATATCATTATCTGCAGCCTCGGGTTCAAGCTATTGTTTCGTGTGCACTCAAACAAATTCTGAAAGTATCTTTCCATACATGACTCACCTGAAGAATGAATGTTTTCAACATATGGCGACGCTGTCACTGCTGGCAGACGTGATGATATTGGACTTGGGATAATCATTGTAGTTAAGGTTTCATGTGATGTTTGAGTTGTAGGCAGGGCAATTGAAAATGTTTTATTTGACTGTAATGATACTGGAACTAGAAGAAATAAGGTATGATCTTAAAAAATATTCTCCGATACTCGATAGTGACCTGACAATTTTTCTCAGTCTAATTGTAATGTCATACTAGTTACTGGCCGTTTTTAGCCCTCGGACAGATAAGTTAACTGATACTTTGTAGTGAAAAACGAACGCCTCAACTCTTTCCCATCAGCATTGCCATCAAATAATAGATGATGAAATCGAATTTCATCTTTCTAGCGCAGACGATTTTACTTGCATCATGTGTATGCATGTCCATCAGTTATATTCGGTGAAAATCATTTTATTGCAAAGAGTATATCATTCAATGTCGAATTGGTTCACGTTAAACAATGCAACAAAGAAATGCAGCTTGAACGATGATCTCTGAATGATGATGCATGAAAATAAAAGTGAAATTAATTATAGTAATTATATCTTGAACTTGCGGTGCACTGGTATTGGTAGCGTCTATACAATAAGCTTCGGGTCTTTAGGACCAAACTACATGAAAATTTCAACAAGAACTTCGACGTTTCGAGCGAAGGCTCTTCGTCTGGAAGTTAGTAGCCAAGTCTAACGAAGGGCCTTCGTCTGGAAGTTAGTAGCCAAGTCTAACGAAGGGCCTTCGTCTGGAAGTTAGTAGCCAAGTCTAACGAAGGGCCTTCGTCTGGAAGTTAGTAGCCAAGTCTAACGAAGGGCCTTCGTCTGGAAGTTAGTAGCCAAGTCTAACGAAGAGCCTTCGTCTGGAAGTTAGTAGCCAAGTCTAACGAAGGGCCTTCGTCTGGAAGTTAGTAGCCAAGTCTAACGAAGGGCCTTCGTCTGGAAGTTAGTAGCCAAGTCTAACGAAGGCTCTTCGTCTGGAAGTTAGTAGCCAAGTCTAACGAAGAGCCTTCGCTCGAAACGTCGACGTTTTGTTGAATTTTTCAGGTAGTTTGATCCTAAAGACCCGAAGCTTAAATTAGTAAATACTAATTAATATTAGTTGTAATATACTTTCTTACCAAAGGCTTGTACAGCTATCAATGTAGCGAGGATTATTCGTACATCAACCATAGCGTTGACTACCACAGTACTGCTGATCAATCTTCGCAAAATTACAACCAACTGGATAAAAGAAAACCGTTTTCATAAAAATTGAATTGTGATGTATAATTCTGGAAATAAATCTTGTACTTGCTAGCCTATGTCAGCATATTATACTGTTTGTAGCACTTTTTAGACGAGACGGCAAAAGTGTTTCTTTTTTCATTTTCATTTATATCACACATTTATCAGTTCTTATCAGGAATTCTCGTTTCTTGATAATAAATTTTGTAGTCAATACAACTTAAAATCAGGGCGACTTCATGAATTGCTTCTTGGAAACCGTGCGGACATGGTGACATAGCCACCGGGCACCGGATATGGAGTCTATAATATCTTAGAAATGGTTTATTTTCACTCACAACATATTTACTGAATGTATTAAGATATAAGCAAGATAGCAAGTACTTAAACATATACTAGCACATGAAAGTTAGAATGGATGGGATTTTATGTTTAAAACCAACTCATTTAGCAAACTGCACACGCACTCAAACTACCCTGTTTGGGTAAAGTATCCTGTCCCTGGCTTCGAGATTAGCAAACACAAAATACAACAATTAAGGTCGATCAAAGCCAGTTTGAAAGCGAAAAAAGATATAGTTGGCGGAAGCAAAATAGAATAATCAACTCAGTTTTTTCAAGGAATAAGATCAGCTTCCCAGAAATTAAGACTTATAGTCCGCTTATACTTGTAATATCTATTATATGATCTTCTCTTCTTTCACTTTCCCTATCTATAGTACATATTTTATAAACGAGGATAGGACAGCACTAGCCAAGTAGTCTCAGAATAACTAAACAACGAATTGTCGAGGTTCAATTACAAAATGTAAAGGCATAACAACGCGGGGTCGAAGGTGACCGCTATTTATATAGTTATCAATTACCCACCAAACATGCATAATATAACTGATATACAAATAGCTCGAGTGGAACGCATAAATTTCCGTTTCGATTTACTGTTGTTCTCCTTGTTGTGTTTAGTGCACGCGTTTCCTACATCATTAAAACGCATTAAACACACAACTTAATGTCAATAATGAGTTATCTGATTACGGAAATTTATATACTACTAAATACTAAAATCCTGAAGTTATTTCGTCAGCCGACTGGCGGCTCGGTTTTATATAGTTTACACAGTCAACCAATTGTTATATAGAAAACAATACTAGATCGATCTTAATGTAGCGAGATTTTAGATACGATTAGTTCTATATATGAAACTTTGCATTCCATTAAACATAGTAGAGTAATATTAATGTTAAAGAACTAACTTTCTCTAAAGCATTGTGTTTTGTAGCCTGTAAAGCGACGGTAATATCTATATAGAGCAATATTAGTTACCCAGCATGCAACTAGTAGTTGCACCATATAGCTGTGAAATCATTTGCTTTAAAGCGTGGTGCAAGTATACATCCGGGTAAACTATAGGAATGGAATATATTGGTAAAATATTACACTTTAATTAGGTGAAAGTCCACCATTTTTATTCAGGCGAACGAACGTCCTTTCATTCCGCTGCATGTAAGAAGCTCAATTTGCTGTCTGCACCGCAGGTACATGCTCAATGCAAGATTTCAAAACGCACTACAGAGTACAGTGTAGAGTAAAACACCGTAATCGTTTCTGAGAACCTTTTCCTGTCTTTGGCAACGGCTGCGTGAGTTTCAGTACGCTTGTCAAAGCTCAATAAAATAGAGCATATAAAGCAGTAATGTCTAATGATTGGGAAAACGTTCTTTAATAAACCAGTCGAGTCAATTTTTGATGCACTTCGTAATAATACTTAAAAAATACGCAGTAAACGTCATCCAACAACATGCGGACTAACTGACAATATTAGTCATTAACATTCAGCAAAACCTGATCCTACAAATGCAATGTGTAAACGTACGTTAAGGAGTTAGGTGTACACACACGGAAATATATCAACATGCATGAACATGCACGAGGTCGAACAAGTTAAACCAACGATAGTCACTTATACTTACATTTTCGTTATCGTAATAACTCGTCGAGCTTATTCAGTCACCAACCAAATGTATATGGTTGCTCACTCTATCCTTGCACAAGTGCCAAGTACCTGTTTATTGTTTCTACAAGTGATAGTTGTTTGTTTTGTAGCTGTATAACGCTACTCTGCTTCCTCTGCTATTTTGAATATTATTAATGGAGGACCGGAAGATCAAAACATAACAATGGTGAGTAGCTGGAAACCCAGCTTGTTTCCAAGAGGTCAGAATTAAGAATGAAGATTTCTAAAAGTCAAGGTCGCATTAATTGTGAAACAAAATCCAATCCAGAGTCAAGGTCGAAACTCAGAGAAAAAACTTCCAAAAGTCAAGGTCGAAATTCAGAAAACAGACTTCCAAATTCAAGGTTGAAACTCAGAGATTAGACTTCCAAAAGTCAAAGTAGAAACTCAGAGATTAGACTTCCAAAACTCAAAGTAGAAACTCAGAGATTAGACTTCCAAAAGTCAAGGTCGAAATTCAGAAAACAGACTACCAAAAGTCAATGTTGAGGGGGCTTCGGTGGCGAAGTGGTTAGCGCACTTGCCTTTCACCTCTAAGCCCGCGGGTTCAAGTCTCAGTGAGGACTTTCTCAATGCGACTCGAACCCAGTCCTCAAGTGAAAAGAGTAAAGTCAACGCTCTGCCGAAAGTCGTGGGTTTTCTCCGGGTACTCCGGTTTCCTCCCACAGGGAAAGTTGACAGGGTGGGTTAGGTAATCATAATGTAAATAGTGTCCCCGATTAGCTGTTAAAGCTAAACACATTGACACTTAAAATAAAGTTAATAATAATATAATAATAATAATGTTGAAATTCAGAAAACAGACTTCCAAAATTCAAGGTTGAAACTCAGAGATTAGACTTCCAAAAGTCAAAGTAGAAACTCAGAGATTAGACTTCCAAAAGTCAAGGTCGAAATTCAGAAAACAGACTTCCAAAAGTCAAAGTAGAAACTCAGAGATTGGACTTCCAAAAGTCAAGGTTGAAATTCAGAAAACAGACTTCCAAAAGTCAAGGTTGAAACTCAGAGATTAGACTTTCAAAAGTCATGGTTGAAATTCAGAAAGCAGACTTCCAAAAGTCAAAGTAGAAACTCAGAGATTAGACTTCCAAAAGTCAAGGTCGAAATTCAGAAAACAGACTTCCAAAAGTCAAGGTTGAAACTCAGAGATTAGACTTCCAAAAGTCAAGGTTGAAATTGAGAAAACAGACTTCCAAAAGTCAAAGTAGAAACTCAGAGATTAGACTTCCAAAAGTCAAGGTCGAAATTCAGAAAACAGACTTCCAAAAGTCAAGGTAGAAACTCAGAGATTAGACTTCCAAAAGTCAAAGTAGAAACTCAGAGATTAGACTTCCAAAAGTCAAGGTTGAAATTCAGAAAACAGACTTTCAAAAGTCAAAGTTGAATCTCAAACATTAGACTTCCAAAAGTCAAAGTAGAAACTCAGAGATTAGACTTCCAAAAGTCAAGGTCGAAATTCAGAAAACAGACTTCCAAGAGTCAAGGTCGAAATTCAGAAAACAGACTTCCAAGAGTCAAGGTTGAAATTCAGAAAACAGACTTCCAAAAGTCAAGGTCGAAATTCAGAAAACAGACTTCCAAGAGTCAAGGTCGAAATTCAGAAAACAGACTTCCAAGAGTCAAGGTTGAAATTCAGAAAACAGACTTCCAAGAGTCAAGGTCGAAATTCAGAAAACAGACTTCCAAGAGTCAAGGTCGAAATTCAGAAAACAGACTTCCAAGAGTCAAGGTTGAAATTCAGAAAACAGACTTCCAAAAGTCAAGGTCGAAATTCAGAAAACAGACTTCCAAGAGTCAAGGTCGAAATTCAGAAAACAGACTTCCAAGAGTCAAGGTTGAAATTCAGAAAACAGACTTCCAAAAGTCAGTGTCAGTAAGGTTATTTTCACAATCGACTACTAAGGGGATAAATAAAGCCTCCGTTGTAAATTGGTATGTTTCCGAAGTAAACAGTTATACTTATAATTACGCCCTTCGGGGCAGCAGATGGTGGTCAACTTCAGCTCAGAAATGTTCAGGGACGCCGGAAATGGGGGGGGGGGCAGGAGGAGCAGCCGCCCCTCTTGCCCTTGACGAGGAGGGGCAAGGGGGGCGAAGGTGCCCTTTCAATTTAAGGTAAATATTTTTATAATATTAAGAACTAAAATTTATATAAATATAGAAAAGAGAAAATGCATTTATTTTGATGATATAAAGCATGTTCAACGAACTTTCGCTTGCAAAATGTAAGCCACAATACGTATGAAATAAGTTTCAATTAGCTGTGAACGCGCCTGTCACCTCATAATCTTTTGCCGACGTCATCGGAACAAAAAAGATGGCCGAGAAGGAGTTAATATAAATAACCTTTGTCGTTATGTCATGTAAAGCGATAAGTATATGAAAAGTATAATTACCTGAAAGAACTTTATTGGTACGAGCATCCATTTCGCGTTCAACGACAGTAATTTTGGCGCAATTATTTTGCGAATTCGCTTCAGAAAATGCTAGAAATGTAGTCATCGAGCTTCAAAAATATCAAAATTTTCTGGTTGAGGACCCCCAGATCCCCTATTTTTCTGCGAATCGGAAACGTGATTATGGCAACGTCCCTTACTATATATAAATTCAAACGTGCTCTTCGATGAAACTACCCCCATTGGCCTCTCGTCGTTCGGGCGTCCCTGAGAATGTTGTTATTTATAGGAGCAAAGCTAGGAAAAGTCTCGCTTCTATTTATTTGTCACGGAAAGGGCGTGGCAGCGATTTTTTTTCGACTGCCCATTGCCCCCCCCCCCTGCCCTACAATCGCTCCGGCGTCCCTGAGTTAAAGAAAGTAAAAGTAGCTGTCTAATACTAATAGATAAAGATAACCCACTCAGATAACTGTCGGATGCACCATCTGCTGCACCAGTGAAACCAATGCCTCTCTCCTCCGCTTAGCGCAAAGGCTTTCAGATGCCGAGAAAAATCTTGATATTTACCCATACCTTATACTGGCATCACTCCAATCATATATGCACGAATTTGCGGTTAATGCTCAGCAACTGGATTCTGTAGCTCAGTTGGTTAGAACGCTGCACCGAAATCGCAGGCCCCCAGGTTCGATTCCTGCCAGAGGACCTAAAGTTGCATTTTTCGCAACTGCTCCTGGTAAATTTCCGTTTGAATATTCCATCCACAAACACCTTCTATTTTCAGTTAAAGAACCGACTGATCCAACAATTGATTGCGCCGAGTTGTCGCGTGCCATCCAGGTTCGGATTTCTTTTCACACGCCGTTGCTTAATTGTGGACAACCTAACCGATATGCAAAAATGTACACATGTAGTTCGTTCGTCGGAGTGAGTGCGATGTATCCTGTTTTGGAATGTATATATTTGTTAAAGTTAATATTTACCCCTCCCCGCTTGGGCATGTATGAAGGGACTGGGACGACGCGGTCGCGAAAACGAAAAGGCAGCGTGTTTGGTGACATTATTGACATTATTGACTTATGTTGTGGGAGTATAAAAATACATGTTAAAAGACGAAGATTCGACTATTTTGTGTTAAATAAAATCACACGTATACCGACGAGTTCTAGACGAGAACATATCCAGTATGCTTACCGAATGAAGAATAGACTTGAATACTTTTGACCAAGGCGGTGTATAGGAAGCGTCTGAAAATACGGAAGTTTTCGACTGTTCCGTGCTAAAATTAGGTAGATCATTGCTAAAAATGATAAACAGCAGAGGTCCAATGATGATCCTTTTGGGAAACGCTAAATGTAACTGGGTTACAGGTACTGAGAAGGTACACCGTCTAAGATAAAATCAGTAAGCCACAGCCAATGAAGCAGATGACCCGTTACATCCTAATTTAAGCTTAACGATAAGAATAACGTGGTCCACATAATAAAAAGCCTTTCTACAATGGAGTGGCGTACTGTTAGAAGCGGTGTGCAAGGGCAAAAATTCCATCTCAAAAAGTGGGGGGATGGATCCTGCTAATAGTTATGGAAGCATGTAACACGTTTAACGTTTTCAGGCATTTCCCCATCATTTATAGACACCTCCCGACGGAAGCGTAATTCGGTCTAAGCGTTAGGGGTGTGGTAAATATGGCGCGTTTTTACGGTCAAAATTCCGATATACAAATCGAGCAGTCAAAAGAGCGATATACAAATCGAACAGTCAAATCGCCATCAGTGGTTTAAATCGATCAACACTTGTTCGAAACGAACAGATCAAGACCGATACACAAATCAAATCAAATCGATCAATGCATATTCAAATCGAGCATACGTTACTCGAATCGATCGTCAAACTTGCAGCGAGCAGTGTTTCCACCTTTTTGAAACGTAACTTCTATTGCCGCTTTCCAAATGAAATTTTCGTCTAAAAATTTCCTTGAATTTCGAATATATTTACTTCCTTTTTTCCTTGTCAATATGGCTCGGTCCTTTCCACAATAATGGCTCGGTCCTTTCCACAATTCTCACACGCACGCGCTAGACTTGCTCCAATTATTTATATATTTTAACTTATTCTATATTCTAACAAATATAATTATCTTGATGAAAAGTATAAAATAGTGCGAATAAATAGTGCGAAGAGATCTTGAACACCCAAAATGTTTATATATCAACGCAAAAGATAGACGGTTATATTTTGACTTTTAATATAAATTACCTTATAATGCGCTGTAGTCGAAATGTAAGTACAAGTATACCCCAATCCAAGAAAGTGCGGGGAATAGCGGGACAATGAAATTATCCCCGGTTTGCTTTTCCCTGTTGGGTAGGCAATGTGTTTGCTTTCATTGCCTCGCCAGACTGCCAGACAGGTCGGAGAAACTGAGCAAATCACATTTGTTATTGACAGGTGCCAGATAATATAACCAGGCACATGCGGTGACATTGGAACACAATTATTGTCCCTGGGGTGAGATGACGGCTCATTCGGTAAGGCTGCAAAGTCCAAGTCTCCGCCTTTCCCGGGTTGGGTAGGCGGGGAGGGGGGAGGGTTACATCGGCTGGTGCATAATATTGACCATTGCTTGGAATGTCTGTATAATTATGGATCATGTTGTATTTCCGTAGCCCCCCAAATCTAATACATAGTATATTAACCATTAAGCCACGATGCGCTCTGGTGCTCTCTTCTTTGTTATTTTACGCTTAATTACTCGTCAAGGGAAGGCTCCTATAAATGTTCATTTCCTTGTCAGGAGTGAGACAAAGCAAAATAATAAAATTGGGTTGGGTGCATGCCCCTTTAATATATGGGTGTTAATAAATTACATATCATTAATAAAACTCAATGCTGTTGCCGTTTGGCGTTGGCTGTATTCTTGCCCAATGGCACTGTTTCGAACAAATGCCTTTTTTGTCTGGTCCTCCTGAAAACGCTCTGACTCACAAAGGGCTTTCGCTCGAAACGTCGAAATTAATATACCATAAATACGGCTATGTCATTCCGCGAACCAGAGGCGATGTTCGAAGACCCGTTTTTATAGAAATTCACGTGAAAATTTTTGACTTATTTCAACAGCAAAAGAGCCAACGCGAAACGAAAACACAAAAGGGTTAGAGGCACAACAATATCAATCAAGATTATGTTTGTTAGAATATAGAATAACTTTGTACTTTGTATATATATATACGCGCGCACGTGCGAGAATTGTGGAAAGGACCGAGCCCGCGTATATTGACAGTGGATACCATTTTGAAGGAAGAGAGGAAAAAATGAAGTAAATTCGAAATTCAAGGAAATTTTTAGACGAAAATTTCATTTGGAAAGCGGCAATGGAAGTTACGTTTCAAAAAGGTGGAAACACAAGTTTGACGATCGATTCGAGTGACGTATGCTCGATTTGAATATGCATTGATCGATTCGATTTGATTTGATTTGTATATCGGTCTGTTCGTTTCGAACAAGTGTTAACAGATCGATTTAAACCATTGATGGCGATTTGACTGTTCGATTTGTATATCGCTCTGTTCGTTTCGAGCAAGTGTTGATCGATTTAAACCATTGACGCTCGACTTGTAACTCTTGAATTTTGACCGTAAAAACGCGCCATAGGTAAAGGGGTTGGCCAAAATCAAGTCTATTGATGCCCCATGCCGCTAGAGGGAATGCGCAGGTATCGAGTGCCGAAAGAACGAATGGCACTAGGGGGCATGCGGGCATCCTCCTCTTGGCTGCTTTATGATAGCTCCGCTAAGGTAATCACGATGTTCACATCTGACAAACTGTTTGATGTCATTGCTTAAATATCTAAGTTTCCGTTTGTGTTCTTCCGTCGATTTTCGCGGTACTTTTTGAAAGCAGAGCTCGATACTTTTTGCAAATAGATACTTGATTTCTCCGTCCATCCAGGGAGGAGAGATCTTGGATTATTTTGACAGGTACATATTTTTTGTACTGCGCAACTAGATATAAGTCTTTTCATTAAGACCAGTAAATATCAACATCATTAGTTTGTACTCTTGTACAGTTATGTAGGTAAAACTTGCGTTGCACGCGCATTTCTCGTTTAAACATAATGCGTATGGAGAAATCCACCAAGTAATCATGAGAAGGAAACTTATTGCCCTCCGTTGACCTATTAAACGGTGAGTTATAGTGGCGAGGCGAGACTCGTCAGGCGACCAGTTGAGGGTGGGAAGGTTAAAGCCGCCAACTACAACGACAAGTTGGTGCAAGTATTCTGGTCGAGGTTCCGGAAGATAGACAGTATAGAGAATTATTTACTGTAATCCTTATTTACTTTATTTATTTAATTGCGGTGCCCCTGCAAAGTTGGGCACAGCTTTATTTTCTCGGTGTTTGTTCGTTCGTTCGGAATCTTAGGCTATACACAGGAAGCCCAGGCCCGATAATTATGTCTGTTAGCAGATTTTCCTGAGGCCGCCCGCACATGCATTAATATTCTGCCTCTTCAAATTATTTTGTCAACAAATATCCGGCGTGTTTGGTGCTACGATTTTGGATTTTTATGAAATATGCCCATCTCAACTCCAAATCTAATCACAAATGCTTATAAAAAATTGGAAAAAAACAAGTTGGGAAATTTTTTTTGAAGGTTTTAGGAAAAAGTGGTTGTACGGGGATTTGAACCCTCAACATCCGAATCAAAGGAAGTTGTAGGCGCACGCCCTACGACCACTGCCTACGACTGAGCTACGAAGAAACACATTGCAAAATATGTGCAAAAACAGTTCTTACACTGGAGAATGATTATTTATTATTGTGCATGTCAGTGCTAGACTAGACGGGGCACCGCACTTCAGCACTGTGTCTGGTTATTTACTGTAATCGATGACTATACCCGATGCTGACATTTTAATACGGCAGTAATAAAAATTATCAGCGCAGTGCCTGACTAAATTATTAGCGCAGTAGCCACTCCTTGACTAATGTTTTCCCTGACTGTCAAGTTAAGCGGTTAAGTGAGAAATAACGAAATCCTTTCTCTGAAGGTGTCAGGTTGTTTTCCCGATTGCAAGTGGGTTGTATCATGGCGACACCAAAATTACCGAATACCTGACATTTATTCACATTCACTTTTCACAGCAAAACATTTATACCCTACGTTATACACAAACACAGCAACAATACTTGCGCGAATTACACTTGGGTACACGTGGTTTAAAATAGGGTATTTGGGGAATTCGAGATAGGGAATTAAAGTGCGGGCAAACGTGGGACGAGTTAATTGTAGACGGAAGTTGCAGCTTAATTAATAAATCGTCATCCATTGTCTGTTGTTGTCAATTGATACCGTGGTCACATCGTTGTGAGTCGTCAGTCAGTACATTAATCTTGAGAGACAGCACAGGTCACAACAAGGACAAGACTGATATTTTGTTGTAAGGCAATCCTTCAAATATGGTTTACTTTTGGTTATTTCTACTGTTGACAGTCACAACATTGTTCTATACAGGTTAGTTCAACTCATGTTTGTATTTTATCAAACGAACCTGCGCGTACCTCTACTCAAACGTGCAAGGGGTATCAAGCCTATGGTATCAAGGGGTACAACGCCATGCATTTTATTGTGAGACTCAAAGTTACAATAAGATACAACGTTTCTTTTTGGGTTGTGTATTTCAAGACTAAAAATTCAAACTTTTACATTGTTTTGGCTATAGTTGTAATATGTCACGTTAAACTAAAATGGCTTTGATGTTTATAATTCCATTGAAACTCTCAACCTGAGTCGAAGTTTTTTCTAAAGATGACCTAAGAAGATTTAAGTTGTTACATAAAAGTGAGACAGTGTATTATTGTGGTTACATGCAGTGTTAGAAAAGCTACAGTCGCTTTGTAGCTACAAGCTAAAATGTTTGATTATTTCGCAAAATATCATTTATCTAATATTTGAATGATATGCCATTGAAGGCTTAACGCAATCCTTGTAAATACCTTCAATACATTCCGAGTCAAGATCAGAATTTACGGGATTTATTCTAAGCCAGGATCGTGCTAGGGGTCAAAACTTGGCATCATTTTGACAAGATATTAAAACATTTAAAAGCCGTTGACAAGACTTGAGAAAAGCACACGGGCGGCGCACTCGTGACAATGCTGACAAGATGTTAAACGAAAAACAAGATAAAATATTATCTTTGGGTGGCTATCAACTGTAAGGAGAAATAATACGTGTATAATAACTTTGCTGTGCGTTTAATATAACCCGCCAACTGTCGCGGACGGAGTGATGCATCATGTCTGTGATATTTATAGATCTCTTTTAATCTATATACGCAGACAATCAATTCAGTAAACTTTAACTATATATCTGTGCCTCTAATATCTATCATTCAGTGCTGAAAAATCATATTTACAGCCCTTAGGCTTAGTTTAGGGTTTCATATCTTATAATATACTGATTCCTGAAACAATAGTTTGCAATTGCTTACAAGATAAATTTCCTCTAACGGAGTACCGCCCAGTTTTCAGTGGATCATATTACAAAGCATAATGACTAGGCCAAAAACTTGTCATGAAACTACGTTAGTATACGTTGTTTATACGATAATGTGTTGTATATAGAAATGTTAAAAATATAGATAACCCACATGCAGAGTGCACTGCCAGAGGGAAAAACAACAGTGGATTTAAGAAATTTGCTCTAAACACAAAGAGACAATATTTCGGCATGCAATGTTTGTTGTCAGGATGAAAGGTGTATAAGCTAGGCCATATTTGATGATCCAATGTTTGATTTAGATGTTTACTTTGACTGTTTTTGTTTCCGCAAGGTAAATTTAGTCATGCACGCACATTAATGCTTATCCATGGCCAGAAATTGGGGAAATAATTTTATGGATTTAGACAAAACAGACTATAAACAGTATACGGAAAAAATAATTTAATGATCTTTAATATTGTAAACAGTGGTGTAGGAGCACGTGCCTCCCCCCAAGTTTTCTTCAAAGTGCCCTTTTCTCCAGCTAAAACAATGGAAAAAGTGCCCTTTTCTAATAGAAGAGGTGCCCTTAATACAAAGTGCCCCCCCCCCAACTTGAAGTTGCTTCCTACGCCTATGATTGTAAATCTGAAAACCTTTATAAAGTTAGTTGCAAATTGCACTGAGGAATTTCGAAATTTGGGAAATAAATGAATAAGTGATGTCCGCTATTTCTGGATATTCCAACACGAAACACAGTTGTCAAGTCATTAAAAGCGCCTAATTATTTGTCACTGTAAAATTGTGTTGTTATACGAAAACATGAAATGCGATATATGATCTTTCTGTGAATGCCACACTCAAGTATGCATTAGAAAACCACGACTCACGAGCGAGCACTTTTTAAGTATTCACAAATTGTAATAATTACATCAGTTAAAATGTTCAGTAAAAGGTATTCACAATTATCATGTTCTTAATACAATAAAACACGCAACTTAAACAAACTTATCTTGTTCCGAAATTGTCAGATGACGCCATGACACGCCTCAATAATCATGAGGTGATTTACTAATCAGGAAATTGTATCACTTAGCGTTTGATTTAATCTTAATTGCTTTTATCAAATGTAAAACTTTATAACTTGAAACATTGGGACTCGTCTATATTCATCGTTCTATATAGATTTTTCCAAGTCGACCGCGATTCGCATCCTTCGTATTTGTTCACGACGTCGTTCGTTTTTGTTGTCTTTGTCGACAAGTAGTGTTTCCGTTGGAATATGCGTCTGAAATTTACAGCGATCAGATAGAGATTTTCTAAATTTTCGAGTGTCCAGCGTTGGCCGCGGCTTGGAATATACATGAGCAATGGTTGGATTTCAAGACAGCCGCAATCTGAAACAGAGAAATTATACTTTAAATTCGTGCAAAGGCCTTTCGTCAGGAGAAGTTCGGTCTTTCCTAAAACGTTGAGCATGCACTACATAGTTTTTTCTGTTTCAGATTGTGGATGTCGTGAATCCAGCCAAAGTTGCATTTATGAGATTAAATCCTTGATAAATATTATTAATCCAATGGTTTTTCATTTCCCCTCAATAATTGTGAATGTTCAAATCCTAGTTAGTATAGACTATAGATATAATCTATACAAGGTTCAGTACAGTCAAACTATACTCTATATAGACGAAAGAGTATTAACGTTATTATAAAGTTGGCTATATCATTGAGTCTATGCAGTTAAAGTGATGTTTTCATAGCTTTGCTTGATCCAGAGCCTTCTGGAGTATCTATTATTGATTAAGAACGCAGATCTTTCCTCGTGTCCTTCCAAGTTGAAAACATGTATACAGAAAACCATTTCAGATATTATTACCCTGCCCATTAACCATTTCAAATATTGTTACCCCACAAGCGGCCCAGGCAATGACTACCATATATACTGACAGTATATTGTTATAAAATGTCTATATATAATGGAGGGTCGTGAAGGGGTAAAATGGGAACGGGGTTTGCCTATTTTTGGACTGGGGAAATGGGATTCACATCACTGGGACTGGGATTTAACCACTGGGAATGGGATAAACAATTTTGGAAATGGGAATGGGATTTCTCTAATATCTGACATATCTGCTTAAAATTATCCCATTTTTGACCTGAGCAGACACAATCATAGAATCAGTATTTTTTGCCTCAGCACGCAAACAAGTTCTAGCTACCAAGGCCAGTGGTTCCACTCCCCCAGCATTAATTCGTTCTCAATAACTTCTTTTTCACAAAATTTTCTTCCAAAAGTCTCTAAATTTCATAATATTTTTGCTCCCAGATTGTTATTAAAATTCACTCATTTCTTGGTACTTAAATGACCATAGAAACATATTGTATAATTCATCCGGTATATTTAGATACTGTGCAGGTAAAATATATGCTAAAAATTACTAGCGCTTCGTTCTTCACTAGGGACCGGCCTTTAATTACAGGGGGGGGCTAGCACAAATTAAATTATATCTTTATATAAAATTGATTTTGACAACCCCCCTCCGAAAAAAATACTTATTTAGTGTTTACTGTTGTATAGCCTGTTGACGGCTGTGCACAGGCTAACTGCTGTAGTGTTGTATAGTATTCATCATTATGTTTTATATGTAATAAGGAGTACATAGTAATATTTGCCGAAAAACTACACAACTCTCCCCCCTCTTATATAACTAGCGTTACATCTCAAATTCCAACTTGGTGGCCTAGGCTGGCTCGCTTTGCCGGGCCAATTTGTCATTTGCTTTTATGGGGCGGGCTAGCCCGGCAGTTGTCTTCGGCAACTGCTTCAGAAGGTTTCGTTTCGTTAATTCCTTACCTGTTTAGATTGTTTCTAGGCGGAATAAACTATGCACTGTACAAGGCCCCATAAATGCATGTATATGAACTCGGGAAGCCACAATCCCATGTGAATAAAATCTCGAAAACATATAAAAACAATGGCACTTGCTCGGCTCATATGAACAGCCCCTGAAAATCGTCATCATTTTGTTCAGTGTAGGTGGCGGTAAATTTATCCAAATGGCATAATCAGTGGTTCATTATCAGTTTGCAAATAGCCTGACTGGGAATGGGATTTCTGATTTCGCAAAATGGGATTTGGGGCAAAATTGGGCTGGGAATTGGGTTTGAGCGAAAATTTGGCTGGGAACTGGGATTTGGTACCCCCCTTCACGACCCTCATAATGGTTTCAATTTGTATATTTTCAGAGGCAAATAAACATTAAATTGGTTAATAATGGCAGTTAAAATGTACCAGTTAGTGTCCCCTACGTCCACTCTGTGTTCTTGTGTTAGAAATACACATTCGGAAAAAAACTGCTTTCAAGGGCTGAGTCAGAATAATCAATCCAGACTATAAATTGTATTTTTTTTCTACCGTTTAGATAACTTACTGATCTGCAGTAACGGCAGATTACTTTTCTCTGACAAACAGCAGATTATTATACTCTATCAGATTCATTTTTACTCTGACAAACGGAAGATTATTTTACTCGAAAACGTCTTATAGAACTCCTGAGCTAAAACATGACTGACCTTTGCCGAGAATGAACAAACAATAAAGCTCCTGTCATGTTTAGGCTGCACGCTATTTCCATGCTATAGCTAAATAGTTTTAACACAGGGTATGATACACTTGTTTGTTTTATAACAATCTCGTTTATAAAATATTGATTATTGAGGACCATCTTAATATTGCTGCTATCAGGACCGGTAAGACGTTCAAAATGCTTATTTGTATCGTTGAATCTCACTCGTCTGCTTCCTGTGATACACCGAACAACTACTGAAATACCTTACACTGTACTCCGTAAATTTATAAGAGTGAACGTAATGACATACGTAAGAATACTTTAAGCCTAAATTTGCCAGCAATAGAGAATGAATTTCGTATTCTTATAAAAATGGTGTATGAGCTTGTGCGTAGCGTGACGGTACGAGCTGAGCAGTGACCGCGTTCTGTAAATATATTTACTCTCAGGAGTCTCAGTGAATTTGCTTCGGACAAAAGACAAAACTTATTTTAATTAGTTCAAGCTTGTGTGTAAATATTATCAGAATATAGAAAGATAATTGAAATGTGCATTGCGTGACGGTTTGTTGATTTTTAACAATGCTGTTTAATCAAATGATAAATCGTACAAGAAAATTATTGACCTTGATAGTTTTCTACCATGTGCCGTTAAAAGAAACACAGCTTTCTGACGGCTGTTTTCCGCATTTCTGTTTACCAATCCGGCACTAGGCACTGAGTTATTACGGCATAATCCTGCATTCGGCAAATATTTAATAACGTTGAAACGCAGTATTAAACTATATCCTGTACGATATCAATCTTTAAATTTGGGGATTCAGGGTTGGCCGCGGTGTTTGCCATAACCGTGGATGCTGAGACACTAAAACACTTTGACTTTTCAAGCGAAGAAATTTCGTCAAGAGAGTTAGTGACCTTCTTGCAAAGTCGGCACCGAGGGCTTTTATTAACTTTTAAGAACCAACTGTAAATTAAAGCACATTTTCTTCAATCCCCCCAAATACGCCACGTCGGTTACGAAATTTTGCGAGAGTGGGGTGGACGTCAAGACCCTGTGCAAATTAAAGAAGCACCTGATCCCAAAATGCTTGACGATAGGAAAAGTGCAATAGCCCCCAAAGATTTCTTGGTGGCCGTGTATAATATGGCCACATAGCCTGAATAAATTAGTTATGTATTACTAATAGTCAGTACAAAACATTTATAGTGCGGACAACAAAAAGTTAAAACATTTTTTCATTTTTTCGTCTATTTGACAGAAGCAACAGTGGAATGGATTAGTAGACCACGAAGCAGGTTATTCGTTAACGCTGGAGAAACTGCAAAAATAGACTGGAGATTTCCTTCAGGAGCAAGACTCATAACCTATAAGAAAAAATCAACAATTCTAGGAGATGGGATTACGATTGCTTTCAAACAAGGTGCAGCTGAACCTGACATTTTGAATGGCACCAAAAGTATAATCAGGATAGCAAATTCTGGAGCATTAAGTATTTTGAAAGCAGGACTGAAAGATGAGGGATTTTATGGGATTGATATCACGTATGATAAGGGAATTACACTCAAGGATGAAGTTCAAATTAAGATACAAGGTAACCTTTTAAATTCATTACACTGCTTGAACGATGAAATCTCTTAAACTAGAGGGTCATGTGTTGGGAGTAATGTACTGAACTAACGGTATATGAACTGTAGTTGTGAACTAAACATAAGCTAATAGATCTACAATGCATACACCTGAGTAAAAAAATAATTTGTCACAACAGAATTGAGAGTAAAGACATGTGAAACCACGAGTAGATAATAGACCAGTTTCAGGAAACAAAATCGATTGGTTTTCACATGGTTGAACATAACCTTCTTTCGCCAACTACAAGAAAAGCTTTTAGATAATTTTTAAAAATTTAGCCATTCGGAGAGAAGTCCTGCATGTTTTTTTCAATTTTAGAGGCTCCTGTTATCACGACGTTCCCAACTCACACAAAAAGCGAAGTATTTTACACGGGAATGACGATAAACCTGGTTTGTATGGCCAAAGGTCGTCCTGTTCCTCAAGTACAGTGGCTTAAAGATGACAGTGACAAACCTCTACAGAAATCATCTGGATCCATTCTTCATCAAATCAAATCTGCTTCCAAAGAAGATTCAGGACGATATACATGTCTTGCAACAAATCAGGCAGGAAAAGCAAACCGCACCATTGAATATATCATTTTCCGTAAGTATCATCAACAACCTCGCATTCTCTTCTTACTCATTTAATAGTTAACCAAACATCTGGGGTCATGCCGTCATCCCTCTTGGCCAACCAAAAATGTTTGGATTTAACGGTCAAAAAATTGTTCGCCGTACAACGATTGATACTAATAGTATATATATTTTTATTTTGTGGAAAACACCACATATATTTACTCAGTCACAAAAGCTTTTCGACGGTATGCACTGATCGTAATATAAATTATAATTATATTCATTATTTGCACTGATAAAGATCCCGGGCTAACGAATCGAAAGCTTTCCGAAATACTGTAGCTGTAGATAAACGTGGTTTTTCGAACAAAAATGACAAAACAATTATGAAAAAAGAACCCTTATTTTGTCCAGGTAATCCTTTAAATGATAAAATAAGCATATTTTTGTTGATCATGTTTTTGCTATTAACATGATTCATATACCAAAATTCTTCCTGTTTCCATTAGGTCGACCATACGACATTGATTTCGTTCATAACACGGCGTTAGATGGAACAATTTATGAAGGAGAAAGTGTCATCTTTACATGTTCTGCTAAAGGAAATCCTCCGATCACTTACTACAAACTTCGTCACAACGGCAAGGAAATTGACAAGAGTTCAAGTGGAAAATACATTATTAAAGAAGTTAGACATCAAAACAACGGCACCTATTGCTGTATACCAATAAACAGAGCTGGTCTGGGAGAAAATAGGACTGTTGTATTGAATGTTAAAGGTTAGTTTCCAAAACTCCTGGATTACTTTATACGTTAATATTGTTTTGTGCCTGGAAACAGTTTGCAGGTCTCCCAGCAGCTTTTCGAACAACAGCCTTGTATAGACTTGTGTCTCATTCGTCAGGTTGATCAGCGACAAAGAACCAAGCTTTTATATGATTTGAAACAAGAGAAATAATCTACTGACTCACTCTCCCCAGCGTGTAGATTGATTATTTTTCCTTTCATTTTTTAACAGCAAGGCCAGGTTACTGGGAAGAGAAACTAAGAGGAACAACTCCTCCACCAACTAAAGAAGAAGGTAAATAATCATACTTGGTTTTTTCCTACTCTGTTTTCGTACCACGGTAAATAATGTAATCGTTTCCATATATAATGGTATAATAATATTTTACTAAGTAAAATCTTAGTGCATACCATTATTTTATGAAAACGATTACATCCCATGCCGTTAGCTGATAACCATTCTTTACCATCCCATATCATACCAATACTACCTCATTACCATACTTAATACTATATCCTATACTTAAATACTATTCGATAATGATAGCAAATACATATAACCATATGAAATACTCGAACGGAAATTTATATACATTTTTTAGACCAAGCCAGGAGCATTGCGAAAAATGCAACTTAGGCCCACTGGCAGGAATTGAACTGCAGCCTTGCTATTTCGGTGCAGCGCTCTAACCAACTGAGCTATAGAGTCCAGTTGCTGAGCATTAACCGCAAGTTACTGTTACATTACTGTTCGAGTATTCCATCTACTAACATTTAAAAAACTTTATTGCCAATGCGGCCTATTCGTTACTGTTATATACATATAGAGTTTAAGCTTTCGTCGTCTACGACCTAGCTCATCAGAAACTAGTGAAAGATGCTAGGTATCAGCTTAAAAAGTACTATTGTTTGCATAATTTGCACATTAAGAAGCTACAGTATGTCTAATTATATGTATAATAAGAAGATTATATCATCTACTAACACCTTCTACTATTAATCCTATCGAACGAGATGCCGAGAAAATCTTGATATTCACCCATACACCATATACTGGTATCCCTCCCATCTTATATACCGAACTTTCGGTTAATACTCAGCAACCGGACTCTGTAGCTCAGTTGGTTAGAGCGCTGCACATTGCGCTGCACATTGCGCTGCACATTGCGCTGCACATTGCGCTGCACATTGCGCTGCACATTGCGCTGCACATTGCGCTGCACATTGCGCTGCACATTGCGCTGCACATTGCGCTGCACATTGCGCTGCACATTGCGCTGCACATTGCGCCGCACATTGCGCCGCACATTGCGCCGCACATTGCGCCGCACATTGCGCCGCACATTGCGCCGCACATTGCGCCGCACATTGCGCCGCACATTGCGCCGCACATTGCGCCGCACATTGCGCCGCACATTGCGCCGCACATTGCGCCGCACATTGCGCCGCACATTGCGCCGCACATTGCGCCGCACATTGCGCCGCACATTGTGTTGCGCACATTGCGCCGCACATTGCGCCGCATTGCGCCGCACATTGCGTTGCACATTGCGCCGCACATTGCGTTGCACATTGCGCCGCATATTGCGCCGCACTTTGCGCCGCACATTGCGCCGCACATTGCGCCGCACATTTCGCCGCACATTGCGCCGAACATTGCGCTGCACATTGCGCTGCACATTGCGCCGCACATTGCGCCGCACATTTCGCCGCACATTGCGCCGAACATTGCGCTGCACATTGCGCTGCACCGGAATCGCAAGTGCATTTTTCGCTGCCACCATTGATCATGAAATTCTGACGGATATATTGAAGTTAGAATTTGGTGTGATCGGAAATGCCTTAAAGTGGATTAAGTCGTTTCTCTCCTGTAGAAAGCAGCGTATTAATATTAAGCAAAAGTTTTCCGCCAATTTTCCGCTGAACTGTGGAGTTCCACAAGGAAGCTGTCTTGGACCGGTCCTTTTCCTATTATACGTGTCTCAACTGTTCCAGATTATTAACAGGCATCTACCTTCTTCCCATGGGTATGCAGATGACACTCAACTTTATTTATCTTTCCGTCCTGAGTCACCCGTTGTCCAAGATCAAGCTATTCAAACTATTAATAATTGCATCGTCGAAGTTCGTGCTTGGTTAGTTTCACATAAATTAATGTTTAACGACACTAAAACGGAATTCTTGATAATTGGAACTCGCCAGCAGCTGTCTAAGGTTACAATCGACTCGATTGAAGTTGGTGATGCTGATATAAAACCTGTACAAGAAGTCCGAAATTTAGGTTCGTGGTTTGACGAACATATGTCTATGAATGTCCATGTGGGCAAGGTTTGCAGCAAAGCATTTAGGGCTTGTACAACATTCGACAAATAAGGAAGTTCCTCTCCATCGAATCAACTAAAACGCTCGTACATGCCTTTGTGACGTCACACTTGGACTACTGCAATTCTCTCCTGGTCGGCATTCCCAATACCAACTTCAGCGTCTTCAACGAGTTCTCAATGCCGCTGCTAGAGTGACGTGTCTTATACCAAGATGCGCTCATATTACCCCTGTCCTGATGCACCTTCACTGGCTGCCTGTTAAGTTTCGTGTTGATTTTAAAATTGCACTCCTGGTATATAAAGCTCTCCATGGATGGCGCCAGGCTACATTATGGAACTGTTGTTAGAAAAACCGAACTGCTGTTACCAACTGAGATCTGATGATCAGGGACTACTTTTTATCCCAAAAACTAGAGCCAAGACTCTTGGTGATCGAGCATTTGTGCATGCAGCTCCGTCAATTTGGAACATGCTACCTTATGGTATTAGAAATAGTAAAACAATTGACTGTTTTAAATCTCAATTAAAGACTTTCCTTTTTAAGAAAGCTTTCGATTCTAACTTTTAGATTTATAGACACTTATACCTTAATTCTTAATATTTTAGCTGCTTGTATATAGTAGAACTTCATTGTTGTAAAGCGCTTTGGAATATTTTATATAATTTAAGCGCTGTATAAATCTTTATATATTATATTATATTAACTGCTCCTGGCTTGGTCTAAAAAATGTATATAAATTTCCGTTCGAGTATTCCATCTACTAACACCTTCTACATGTTACCATATGGCATATCACAAAACAGTTCAAATGCCAGGTAATTTAGTACCAATTAAATTTAATGTTTCTATTATTTAGTCACTTTAATGACAACACATGTGGATACAACTGAACAACCAAGCATTGAAACATTGACACTTACTAATGGCCGCCTTCCTCGAGGAGCTGGAATCATCGTGAATGAAAATATAATTTTGTTGTTTCTGTTGTTTCTATTAACTGAAATATTCAGGCACCTTGCGTAGTTGGAAGAGAGATTGTACTGTACATACATGAACAATGGGAAGACACTCGTTGTATTATAAATCTGGTCTAGGTCGGCCTTTTCGTTTTCGCCGGCGAGTACCTGTAGCCTGTTTCTTTTTGGGGGAGGAGCGAAAGTAAAGAGCCTGGCTTCCGAGGTGGCCTCAGTATTATAGGATCGCTGGCTCGGAGTACGAGATTGAATGGTTGATTGCCGGGATTAAGCTCCAAGGATCATTATCACGGCGGATATATACAGTATATGCAAATGAGGTTAACGCCTTCACGTTCATTCGTCAAACGGCAGACAAAGAAAAATTGTGTTATAATCATAGAAAAAAAGATTTGTTACTTGTTAGTTATGGTTATAATGCAGTAAGAAAAAAAGGATTTCAAAAGTGGCGATTTAATGAAAATTCTGCAATGAAAATCCGTTCTCTGCCATTTGCCGTTTAACGTGAGCTTTGATCTAGGCTATAGCACTAAGCACTGATTTCATTTTCGTCACGTTATTTCATCTATAGTAGTTAATAGTTGGTTTCTGTAATGATCTTATAATGGCATGAACAGCGTTTTACTGAAGAATATAAAGAAACAGAATAACTGACCTATTCCCAGAGCTATAAGTACCCTATATATTTCAGTCCATATTCATTATTTCATATCATGTAAATAACTGGGAAAAATCCCATCATTTGATATTTATTGTTCTATTATAAACACCCATAAATGCAATAGGTAAAGTTATATTTAGCTATAGAATACAATATTTTACAATATATTATGTAGTTAATAAAATATAAATTCAAAATTTATCCTGTATTGGAGTTGTTGTGAGAGGCCGCCTCACATGACCGACTCTTCAAATTTAACCAATATATAATAACAGGAAATTATGGAGTATCATGCACAATATCTACTTAAAGACAAACGCAACGAAAAATGGTGTGTATATTTATTTTTCATTTCTATTTCGCATTCATTCATGACTTTCAATGTCTCATTTTCCTTATTATAATTTCCACCTCACCTTTAGATCAATGAAAACGTCATTTGACTGCCTGTACGCTATGCAATACTGCACAATCTCCGACTCAATACTGCAAAATTGTGCACTAGTTCTGTGCTAATATAGGCCCTTTGCATTAGTTGATATGAAGTTGATTCGTGCAACTTAGAAAATAAAAGATAACAGTGAAGAAAGAGAGATTCAAATAATGATCTACTGACTATTTAGTATTACTGCTCTTTAAAACCCATTCCGGGAGCATTCCCCCGAACCCCCTGAAAATATACAAATTGAAACCATTATATATGGACATTTTATAACAATATACTGTCAGTATATTGTAATCATTGCCTGGGCTGCTGTGATGAAATAAGTACATAAACCACGCCCGTTTGGAATCTGACTATAGCTTTTGATTGGTATTTATAAGTTTGAACATGTGCGGGAAAGTTGATGAACAGGGGCGTACCTAGCGCGGGGGGGGGGTGCGACACCCCCAGTTCTTACGAAAACTGTAGGTAAATTATCTTCGTCGGTTAAAACGTAGAATTTGAAAGTAACTTTGTCGGTAAATTTCAGAAACGGTTCTCAGGAAACACGGAAAACGCACTTCTGAGGTGTCAAAAATGAAACATTTCGCTGGGGAAGCATGCCACCAGACCCCCATGTCCCTCACTCCAATAGAAATTTGCTGCGAGGCAGACTAATAAACACTGTGCTCTGGTTGAGGCTTAGCAACTAACATTTGCCCTGTGTCGTCATTTTGCCATGAGCACCCCCCAGTGGAAACGTTCTGGGTACGCCACTGTTGATGTACGTTTACTGTATTTGGGTAGAAATGTTTTACATAAATTTATCATATAAAAAATTAAAATTAGTGTTAAAATAATTATTTTTGTTAAATTAATAAATTTTAAAGTACCCTCGTGCTTTCTACCCGCGAATTTTTACTCTCGACACTACAAAACCAAAAAAATATTTAAAAAATACGACCCTTGACTTTTATATACGACCCTTTGTCACAGAATAGAGATGAGCAGAGAGCTCACTCAGGGGTGCAAACTGTGCCAAATTGTCAGCCGACTTCCGGTTTGGCCGCCATGTTGAAAGAAAGCCTCCCGAGTGAATTTTACTGGAGTTAATATGGCGGAAAACGAAATGGAACCACAAAAACCGCTGTAGCTGCACAGGGTGCAGAGGAGTCAATTTCGACTAGAAAAATAACTCCTTACCTTGTTACTTATAATCTTTGATAGTATTCATAAAATTAGTGAAATATAATGCATAAAACATGCATTAATATACAGACTTTAATTCAGCGTCGGCCACGGACATATAGAACAAATTGAGGGTTGCTTCGCGTGTGCCTAAAGGATATAAACAAAATCTCGACGTTTCGAGCTAAAGCCCTTCGTAGAAGAAAATCCTGGGCCCACAGTTTTATGATGTGGTTGACCCAGCTATTAAAAACAATATGTGCCGATTTTAGCCAAGGTGATGCAAGAAAGTTTAGACAGAATGCTGGTAAACAATGTGTAGCCATGTCGTTAACTGCAATAGTACATAATCATATAAAAAATGTTGATACATGGGATGCATCATTCTTGAATGAATTTCTCCTGACGAAGGGCTTTAGCTCGAAACGTCGAGATTTTGTTTATATCCTTTAGGCACACGCGAAGCAACCCTCAATTTGTTCATTAATATACACTTGTCGTAGAAATGGTAAACCCGTCTTCATGTAACATCAATCAAAATGAATATACTCCGCTGCCTTGCATTACTGTGAATGTGGGCTTGTACTTCCTGGAATGATTCGTCATCCTCTCGGGCTGTCGTCGAAACCTTCCCGGAAAATGCGAATCCACAGACAGGCAGCGGAGTATATTGGCTGGTACTTTCATTTTCGGTTGATTTTCACGAAGTAAAGATATGTATTGAATTTATGCATTTGTTGGACTAATAACTAATTTGATGATTTTTGGACCAGGAACTGGTCCCCAATCGCTGCTAATCTTCTTGTTCTTGTTAGGGGGCGACGCTCTTCGAAAAAAGCCTAAGGCTCTTCATTACGTCCAATCGTCATGACATTTGACACGATGATTTAAAACAATATTCCTCATCGACTGACGGTGCTCGATTTTTGATTTTCGATTTAGGGGGCAACGTACAAGCAATTCTTTACGGTTAGCGTAGAATAATAATTTAACGCAATGTATGTATGCATGTGTCTGTAAACACGATAACTAAAAAAAATCAAACATTTTGATACGGAATTTTGTACAACTAATGGACAATAGGCCAAGGACAAATTTGTTAAATTTTGGTTAAGTTTGGAAGAGAATTAGATGAGAAATTTATAAAAAAGTTTGTCTTGCTTTCTCCAACTGAACAAACTAATAGCAAATAATGTAGAAGAAAATCCTGGGCCCACAGTTTTATGATGTGGTTGACCCAGCTATTAAAAACAATATGTGCCGATTTTAGCCAAGGTGATGCAAGAAAGTTTAGACAGAATGCTGGTAAACAATGTGTAGCCATGTCGTTAACTGCAATAGTACATAATCATATAAATAATGTTGATACATGGGATGCATCATTCTTGAATGAATTATTGTGTGCTGGAAATAGCCTTTATACTTGTATAAGCAATTCTGTTAACAAAAGCTTCTTGCTGTTAAGTGATGTGCCCAAAATGGTCTCAGTTTATGATAAAAATTATGACTATTTGCAATTCAGTGACCCATATGCTGGTGATCTGTTTACAACAACTATCGATCTACCTTACTATTCTTTGGAAGAGGCTTTCAATAATCTGTTTTTGCCTTTTTGGATTTGCACTTAAATGATCAATATTGCTTGTTGACTATAGACTGCAACACTGTTTCAATATTTAAGGCTTCTGAGGGAAACTTTCGACCCTCATTCAAAAGATCTTTGCAGTGGATTACCACTGTGGATTATACCTGCAAAGCATTTTACAATTTACAGCAGTTTTTACGTGATTCCGCGAATCGCGATCCCTGGCATGGCGAAAAAGTTAGGCTTGATACTGTATTTGTTTTTGACATGGACGCCGGTTACCAATTGCTCTAAACGTCATGTAAGACTGACGTTGAGACGCGATTGGTAACCAGGCCTCCATGTCAAACACAAGGTAATCAAAGCGCTTTTTGTTATACTAGTTTGGATAATATTGATATATTTGCCATAACTCGCACAACGTGTTTGCATCACACGTCACTTCCGTCATAGGGTGTTGCGGTACACATCGTACGAAATTAATCTATGAATATCGGTCGTCAAATATGTAGGTTTAACGACCGTTTATTGAAATTTATTTTATATAAAGGTAGTTAGAACACATGATTTCTAGATTACACACAAAAATTATGGCTTTTTAAGAAATATTAAGCAAGTTATAGCAACTCTACATTATCACCCGACGGCTGTTTCTTCGCTTTACTCTATTTTTATTGTAAGCCAATTATTCCAGGAAGTACGAGCCCACATTCACAGTAATGCAAGGCAGCGGAGTATAGTCATTTTGATTGATGTTACACGAAGTACGGTTGACCATTTCTACGACGGCATAATTAATGGCATGTTTTATGCATTATATTTCACTAATTTTATGAATACTATCAAAGATTATAAGTAACAATTAGGTAAGGAGTTATTTCTCTAGTCGAAATTGACTCCTCTGCACCCTGTGTCCAGGGCTCTCACTTTTAAGGAATTTTACCTTTTTTAGGATTTTTTAAGGAAATGGATTTTTTAAGTAAGGAATTTCTGGATTTTACCTAGAATGTCTATTTATTAGAAAAACATTGTACAAAAATATCAAAATGAACACAAATATAACAAAATGCGTGAATACAAGTCAGAAAATGTACTCCGTTATTTATTTGCTGACGTTTTTGTTCGCCAGCAATAGTTCGAAGCAACGAAGCAACGAAGCAACGAAGCAACGAAGCAACGAAGCAACGAAGTTTATTACTATTTTCTACATTAGTATTTAGAATCGATATTTTCCCGCCTTTTTGCAATTTTGTGTTAGATCCCAGACCTAACGCGTGCAGATGGAGGCCTGGATCGGGCACCAAACAGTTTTGACATCGACGTTCAACATATATCTTAAGCGCTTTCTTACTTAAGGTTCATAAAGGTTTCTTCGTACATAAACTCGTGTTCTTGTCATGTTCTCTTTTTTCTACGCAATTTCGCGCCAAAAGGCACGTCGGTTCACGACCGATTCCGAACGCTAACGAATATTAATGTCTTATGCAGGGCGCTGGTCTTATGATTCTAACACGCGCGTGTCCACGCACACGAACACTTACACTATTTTCATAACTATTTTCATAACTATTTTCATAACTATTTTCATAACTATTTTCATAACTATTTTCATAACTATTTTCATAACTATTTTCATAACTATTTTCATAACTATTTTCATAACTATTTTCATAACTATTTTCATAACTATTTTCATAACTATTTTCATAACTATTTTCATAACTATTTTCATAACTATTTTCATAACTATTTTCATAACTATTTTCATAACTATTTTCATAACTATTTTCTGTAAGAAGTTCTGTAAATTGACAAAAGTATAGTTTTTTAAAGTTTTTACACCATTCAGCTTTCTACTCAAATTCAACAGTACCAATGAAATCAATTTTTCGACCTCGACATTCGACCCTTGACCTTCCACCCTCGACCTCTGACCCTCGACCCTCGACAAAAACCCAAACTCATACTGGGCATATCATTTAATTTTTGCCGAGATCCCACTATCATAAATTCTGTTTTTTCTTTCGTTAATTTGTTGGCTGTTAGCCAAATGTACGTTTTCGAGGTCAGTATTTAGTTTGTGTTCAATGTCAGCGGGTGAATTGCCACGGCATGATATGTTGGTATCGTCCGCAAACATAGACGCTCGAGTAGTTTCTAAACAATTGGGCAGATCGTTTGTGTAAATAAGAAAAAGTAGAGGACCAAGGTTAGACCCTGGGAGACTCCACAGATGATCTTTTAACATTTGAAATCGAGTCGTTAATTTTTCACATTTGTTTCCTTTCGTGAATATACAGTATGATCTGAACCGTAGGTTTCTTCCTCTTATCTCATACCTAGCGTAAAAGTGGCTTTCCTATTGGCTCCGAAGAGGTGCGTTCAATCCTGAGCCCACCTGCTGACGTATGTTCAGGAGGTGGGTTCGGGATCGATGTATTTTCAAGATGGCCGCCGAAATTTGTTCGACAGGTTCATAAACCTTGGCAATGTTTTCGCAGAATATGTGCATTTTCTCTTTTCAAGAATAAGGGAGAATTGTAGATAATTTTTTTAGCTTCAATTTAAGCCTAAGTTTGTTTGTTTGCGTAGTATGTTGGCGGCTAAAATGTTTGTTATCCAAACAAGAAATTATATACTAAAAAGCGTAATTTCTTCAGTACTTTTTCCCGAAATGGCATGAGATAAAAACCAAACATACTTGCAGGGAAGTGAGTCCGGGATTTGGCGCACCTCGGGTGGCTGGTAGCTGTCCGAACCTACCTCGCTTCGCTCAGTAGGTTCGGACAACTACCAGCCACCCTCGGGACTCACCTCCCTACAAGTATGTTTGTTATATTATTCCATAGCGTTCTAATTCAGTTAGAAATAAGTATCTCATGGTCGACTGTGCATGCCAAAAGCTTTTTTAAGATCTAAATTAAAAATAGTATGCCGTTAATCAAACCCTTGTCCATGTTTACGAGTAATTGGTTTGTAGTATGCAGGAGTGTAATTTCTGTTGAATGCCGAGTACGAAAACCTGACTGATGTGTCGAGATAATCATATTCTCGTTAAGGAAGTTGTTTAGTTGGTTGTGAACTATCTTTTCGAATGTTTTTGCCACGGCTGATATCACAGATATAGGTCTGTAGTTACCACAGTCAGATTTCTCGCCTGTCTTATAAATAGGGGTAACTTTGCCAGATTTCGGTGCTAAAAGATAGCAAATTCCGGTGCAAAAATATAGGTTAAATATGTTAGACAAGTGAATCGATAATTGTGTTTCCTGCGGCTTTTAAGAGTTTGTTCGAGATTTTATCAAGACCAGATGCTTTACAGGCTTTGGCGCCATTAAATACGCTCTCTAATTCAAAGACTTTGGATCCAGATGTTACACAGCTATAAGGGGATCAAAATCAGTTGGTGTAATATCATTCGCTAACCTTGATCCTATTGTGGAGAAAAAGTTGTTGAATTCGTTTGCAATGTTCATTAGCTACTTTATAATTACTGCCGTTGACTTTTACCTCATTAATTTGCGTGCATTTGGATTGTTTGTTTAGAAGTTCGTTTAGAACTTTCCAGCAATCTTTGGTATTGTTACTATTTTCTAATTTTGATTTATAGTAGTTAGCTTTTGCTTCCTTAATCACGGGGTTTACTTGGTTTCTGCAACGTTTATACGATTCATGAAATGTATGACAGATTTAAGACTAATTGCTTTTTTTTTTAGATAATCTCTATGGTAACTCATAGTTTTGATTTCATTAGTTAACCATGGTTTGTTTCCTTTTGACTTTTCGACGTCTGACTGGTGCGTGAAGATCAGCAACTTCAAGGAAAGTTTCTTTCCAAGCTTGCCATGCTATGTTTGGGTCCAGTGTATAGCTTGGAAACGAACTAAACGCAATACCTAAATCATGTTGAAATTGAGCCGCATTAAAATGTTTAAATTGTCTTGTTTCGACAATTTTTGGCTTCTCCTTTGGGATGCTAATTTTTCTGCATATAAAAACAAGGCCATGATCACTTATCCCCAAGTGTATTACCCCGGAATTCACAGTCTTATCGTCTATTTTTGTTAGAATTAGGTCCAACAAAGTTTTGGTAAGTAAAGTAAGTTTTAGTTTTGGTGGTAATGGTAACCCTTGTCGGACACTTTATGTGTTGTTGTAATTGATAAACATCTATTAGATCATTAAGTTTTTTAGTGTGAGTATTTTTCTCAGTTGCTATAGAAGGTTGCAGTTTAGATCGTCTGTTATGATAAGTTCCTTATTTTCGTCATCTGCTTTTTGTAGGAAGTTTTCAAAGTCAAAGATGCCAATATATATATGCATGATTATGAAATTGAATTTCAGGAAAACATTAACTGCATGCAAACAACAATAGCTTTCCTGGTAAACGGCAAGGCGTCCGGCTTTTCTTAGAACACGATTTCCTAGAACGAAATGCATTGATACAGCGGATAAAAACAGCAAACTTTTCACTTTGTATCAGTAGGAAAGCAGTGCAGAAAGGTTCAAGTGAGAAAACCTTGCGGCTTGGTCTTGGTGATCATGCATTTTGAAATAATTTACGATTTGATCTTCATCGTTAGCTGCACAAACACATTTGCTTTCTCGCTACGAAGATTTAAAGACGGTTAGTATGTGTTAGAATTTCGTACATTTGAATTATACTTAATACGAGCGAAATGTCGACATATATATCAGTGTAAGGTAAGAAGGCAAAGGAAAGCGAAAGGGAGTTCTTGAATCCACGGTTAACCGTACTGCAACAATTGACTGGTACGACTATTAAAACGTCGTGTAAACGTCGTGTAGTCAGCCGAAAGTCTGAACAACGAGAGTAGGATTTCAACGTTTCGACTGCGAAAGACCTAATCGGAGAGTCTGCTCAAACTATAAGAGTAAGTTAGCAGAAACTTCTGATGAAGGTTCTTCGCTGGAAAGTGGAAACGTCGTTCCGTAATCATGTAGTTGAGGAACGGAGGAGCTATAGAAATTTGTAAGGTGCAACAGATGCTCTATTATTTGTGAGACTCGCCTACATTTAACGACATTACAACATAAAGAGTCAGGCGTCCTACGTTTTGATTGTTGGTCACTGTACAGTTTCAGATGTGTAATTGAGTATAGGTGAGTATACAACGCAATCAACTAGCATGTAGTTCATTGTTGTTGTCTAGTGTGCTGATGTGGCACGCTGTATCAACGACAACACCAGGAAACAGCGCATCGGGCGAGCTGTTGTATTATTTATTATTTCGGGCTGCTATATACACATACGAAGGTCTGACTTTCCAAGGGGCAAGGTAAGGATGGGATATCCAGATATAGCTGCATGACAAAAGGATAGTAATATATTTTGATTAATTGAAAATTCATTTTGCATGCATGAATGCCTTTCTAAGCAATTTATTGTAATACACTAAAGACCTATTTACAACACAAAGTTGTTTAATTTAAAGACGATGTGAAGTCCGTTCTGCGCATTTGATCTGCGCATATGCATGTTATTGTTTTGATCAAAGACTAAAAGACGCGAAAAAGGTAACAAAATTCGGGGAGGTCGTAACACGCATGTCACCACAAAAACGTCTATTATATGCAGATCAGCCTTCAGTCTGTACACTAGTCGTCTCGATAATTTCGATGCACATTGATTATATCCAATCAATAATACACGTACTTATATAGTTACACACTCCTAGTACTTATAGAATATAGCCGGTCATAGCCATTCTTCTTCAAACTCTTTCGCGAACATAAAAAAAAACAAACTGAAAATATTGTGTGATATATATACATATAATATATAGTCTTAATGACAATAGTTAATCGAAAACTCACACCGTGTCACTGCCACTGATGTTAAACATGTACTTACATATTTTCATGGTCTGCAAGGCTCAGAGTGTCAGATTCCAGAGATGGGGTTCTTGGCACCCGTGCTCTCTTCTGTTAATAGCTTTCTACTTTATATATGCTTGAAGCATTTATGCTTTAGTTCTTTATATAGTCTTACTAAAGTTATACCTGACTGTTTAATCTGTTTACAAGCTCTACTCTACTGATTTACTATAGACTATAGTGGTGGGGACTTTGACAATATAACACTACATATATATTTAGGTGGCGCGGGGAGACTTCTGAATGAAAAAAAGCGAACAGTGTTTGTTGAGCAAGGACAAGAAGCAAGATTAAAATGGGTGTTTCAAACTAACGAGAAAATATCTTTTCATGGGATGGTGTGGACAATTTATGATCGTTTGCATAAAAATTACACGAAATTGGTTTGGATGGACAGATATGAAAATAGGTTTCGCCGACAATTGCACATTAAAAATCGGCCTGATTATGACGTGATTCTTAAGATTGAGGCAATCAATGATACAGACGTACAACTAACCGTTGTTATACCAAATGTTCAGCCCATACATGAAAATAAGTATGTCTGTCATGTTATAAGATCCAAAATTGGGTCTAGTCAGATTGAATTGAAAGTCAAAGGTGAGTAAAAAATATTTGTATTTGTCATGGATTTTACAATTTCACTTCGAGTATTCACTTTCGATTGGCATATCAATTGGATTCCAGGAAAACTGACAAAGATACTATTTGAAATTCTCTAGGTATTATATTAATAAAGATTACATTTACACGCATTACGAGAAATTTGGAATTTAGTCTAAGACACAATCACAGTGAATTCGTTGAGTTTCGCTATAACTGGGCAAAGCAATATTACATAGTCATATCTATTTCCTAAACTTGACTACAAATATCAAGGCGAATCTCGTAAAATTGTTCTGTGTATCAGACGTGTAACATTGCGTAAGCCCCTTAGATCGTATTAGATAGCCTTTGTCCTCGAGTAACTATGCCTTAATTTAATCTGTTCTAAAAACATATAAATTTTCGTTTAAAAAAATGGTACATATTAATAGTGCACCCAACAACAGCATTAATTGGCATTTATGTGGCATATATAGCCTAAATTGCAATATTTTGAAATCTTCATCACTTGAAAACATAAAGTCATAAAGTTTAGTTCCTGGTAACAGTGGCGGATTACCAGTTACGGGGCCTGTAGGCTAAGTAAAATTCGCGGGCCTTGAGAATGATATTTTCACGCCTGTAAACAGTGACACATCTTCTAGCGATTTGGAAATTTAAGGTCTGGGAAATGCTATTTCCCGCTTTCTGAGGCTGTTTTGCTGAATTAATGTCAAAAAATAGTAATAATTCTAATAAAAAGTTCATTCCCTGAAAATCACGGGCCTTTTGAAAGCCCGAGCCTGTAGGCTTCAGCCTACTCTGCCTATTGGGTAATCCGCCACTGCCTGGTAACCACTCAAAGCAACTCTTCCATGCATGCGTGGGGAAGAGGCCATTTTCGATTCTATAGGAAAGAGGAGTTATACCCTTCCCAGAAATTTCTCCATGCACAGCATTCTTAGCATTAAGCTCTATATATAACTGTGATGTCAAAGGTGGAGTATATTGGATATCATAAAGTAAACGGAAGCCGGTTTGACTGAGTCCAATATTTACTATTATTTTCACTCTTCCTGTCTTGCCGCAATTTACTGCCTCGTTAATTTCCCGCGCATGATAATAGAACCTACCATTGCAGGAGGTAAGCGAGGGTAAATATATTTGTTCAAGTAGATTATAACAATTGATTATTCAAACATGTGTTAGAGGATTTAACAATAAATGAGGCGAGGCCAGCTATTTGAACTAAAAGTAACTGTCGACAAAAATCTTGTATCCCAACATTTTCTAATTCCTGCTCTTCTTTATTACGAGGCCGAGGGAAATTTCCTTGGGTCAAGGACCTAGGGGCTAGGGAAGAGCTTAGGACGTGGCTTGAAGGTTATAGCAGGCTCAAACTACCTGAAAAATATAACAAAGCTCGAAACGTCGTTTGATCCTACTATAACCCTCAAGCTGTCAAGCATATCGATTATTGCTCTCTACACTGGCACACTCATTTAAAACCGTTTCATTTTTAACTAATATAAATGTTACTTATTCGTGCAATTATCTTATACACCTTGTTTCAATAGACTTTACGTCACCGAACATTACGTCACCGAACATTACGTCACCGAACATTACGTCACCACGCATTACGTCACCAAATGTCTTTCGAATTGCATCATCATATGTATTGGAAAATGGCAATGCAACGACTGTATTGGAAAATGGTAATACAACGATTGTATTGGAAAATTCCAAAGTAACCTTCACCTGCTCTGTCGGCGACCACTTGCGTGTGGCATGGTTTAAAGACAATACTCGTTTGGCCCCATTTCGAAAAAGTAACGTCAGTTTTACAAAAACGTTTTCCAAAGATGACGAGGGAAAGTATGAATGTGTTGCCAACAGCTCGGTTGTTGAAGTGACAAAAATAATCAACATCTATGTAAATGAAAGGAAACGAAGATCTACAGGTAATTGAATTTAGAATACCTTAATGGTTTTGGTACGTTTTAGTCAAATTAGTAGAGCACTCATATTTTCGAATACTTAAAATGCATATTTACTATATTATTTGCTTTAAATTATTATTATTGTCTTTAAATTAAGAATAGCCTAGTAAGCCACTTAAAATTATTTATCTTTATTTACTTTACAACCATATAAAAATTCCAAAGGGTGATACTGTTTAATATATGGTTGAGGGTGTGGTCAACAGGACATGGGTCCCATATGAAGACCAACCGGACAAAAGTTACAGAACATTACAGAATAAACATATACCAGAACATGTATGTATACCAAAGGACACATTTAGAACAAGAGCTTAAAATGCAAGAACGGCATTTAGAGAAATAAGAGTTTTAAGTTAGTCGTCAAGTTAGCGACAAGTTGCACATGGAGAATCTAAAAGTCGCTGAAAAGACTTCTAAAGGAAACACTTCTAAAGGAAACATTTCTAAAGTAAACACTTCTAAAGGAAACACTTCTAAAGGAAACACTTCTAAAGGAAACACTTCTAAAGGAAACACTTCTAAAGAAAACACTTCTAAAGAAAACACTTCTAAAGAAAACACTTCTAAAGGAAACACTTCTAAAGAAAACACTTCTAAAGGAAACATTTCTAAAGTAAACACTTCTAAAGGAAACACTTCTAAAGAAAACACTTCTAAAGGAAAACTTCTATAGAAAACACTTCTAAAGGAAACACTTCTAAAGAAAACACTTCTAAAGGAAACACTTCTAAAGAAAACACTTCTAAAGAAAACACTTCTAAAGGAAACACTTCTAAAGGAAACACTTCTAAAGAAAACACTTCTAAAGAAAACACTTCTAAAGAAAACACTTCTAAAAAAAACACTTCTAAAGAAAACACTTCTAAAGAAAACATTTCTAAAGAAAACATTTCTAAAGGAAACACTTCTAAAGGAAACATTTCTAAAGGAAACATTTCTAAAGGAAACACTTCTAAAGGAAACACTTCTAAAGAAAACACTTCTAAAGGAAACATTTCTAAAGAAAACACTTCTAAAGAAAACACTTCTAAAGAAAACACTTCTAAAGAAAACACTTCTAAAGAAAACACTTCTAAAGAAAACACTTCTAAAGAAAACACTTCTAAAGAAAACATTTCTAAAGAAAACATTTCTAAAGAAAACACTTCTAAAGAAAACATTTCTAAAGAAAACATTTCTAAAGGAAACACTTCTAAAGGAAACACTTCTAAAGGAAACACTTCTAAAGGAAACACTTCTAAAGGAAACACTTCTAAAGGAAACACTTCTAAAGGAAACACTTCTAAAGAAAACACTTCTAAAGGAAACACTTCTAAAGGAAACATTTCTAAAGAAAACATTTCTAAAGGAAACACTTCTAAAGAAAACACTTCTAAAGAAAACACTTCTAAAGAAAACACTTCTAAAGAAAACATTTCTAAAGAAAACATTTCTAAAGGAAACACTTCTAAAGGAAACATTTCTAAAGGAAACACTTCTAAAGGAAACACTTCTAAAGGAAACACTTCTAAAGGAAACACTTCTAAAGGAAACACTTCTAAAGAAAACACTTCTAAAGGAAACACTTCTAAAGAAAACACTTCTAAAGAAAACACTTCTAAAGGAAACACTTCTAAAGAAAACACTTCTAAAGGAAACACTTCTAAAGAAAACATTTCTAAAGGAAACACTTCTAAAGAAAACACTTCTAAAGAAAACACTTCTAAAAAACACTTCTAAAGGAAACACTTCTAAAGAAAACACTTCTAAAAGAAACACTTCTAAAGAAAACACTTCTAAAGAAAACATTTCTAAAGAAAACATTTCTAAAGGAAACACTTCTAAAGAAAACATTTCTAAAGGAAACACTTCTAAAGAAAACACTTCTAAAGAAAACACTTCTAAAAAACACTTCTAAAGGAAACACTTCTAAAGAAAACACTTCTAAAAGAAACACTTCTAAAGAAAACACTTCTAAAGAAAACACTTCTAAAGAAAACACTTCTAAAAAACACTTCTAAAGGAAACACTTCTAAAGGAAACACTTCTAAAGGAAACACTTCTAAAGGAAACACTTCTAAAGAAAACACTTCTAAAGAAAACACTTCTAAAAAACACTTCTAAAGGAAACACTTCTAAAGAAAACACTTCTAAAGGAAACACTTCTAAAGAAAACACTTCTAAAGGAAACACTTCTAAAGGAAACACTTCTAAAGGAAACACTTCTAAAGAAAACACTTCTAAAAAACACTTCTAAAGGAAACACTTCTAAAGAAAACACTTCTAAAAGAAACACTTCTAAAGAAAACACTTCTAAAGAAAACACTTCTAAAGAAAACACTTCTAAAGAAAACATTTCTAAAGAAAACATTTCTAAAGGAAACACTTCTAAAGAAAACATTTCTAAAGGAAACACTTCTAAAGAAAACACTTCTAAAAAACACTTCTAAAGGAAACACTTCTAAAGAAAACACTTCTAAAAGAAACACTTCTAAAGAAAACACTTCTAAAGAAAACACTTCTAAAAAACACTTCTAAAGGAAACACTTCTAAAGGAAACACTTCTAAAGGAAACACTTCTAAAGGAAACACTTCTAAAGGAAACACTTCTAAAGAAAACACTTCTAAAGAAAACACTTCTAAAAAACACTTCTAAAGGAAACACTTCTAAAGAAAACACTTCTAAAGGAAACACTTCTAAAGGAAACACTTCTAAAGGAAACACTTCTTTAAAACACTTCTAAAGGAAACACTTCTAAAGGAAACACTTCTAAAGGAAACACTTCTAAAGGAAACACTTCTAAAGGAAACACTTCTAAAGGAAACACTTCTAAAGGAAACACTTCTAAAGGAAACACTTCTAAAGGAAACACTTCTAAAGGAAACACTTCTAAAGGAAACACTTCTAAAGGAAACACTTCTAAAAACACTTCTAAAGGAAACACTTCTAAAGGAAACACTTCTAAAGGAAACATTTCTAAAGGAAACACTTCTAAAGGAAACACTTCTAAGTAGTATCAAGAAGAGGGGTTCTAGCACGGGTGGTATTTTACTGAGTAAAATATTAGTGCATACCATGCATTATTTCTGAAAACGATTACATCCCATGCATGGTAACCATTCTTTACAATCCCATATCATACCAATACTACCTGCATACCATACTTAATACTATATTCTATACTTAAATACTAATCAATAATGATAGCAAATACATATAACCATATGAAATGCGGAATCGCAGGGCCGCAGGTTCAATTCCTGTCAGAGAGCCTAAGTTGCATTTTTCGCAACTGCTCCTGGCTTGGTCTAAAAAATGTATATAAATTTCCGTTCGAGTATTCCATCTACTAACACCTTCTACATGTTACCATATGGCATATCACAAAACAGTTCAAATGCCAGGTAATTTAGTACCAATTAAATTTAATGTTTCTATTATTTAGTCACTTTAATGACAACACATGTGGATACAACTGAACAACCAAGCATTGAAACATTGACACTTACTAATGGCCGCCTTCCTCGAGGAGCTGGAATCATCGTGAATGAAAATATAATTTTGTTGTTTCTGTCGTTTCTATTAACTGAAATATTCAGGCACCTTGCGTAGATGGAAGAGAGATTGTACTGTACATACATGAACAATGGGAAGACACTCGTTGTATTATAAATCTGGTCTAGGTCGGCCTTTTCGTTTTCGCCGGCGAGTACCTGTAGCCTGTTTCTTTTTGGGGGAGGAGCGAAAGTAAAGAGCCTGGCTTCCGAGGTGGCCTCAGTATTATAGGATCGCTGGCTCGGAGTACGAGATTGAATGGTTGATTGCCGGGATTAAGCTCCAAGGATCATTATCACGGCGGATATATACAGTATATGCAAATGAGGTTAACGCCTTCACGTTCATTCGTCAAATGGCAGACAAAGAAAAATTGTGTTATAATCATAGAAAAAAAGATTTGTTACTTGTTAGTTATGGTTATAATGCAGTAAGAAAAAAAGGATTTCAAAAGTGGCGATTTAATGAAAATTCTGCAATGAAAATCCGTTCTCTGCCATTCGCCGTTTAACTTGAGCTTTGATCTAGGCTATAGCACTAAGCACTGATTTCATTTTCGTCGCGTTATTTCATGTATAGTAGTTAATAGTTGGTTTCTGTAATGATCTTATAATGGCATGAACAGCGTTTTACTGAAGAATATAAAGAAACAGAATAACTGACCTATTCCCAGAGCTATAAGTACCCTATATATTTCAGTCCATATTCATTATTTCATATCATGTAAATAACTGAGAAAAATCCCATCATTTGATATTTATTGTTCTATTATAAACACCCATAAATGCAATAGGTAAAGTTATATTTAGCTATAGAATACAATATTTTACAATATATTATGTAGTTAATAAAATATAAATTCAAAATTTATCCTGTATTGGAGTTGTTGTGAGAGGCCGCCTCACATGACCGACTCTTCAAATTTAACCAATATATAATAACAGGAAATTATGGAGTATCATGCACAATATCTATTTAAAGACAAACGCAACGAAAAATGGTGCGTATATTTTTCATTTTCTATTTCGCATTCATTCATGACTTTCAATGTCTCATTTTCCTTATTATAATTTCCACCTCACCTTTAGATCAATGAAAACGTCATTTGACTGCCTGTACGCTATGCAATACTGCACAATCTCCGACTCAATACTGCAATTGTGCACTAGTTCTGTGCTAATATAGGCCCTTTGCATTAGTTGATATGAAGTTGATTCGTGCAACTTAGAAAATAAAAGATAACAGTGAAGAAAGAGAGATTCAAATATGCATTTGTTGGACTAATAACTAATTTGATGATTTTTGGACCAGGAACTGGTCCCCAATCGCTGCTAATCTTCTTCTTCTTGTTAGGGGGCGACGCTCTTCGAAAAAAGCCTAAGGCTCTTCATTACGAGTCCAATCGTCATGAAATTTGACACGATGATTTAAAACAATATTCCTCATCGACTGACGGTGTTCGATTTTTGATTTTCGATTTAGGGGGCAACGTACAAGCAATTCTTTACTGTTAGCGTAGAATAATAATTAAACGCAATGTATGTATGCATGTGTCTGTAAACACGATAACTAAAAAAATATCAAACATTTTGATACGGAATTTTGTACAACTAATGGACATAGGCCAAGGACAAGAATTAGATGAGAAATTTACAAAAGTTTGTCTTGCTTTCTCCAACTGAACAAACTAATAGCAAATAATGTAGAAGAAAATCCTGGGCCCACAGTTTTATGATGTGGTTGACCCAGCTATTAAAAACAATATGTGCCGATTTTAGCCAAGGTGATGCAAGAAAGTTTAGACAGAATTCTGGTAAACAATGTGTAGCCATGTCGTTAACTGCAATAGTACATAATCATATAAATAATGTTGATACATGGGATGCATCATTCTTGAATGAATTATTGTGTGCTGGAAATAGCCTTTATACTTGTATAAGCAATTCTGTTAACAAAAGCTTCTTGCTGTTAAGTGATGTGCCCAAAATGGTCTCAGTTTATGATAAAAATTATGACTATTTGCAATTCAGTGACCCATATGCTGGTGATCTGTTTACAACAACTATCGATCTACCTTACTATTCTTTGGAAGAGGCTTTCAATAATCTGTTTTTGCCTTTTTGGATTTGCACTTAAATGATCAATATTGCTTGTTGACTATAGGCTGCAACACTGTTTCAATATTTAAGGCTTCTGAGGGAAACTTCAAAAGTTTCGACCCTCATTCAAAAGATCTTTGCAGTGGATTACCACTGTGGATTATACCTGCAAAGCATTTTACAATTTACAGCAGTTTTTACGTGATTCCGCGAATCGCGATCCCTGGCATGGCGAAAAAGTTAGGCTTGATACTGTATTTGTTTTTGACATGGACGCCGGTTACCAATTGCTCTAAACGTCATGTAAGACTGACGTTGAGACGCGATTGGTAACCAGGCCTCCATGTCAAACACAAGGTAATCAAAGCGCTAACTTTTTCGCCAGGGGTCGCGAATACACGCACGGCAGAAATTTCATTAACTTTTTGTTATACTAGTTTGGATAATATTGATATATTTGCCATAACTCGCACAACGTGTTTGCATCACACGTCACTTCCGTCATAGGGTGTTGCGGTACACATCGTACGAAATTAATCTATGAATATCGGTCGTCAAATATGTAGGTTTAACGACCGTTTATT
This sequence comes from Trachythela sp. YZ-2020, assembly GCA_016169945.1. Lineage (NCBI taxonomy): Eukaryota > Metazoa > Cnidaria > Anthozoa > Malacalcyonacea > Clavulariidae > Trachythela > Trachythela sp. YZ-2020. The sequence goes on along the minus strand of JADLSH010000236.1, from coordinate 1,523,866 downwards.
GAAATTTATTTTATATAAAGGTAGTTAGAACACATGATTTCTAGATTACACACAAAAATTATGGCTTTTTAAGAAATATTAAGCAAGTTATAGCAACTCTACATTATCACCCGACGGCTGTTTCTTCGCTTTACTCTATTTTTATTGTAAGCCAATTATTCCAGGAAGTACGAGCCCACATTCACAGTAATGCAAGGCAGCGGAGTATAGTCATTTTGATTGATGTTACACGAAGTACGGTTTACCATTTCTACGACAAGTGTATATTATAATGCATTATATTTCACTAATTTTATGAATACTATCAAAGATTATAAGTAACAAGGTAAGGAGTTATTTCTCTAGTCGAAATTGACTCCTCTGCACCCTGTGTCCAGGGCTCTCACTTTTAAGGAAATTTCCTTAAACTGAGGATTTTTTACCTTTTTTAGGATTTTTTTAAGGAAATGGATTTTTTAAGTAAGGAATTTCTGGATTTTACCTAGAATGTTTATTTATTAGAAAAACATTGTACAAAAATATCAAAATGAACACAAATATAACAAAATGCGTGAATACAAGTCAGAAAATGTACTCCGTTATTTATATGCTGACGTTTTTGTTCGCCAGCAATAGTTCGAAGCAACGAAGCAACGAAGTTTATTACTATTTTCTACATTAGTATTTAGAATCGATATTTTCCCGCCTTTTTGCAATTTTGTGTTAGATCCCAGACCTAACGCGTGCAGATGGAGGCCTGGATCGGGCACCAAAAAAGGTGATTAATATCACAAAAATGACCTATTTTATTTTCCAAAATGATGCAGGATAAAAAAACGAATTTCAAAGTACATAAAACACCCCAGGGCATTATTTATACACATAAAAGTCCAACCTCGATTCCAGGGCTTTTCGAGGGGGGTGGAGGGGAAAAGGCCCTGGCGTCGGCTGGTGAATTCTGTCTTATGATTGGCTTGTGAATTTTGAAAATTTATGCAACTTTGAGATTAATTTATCCAAATTTGAATTTTATTTAATATGCATATTCATGATGGCGGACAAAGGGATGACAAAGTCACACCGACTAAAATTACAACTATAGAAACCCAGTTTGTAGACTCTGTGGTGGTTGTCAAGACACGCGTCATATGGTACGCTTATTTAGCAAAGCTGATACATCAATAAATCTTTGTGTGAAGATAAAGAAACTGTGCGGTGTAGAAGTTTCTGAAGACGATGGCTACTCGAAAGTGCTATGTAGTTCATAAATAAGATGGAAGATTTCATTGTTAAAGCTCAATCTTTGCAGGAAAAACCCCCCGATGAATTCTCTGTTAAAAGATGCATGTTACAGTCGCCAACACAACAGCCTTCGAAGCGCGCTCATCAAATAAATCAGTCACAATTAAGTTCGGCAAAGCAATTGTCACAGTATAGAGACGACCAGTAGGGCCACTCGGCGATGCAACATGTAGCCGGCTTTTTATGCAGGCGTTCACAAGGATCAGTTTTATTTGGAAAAGATTATGAGAGCTTACAAGACTTCAACTTCAAGAAATCTGGAACGAACTAAAAACAATATTATGCAAAATTTAAGTATAATTATGCAAATTAGGAAATTTATGCAAAATTTAAGTATAATTAAAATTTTAAAACACCCACTATATCTGGGTGTTTTTATGTCACGTGACCGGCCGACGCCAGGGCCTTTCCCCTCCCCCTCGAAAGACCCTGGGTTCGAGGTTGATAAAAGTCTTCATCGCAGTTTTAAGGAAATTTTGTTGAATCTAAGGAATTTTGACACGAAATCTAAGGAATTATTAACAACCGGAAGTGAGAGCCCTGTCTGTGTCTTTGTTTACAGAAATTTACTAAAGCCCTATCCGTATTCATGCACATATCGACTCATCTCTATTCTGTGATATCGACTTCGTCAGAACTATAATTCGCGGCAAAGCGGTATTGTGCCCATTCTCGATGCCAATATATATATGCATGATATGAAATTGAATTTCAGGAAAACATTAACTGCATGTAAACAATAGCTTTCCTGGTAAACGGCAATAAGGCGCTTTTCTTAGAACACGATTTCCTAGAACACGATTTCCTAGAACACGATTTCCTAGAACGAAATGCATACAGCGGACAAAACCAGCAAGCTTTTCACTTTGTATCAGTAGGAGAGCAGTGCAGAAAGGTTCAAGAGAAAAAAGCATGCGACTTGGTCTTGGTGATCATGCATTTTGAAATCATTTACGATTTCATCTTCATCGTTAGCTGCACAAACCCATTTGCTTTCTCGCTACGAAAATTTAAAGACGGTTAGTATGTGTTAGACTTACATTTGAATTAGACTTAACACGATATGTTGACATATATATGTAAGGTATGAAGGCAAAGGAAAGCAAAAGGGAGTTCTTGAATCCACGGTTGACCGTACTGCAACAATTGACTGGTACGACTATTAAAACGTCGTATATATTTACAAAGCCGCTGACTGACGTTGCCGTGATCTAGTCAGCCCGAAAAGTCTGAACAACGAGAGTAGGAATGTAGGATTTCAACGTTTCGAGCGAAAGATCTAGTCGGAGAGTCTGCTCAAACTATAAGAGTAAGTTAGCAGAAACATATTACTTCTGATGAAGGTTCTTCGCTGGAAATGTCGTACTGTAATCATAGTTGAGGAAACGGACGAGCTAGAAATTTGTAAGTTGCAATAGATGCTTTTCTATTTGAAGCCGAAGACTCACCTACATTTAACGCCAAAGTTGAGCATCCTACGTTAGTTGCGTTGATCGCACTGTACCAGTTCAAGACTCAAGAGACATGTAGCAGTGTAATTAAGTATAAGCGCAAATCAACTTCACATGTATACGTATAAGTTGTTTGTCTGTGTGCTAGTGTAGCCACGCTGAGCTTGTATCAACGGGAAACGGCGTGCTTGAGGAAGCATCTATTGTATTATGTATTTCGGGCTGCTGAATATAGATACACCAAGCGAAGGTCTGACTTTCCAAGGGGCAAGGTAAGGATGGGTATCCAGATATAGTTGACGAAAGGATAGTAATATGTTTTGATTAATTGAAAATTCATTTTGCATCGGCATGAATGCCTTTCTAAGCAATTTATTGTAACACATTAAAGACCAGTCTGTACACTAGTCGTCTCAATTATTTCGAATTTCGATGCACATTGTCATTGATTATATCCAACCAATAATATACGTGCTTATATAGTTACACACTCCCAGTACTTATAGAATATAGCTGGTCATAGCCATTCTTCTTCAAACTCTTTCGCGAACATAAAAAAAGCAAACTGAAAATATTGTGTACAATATATATATATAGTTTTTATGACAATAGTTAATCGAAAACTCACACTGTGTCACTGCCACTGATCTTAAACATGTACTTACATATTTTCATGGTCTGCAAGGCTCAGAGTGTCAGATTCCAGAGATGGGGTTCTTGGCACCCGTGCTCTCTTCTGTTAATAGCTTTCTACTTTATATATGCTTGAGGCTTTAGTTCTTTATATAGTCTTACTAAAGTTATACCTGACTGTTTTAGTCTGTTTACAAGTTCTACTCTACTGATTTACTATAGACTATAGTGGTGGGGACTTTGACAATATAACACTACATATATATTTAGGTGGCGCAGGGAGACTTCTGAATGAAAAAAAGCGAACAGTGTTTGTTGAGCGAGGACAAGAAGCAAGATTAAAATGGGTGTTTCAAACTAACGAGAAAATATCTTTTCATGGAATGGTGTGGACAATTTATGATCGTTTGCATAAAAATTACACGAAATTGGTCTGGATGGACAGATATGAAAATAGGTTTCGACAATTGCACACTAAAAATCGGCCTGATTATGACGTGATTCTTAAGATTGAGGCAATCTATAATACAGACGTACAACTAACCGTTGTTATACCAAAGGTTCAGCCCATACATGAAAATAAGTATGTCTGTCATGTTATAAGATCCAAAATTGGGGGTAGTCAGATTGAATTGAAAGTCAAAGGTGAGTAAAAAATATTTGTATTTGTCATGGATTTTACAATTTCACTTCGAGTATTCACTTTCGATTGGCATATCAATTGGATTCCTGGTAACCACTCAAAGCAACTCTTCCATGCATGCGTGGGGAAGAGGCCATTTTCGATTCTAGGAAGGAGAAGTTATGCTGACCCACAAGTCCCACCTCGTCCCAGAAATTTCTCCATGCACAGCATTTTTAGCATTAAGCTCTATATATAACTGTGATGTCAAAGGTGGAGTATATTGGATATCATAAAGTAAACGGAAGCCGGTTTGACTGAGTCCAATATTTACTATTATTTTCACTCTTCCTGTTCTTGCCGCAATTTACTGCCTCGTTAATTTCCCGCGCATGATAATAGAACCTACCATTGCAGGAGGTAAGCGAGGGTAAATATATTTGTTCAAGTAGATTATAACAATTGATTATTCAAACATGTGTTAGAGGATTTAACAATAAATGAGGCGAGGCCAGCTATTTGAACTAAAAGTAAGTAACTGTCGACAAAAATCTTGTATCCCAACATTTTCTAATTCCTGCTCTTCTTTATTACGAGGCCGAGGGAAATTTCCTTGGATCAAGGACCTAGGGAAGAGCCTGGGACGTGGTTGTTTCTTGTATGCTTGAAGGTTATAGCAGGCTTAAACTACCTGAAAAAATATAACAAAGCTCGAAACGTCGTTTGATCCTACTAACCCTCAAGCTGTCAAGCATATCGATTATTGCTCTCTACACTGACACACTCATTTAAAACCGTTTCATTTTTAACTAATATGAATGTTACTTATTCGTGCAATTATCTTATACACCTTGTTTCAATAGACTTTACGTCACCGAACATTACGTCACCGAACATTACGTCACCACGCATTACGTCACCACACATTACGTCACCACACATTACGTCAACAAATGTCTTTCGAATTGCATCATCATATGTATTGGAAAATGGCAATACAACGACTGTATTGGAAAATGGTAATACAACGATTGTATTGGAAAATTCCAAAGTAACCTTCACCTGCTCTGTCGGCGACCACCTGCGCGTGGCATGGTTTAAAGACAATACTCGTTTGGCCCCATTTCGAAAAAGTAACGTCAGTTTTACAAAAAGGTTTTCCAAAGATGACGAGGGAAACTATGAATGCGTTACCAACAGCTCAGTTGTTGAAGTGACAAAAACAATCAACATCTATGTAAATGAAAGGAAACGAAGATCTACAGGTAATTGAATTTGGAATACCTTAATGGTTTTTGGCACGTTTTAGTCAAATTAGTAGAGCACTCATATTTTCGAATACTTAAAATGCATATTTACTATATTATTTTCTTTAAAATTTGTCTTTGTATATTACTTTGGACATGGGTCCCAGATGAAGACCAACCTGACAAAAGTTACAGAACATTACAAAATAAACATCTACCAGAACATGTATGTATACCAAAGGAAACATTTAGAACAACAGCTTAAAATGCAAGAACGGCATTTAGAAAAATAAGTTGGAAACATGGGGAATCTAAAAAAGTCGCTGAAAACACTTCTAAAGGAAACACTTCTAATATTATTTTTGTTTTTAGGACCTGGATCCTTAGGCACCGCAACCCCTAACGCAGAAAAACCGAGTGGCATGCGCAGCTTACGTAAGTGTTGTATAAAATTTTCTAAACTTTATCCCACAAATCACTCGATCTCCTTCCGCCGTATGCATGAATGGGAGGTATTTGTCCCCAGAAAACGTTTGAGGTTTTAAGTAAAACCAAATTAGAAAATGTTAATAATTTTACAATGCAGGTGATTCTTCGAATGGAAAGGAGGCCAAGCCTTTAGCTGTTGTTTTATATCTCTGTTTTTCCCACGTTTTCTCAGAATTTGTGATTGTATATAACTGGCGTTTTCTATTTTCTGTAGCTATACAAGTTGAAAAACGTGATGGTGAGTTTCTTTTGTAGGGATTAATTTCTCAATCTTGATTGGCTGAGAGCGATGCAATTTCATTGAAATTTATTTATATAAACCATTTTTGAAAATTTTTGTTCAACATGAATTCGACTGTAATTTCTGTAACGCATTTTTGGAGTGAAAAACACGCATTCGTAACTGGAAATTGCTCTCTTCTTTTGGACTCATGCAACTTTCATAGTCTTTGATAAAAAGCACACCCTGTATGCATGTTTTCAAAATTGTACTCCAAACCCTGCACGCTATTACCCGCATGCATATCATGGCAATTGACATGGTATTGACATAAGATTACTGTTGAAGAGTAATAAACTTATCATCTTTTTTAGCGTCTTCTGGTATGAAACTAAAATGGCTGCCTATTGTCATTATGACCTGCTCAGCTGTGTTGGTCATTACTGCTGTACTGGGAATAATCATCTATAGACGACGTGCACGTAAGTTTGCTTTGTGTGGTCACGGGTCACGGGATTAGATTTGCATATTCCTCAACCATTATTTCGCTACCCAAAGTTAAATTTACAGTCAAGCATTACTTCACGTGCATCTCTTTCCCCTCTCATTTATTGTATCTCTTCCGGTGATGTGGCATGCTTAACATTGGAGAATGTTTGAAGGAAAGGTTTGGTGAGAACGATGAATGTTTGTGTGATGCAATCAACAATGGTTCTAAATAACCTTTTGCCATTTGTCGAAAGTGAATGAATTTCATTTCCAAACCCATCCTTCACGCCCATAGTCCTCCAATCTGTCCAATGCCAGACATTGAGAATGAGATAATATAACATCTCACCTCACCTCATATATAATTCCAAATATTTTTCTCTATACATGATCCTTCGCCTATATTCTTCAATATCAATATACAAAAATGTGTTTTTCAAATTTTGTTTTGACTTCCCAGTCTCAAAACTTGCTTAAAATGTAATTCAATTCTTCTTTTGGCTTTAACTTTAAGGTGGGAAAACCAGAAGGTATGAAGTTTACTTTTGTAAACAAAGTCTTTATTGCTGTGTATCTTTATCACGTAATTCATTTGTCGGCTTCATCGATTTAAAGTGCATGTGCTTTCTCTATATATTTTCAAGGAACGCTGGATCTTTTGTTGGAAGCACAGATATGCAGGTGGATATACACTATATACACTATTTACACTTATATCGGGTGGCGCAAAAAGTTCTCCTGTTTGATTTAGTAGAACCTAAAAACTATATAAAAGAGCTATTACGGTTAAACAAGGTTCTTTGCATTCAGTAATGGCTAACTTAAATTTGATATACGCCGTGTGCATTTTCATGCAACATTGACCGAGATAACTGTGTAGCTGTGTTTAAACTTGAGTAAACATTTTTGAATTGCCGACAATTAGCTAAAAACGGCCTATTAAACTAATTTGATAACCGTTACCATCATATCGTAGCTAATTCTTGACACTTCCAAAACTGTTTACTCAAGTTTAAACACAACTATTTCGGTCAATATTAGACGGCAAGCCAGCCTCGAAAAAAAGTGACTGTCGATAAATGTCATCGAAGTGTGTTCATTTTGAAGGTGAGAATGGTTGCCTTCCGTCATTTTTCTATTAATGTACGGAACTTGGAAGGATTTTATAACGACATTTCGATGTAATGCAGTATTCGATATTACGCCGATTCTATTTTAATTGGTTCACTATCTAATTAATAATAATTTATTAAATAATTAAATATTTATAAGCTATAACTATAAAATATTCTAAAACGCTATCATTACATAATCAAAATATATATTCTACTATATACACTATAAAATATCTATATACACAGTAAACAGTATATTATGATTACAACTGCACTTAAAAATAAAATAAAATTAAGGAAAATTTTTTAAAAAAAAAAAAATTATTTTGGTTTTTCCAGTTTCCAATGAATATCATTTGAAGACCAGGAAGATCATCCTAGAGAAGGCCTGCCAAGAGGGGGAGGCTCTATCCAAAACGTTTCCCCATTGTCTTAGGGGATTTTAGCAGGGACCATTAGCAAATCAGCAGTCGTCAACACGCAAACCGTAACCGGTCAAAGCAGGAAGATGTATGATGGTGCTTTTTGCATTTGCATGAAGGGACGCAGCAGGCACATGACAGCAGCATCAGGTACTGCAGGACAAACTGACCAGTCTGAAGAAGAGTGAGGAGGAAGAAAAGAGGGATCATGAAGGATAGGGCAGACCATGAACTCTTTGTAGCCGATCATTGTGAGATTGTGGGAGATCATATTGCAACGAGAGGGAGTAGACGAGTTAGTTACAATAAGATGGATGTGAGGTGACGAAAGCATGTACCAAAAAATTCATTTCCTCTTATCTGTAATTTATCTATCGAATAGATATTATAGAGGCTGCGGAACGCTTTACTTTTTCCCCACACTTTTTAATTTTCAATTTTCGTCATCAAACAGTCAAACAGATTCGATCGTAGACGACTTCGCTGTGATCTTATTTATTGACTTATTCGACATTTGCTTTTTTGAACCGATGATTATAAACTCAGTCTTTGAATCGTTGATCAAGAGACGGTTTGAAAGCATCCAAGCACCGGATACAACAAGCACGTTTTCCCGACTTTTATTAGCAGCAGAGATAAAGATGTATCTGGTCTGGGAAAAAACGTACGGTAAACTTGCGTCAGTGTAACTATGTGTTGTGAGCGTATGTGTGTGTGTTGGGAAGTAATAACAGCCCCATAGCCGTAAGAGTATGAATAGGATAGGGCCCAGCTACGACCCAGCCACTCAAGATTGAGATTGGAAATTTAATTGATTATTAAAAAAAATTAAAATCCTCTGCTTTCTCTCAGATATATAGGACCAATACCACCAAAGTCTCTCCCAATAAGTTCAAAAAGTTTTATCATCCAGAAGAATCGCATTTTGATGGGTCTCCGGCCAAAGCGCATAATTAGATGTAGCTAAGGCGAATCTGACGATCCATATACTGAGGAGAATGTCATTTATTAAAGCTGTTTCCGGTTGTGATGTGTTCCCGATACGCTGACTGATTCTTGGGAAAGGCATTTGCAGTACAATGCACAAATAGCTGAAAAGAATCTCGCTGCTCTCTGCATTAGCTTCGCTACCAACCAAATTAATAATGGGCCTATTTCAAAAGATAAGATCAAAGTCCAACTTTCTTTAAGAGGTAGTAAGGTAGTTTTTCCAAATCAATAATGATTTCCTTCACAGAAAGAGAGAAAGAGAGATAGTGACATGAAGTGACTGAGGGCGACAAACAAGAACAAGTTTTAATGCATGGGAGAACGGAGTCACTAGTGTTGCTAATTCGTTTATGATGGAGGGGAGGAGCCATTTATCAAAAGGAGTATATTCAGCATTCCCAGTGGCAGGAACAAAATTACGTATTTTTTTTTTTAAATCCAATCATATCAGGAGGTTTTATTATTAGATTCACATTTAAATTTAAACTTAATCCTAAATTTTTTGCTTGAACTCGCGTCGCATATAGAGCATAGATCACCAGTGTCGCTTTTATGATCGGAGAAGGTGAGAAGGTGCCATTAATCAAGGAAGGTATTTCAGGCATTCCAGTGGCAGTGGCATTCGACGACTTATTGTTTTTAAACTCGAGCCATCATATATCAGGAGGTTTTATTATAGGACATTTAAATCCTCAACTCTGCAATTGACGATTGGATTGAACTCTCGATCGTAATTACGTGAGTCTTTATTTGCTATTGTTATCAATAAGCATCACTGATTCATCAAGAACAATACGATCATTTGCTTCATTAACTATTGATTCTTTGGCTGATTTCGGTGGGTTAGATGCTTCAGGCTGTGTTTCTAGCTGAGGCGATGAAATGAATCTAATTAACATGTGCAAATTTTTCCTTTTCTTAATTCCCATAACTCAAAGTGCGCGGGAAAAGTGACCGTAATGGAAACGGCCATTATGTGCTATTACACTTGTTAAAATACCTGTATGGAGTCGAGTTTCAAAATAAAAAGATTTATTAGGACGACCGGTGGTTATATATGTGTTGCAGTAAAACTACGTGTTCGCGCCAACATGCTGTTTTTCAACCATTTACAGGCCAAAACTCGACTGGCTCAACAACAATATATTGTGTTACACGGGCAACCGGGCGTGTAGTACTGATTCGTATGTAATCTAAACATATGTGGTTGTTGCCTGCCTGTAACACAACAAAAACAGATTGTTTTGATGTATTTGCGCCATGTTTCTCATTAGCATGTCATTTTGAATTATGCGAACGAAGATTACCCGAACTTTACAAATGTTAATTAGTAGAATACAGCATTCGACAAAAATCCCATCCTTCGAAATGATTTAGAAAAAACCTTCAAATTTTAGCACATATAAATACAAAATTAAGGTTGGCAACCACTCTCACCCTCCAAGTAAACACTATCCTAAGGCATCTACTGTAGCGTTGTTTCATGCTTGTAACAAAAAATGCCATGGACATTAGACACTTTTTTCAAGTTTGGCCGGCCGTCTATATTGCATGAAAATGGACATGGCGTATATCAAAATTTATAAGTTGGACATTATTGAATGCAAAGCAACTTGTTTAAGTTTTTAAGTTGTTGAACTCTTTATAGTTTTAAGTTATACTAAATCAAACTGTCGGTAATTCTCAGGATAACATTATACTGAAATTGTTGAGTAAAACTTTATGTATTTGATAGCGAAAATCTATCCTATTATTCCTATAGAGTAGGTAAATGTTTCGTCTGTCTTAAGCCCGTAATATGATTGGTTAGCGAATTTGGCAATGTGATTTGGCAATGTGATTTGGCACATTGATTGGTTAGCGAAAAAAACTTTTCCCGGTGATTTCTTTCGCTTACCAATCATGTTGCCGAAATTTGTTTTTCGCTTCGCGCGAACAAATTCGCCTAGTGGAGAAACGGCCTAAGTCTGTCTTGTCTTCGTTAAAGCATAGTGATGGTATCCCTACAGAAACGTTAATTCAGAGAATTTCACGTTAAAATAGTTTAGTTTTTGTAGGAGCCAATTATATTTCACGTGAACTCTCACGAAAACAGAAGAATCAGTGATGCTGAAACAAACAGGTCAAGTAGAAGTGATGATAATTTTGAGTCGACCAGAACAGGATTTTCGTACGAAGACAGTATTGGTAATGAAAGTCCAACGACGATTAGTTTCCGCGGGATATTACCAGTGAGATCTGGACGCTTCTCTCGTGTTCGACAACAACCAGATATCGTTATCTTGACGGATGGAGGGTTAAGATCGTACGAAATTGATCCGTATTTACTGCAAGATATGGTGCTAATTGGAGAAGGTGCTTTTGGAGTTGTTGCCAAGGCAACGTTACTGAAAGAAAGAAATAGCGCGGAGAGACAAATTGTGGCTGTGAAAATGTTGAAAGGTTTGGTCCATATTATAGTATGATAATCTCAATTTAAATACAAAACTTTATCTAATCATAACCCTTGTGACGTAATTTCTAGATAGGAACATCGCAATTCACAGGATACATGTTCCCACCAGATAAGGGCCATCCCAACCAAAGACTAGGGGAATAATTTAGAGAAAAACCAAACTTTAAGTATAAACCATAAATATATTCATTTACAAATGCAAAACTGAAAAATTTAAAACTATATCTTTGTGTCTCTCGAGCACACTTTCATCCGGAAATTTGGGGACATTTTCCCGGTACGCGTCCATATCTCGCATAATAACAATTTAAAACACAATAATATAAAATATATAAATAATAAAGTCAATCTGAACATCCCCCCGTGATCGTTCGTTATCGAAAGGACGACCACTCCTCAAGTGACTTTGTTGCTGCATGTTGTAGTAGCAATCAATAATGATTGGCGAGTTGTAGTTTGATTGGATTTCTTTGTTTTCGTTTTACAATGTGATTGGTTAGTGTTGTCTAAGTGGTCCCACTTTCAGTAGACGCACTGTAAAACACATTTCGAACAAACTACCATGGTCTTCTAAAAACATCAGCACTGCGTACTATCTTGTCCAAACCGCGGTAGACCTCAACGATTCTGCCCAATGGCAACGTACCACGCGGGGTGGAGTACTATCTTGTCCAAACCGCGGTAGACCTCAATGATTCTGCCCAATGGCAACGTACCACGCGGGGTGGAGTACACAGATCTCCAGCCTTGAGGTTTAGTAACATCCTGCATCCACTTTGCCCTTTGAACTAGAGCAGGCAAATATTCCCTAAACAACGTCCCCATCGATGATCTGTGACCACTTGCGCTTGTCTCCAACGCTTTTCGACTTAAAATCACTTTGTCAACGAATACACCGGACGATAAGTTTAGACTAGGACGTCCAGAAGGAAGTGATTTGGCGTAATTTCTTCTATTAATTGCATCTACATCAACTGCTTCGTGCTTGTATATCGTCTATGTATCTCTAGCACCATCTTTAGTAAGTCCAATAATCTTACTTCCATCAATTCATCTTATCCTTTGTGTCCATCTGGATCTTTTCTTTTGGAGCATTTTTTGCAATCTGGAAATTTTCCTAATAAGTCTGAATGGAAAACGTTAGTTACTGAAAATATAAAATACTCAGAGTTTCTAGCATGGAAAGCAAAAATTCAAAGTTACAAACGACTGCGAAAATACAGCCATGTTGTTAAAGAACTAACACCTAGTATATGGGTAACTCTAGGTTTGGAGAACAGTGAAATGGCTGGTTACATAACGATTGTGAAGATCCTTTGCGGTTTATTCTATGTCAATGGGGCGCGGTTCATCGATGAGGATATAGTATTTTTACCGCACGTCTTGTCGCCGTCAATACAAAAATCCAGTAAAACATTCGTTGATGTATTGTCGTGAGACGGCACTGTCTTTGGGATTGCATAACGGATTGTCTTCCCATAGCATTCGTGGCAAACTGGACGATGATAGCTTTCTGTACATTCTGTTTGGTAACACAGATACACTACAAGAACATACTAGCGAACTGCTACAGGTCTTTTACACATTTGCAGCAGAATATATTTCAAACTCAATAAGAACTACTAGTTATATTGACATGTTTTTAGATCAATTAACTAATCAATTTTAAATGTAAAATACAAAAAAGGAAGATTATCACTCACTCACTGTCATGGCGGACAGTCATGTAAATTCGAGCTCCGCTCGGATAACTCAAAATTTGGCTGATTCTTTATCAAATTTTGTGGGAAATGATTCTCCTGGCATTTGCGAATTGAATGCTACTGGAGGAACAACCGAAGTCTGTTCAACAAGCGAAAGAAACGAAGTTGTAAAGTTTATTAAAGACACTGAACGAGCGATTGCTTCGACTTCAACGGCGGACGTGAAGGGAAAACTTTCGACACAAGCTACGTCGAAGCTCAATGCAAGGAGAGATGAACTTATTGAATATTGTAAGTACAAATTTGTTGTTTTTCCGAAGGAAAAGCCTCTTAGAAGAATTACAAGAACGGGTGGTAAGACGGCAAATCAAAAACTATCGAGTGATATTATTGCCTTGGTAAACTTTGCTTCGTCTCAAGAAATGACTAGTGATTTGCATGATATCTTTAAAAAATCATCGTCGAACAGTGTAGCGGCGTTCGGTACTCTTCAAGAGAATTTGAACTCTTTAAATAAAAATGAGTTAAATCAACTCTCAACTTTGTTTGAAAATTTCGATGTCAAACTAAACGAAATGAGAGAGGACTTTGACCAGACGGTTGCGAAATTAACAAGCGAAGTTTCAGGGTTAAAGGCCAATCTCTGCGAAAAAACCCGCTAGAATTTCGTCGCTGGAAACAGAATTGGCGACGTTTAAGGGAAACTGCAAGGCGCGTCTAGAACAAACGGGACGTAGCTTGGATCAATATGAAGGATTCGATGAAAGGTTGACGAAATTAGAATATAACACTGATAAAATATGCAAGGATCTTAAAAGTTTAAAAAAATATTCTGCAGAAAGCAGCAATGCACCATTAATTCATGCAGAAAAACAAAAAGGCCCTGCGAAAGTGCCCAATCAACCTATCAGTAGAAGTTATGCAGATGTTGCAACACAAAAAACCCGTATAGATGAGGATAATTGTTCTGTTAATTCAAATCATAATCACTCAGCCCTGTCAAATTCAAATTACGAAGGCGAACATGTACAAGGAAACAACTCAGCCATTTCAAATGTAAATGTAGTGGGCGAGAAATCACCGACACGGTCTAGAAATCAAATCAGTAAAATAAATGACACGGCCAACAATGCACCAACTCGCGCAATAGAAAATATTTCTGACAATACAACGAATGAAAGTGATCATGAAAATGTAAATTTAAACAGTGAAAATGACTTAAATTTCGTGGGAGTTGAACGACAGAGAATTAAGCGATTATACCTCGGGGGCGTACGTGAGGACATAAATCGAAATGCAATAACACAGTATATGCAGAGAAAGGGGATTTCCCCAACATTCGTTAGACTATTCAGTAGCAAAAGGAAAGGCACTGTGGCCGTTCGTGTTAACGTTAAGAACGAGGACTTTGAGTGTGTGTCTAATAACAGTTTTTGGCCATAACACGTCTATGCCAGACAATGGCTTTCCAAACGCAACTGGGTAAATAAAAACGAACCCGAAGATAGCGCATAAACAAATTACATTGAAGTTTGGATGTTGGAACTGTGGCGGAATTTACGGAAATTTTATCTATGCTAAGAAACTTCTGAGCGAATTGGACATTTTTGCACTAAGTGAACATTGGCTATACCAAGACGAACTAGTCTTTTTAGATAGCTTAAACGACGAATTCTGCGTTTTTTCACAAACCAGTAAAGACAATAATGTAAACGAACGTTGGAGAAGGGGACAAGGGGGAGTTGCATTATTTTTGAAAAAAAGTCTTAAAGCTCGTGCATTGGAACCCATTAGCGATCGTATAATTTCGGCGACCTTCAAATTTGGAAACATTAAACTTGTCGTCGTATCAGTTTATTTTCCCTCGACTAACCGAAGTTTTAATGATTATATGAGCACATTAGATGCTTTAGAGCAGTTTTGTCTGCAATATAAAAATAGTGAAACTAACTTGATTCTGCTTGGGGATTTCAATTCACATATTGAAGAAAATAAGGTAAACCAAAAAATGAATAAGCGAGGGACGAAACTACGATCTCTATGCAATAAACTGAAACTAGCTGCTGTGAATATATCTCCATATTGCGACCTTCCACAATATACATATTTGTCCCGTACGGGAAACTCGATTGTAGACTATGCAATTGTGGATAATGACTTGACCAAATATCTCGATTTAGTACAAGTACTTGATGAACACCCGGACAATGCAGCTTTTCATTTGCCATTGACAACAAATTTATGCATAGGGACTATGGAAACTGTACAAAATCGTGATAGCAAGGACCATACGAATCATCTACATGAAAAGATTTGTTGGAAAAGATGTTCCGATGATATTTTGAACGAATACAATTATAATTTGGCTACTTCAATAGCAGAAATTTTGAAAAGTGAACTGACTGATGTAAATGTCTTTTATGATGAACTTTGTGAAGCAATAAAAAATGCTGACGTTGTCCTTCCAAGAGTAAAATATAGAAAACATGTAAAGCCTTTTTGGAATAATAAGCTCAAAGAACTAAGAAAGGCGGTGATGGCTGCAAGGACTGAATGGACACGAAATGGATCTCCACGGTGCCCAGATATTTTTTATAGGCAATATAAGAAAACCAAATGCAAATACAGGCAAGAGCAAAGAAGAGCAGTTTGGGAGTTTGAGAGGAAAGAATTTGATGATATAGCAAACTCAAATGAATTAGATCAAGATAAATTTTGGAGGTTGCTTAACAATAGAGCACGCAAGAAAAAAAAGAAAATAGTGATTTTGGAAAATAACAAAGAGGTGCACACTGATCCACAAACAGTAGCAAATCTTTGGGCTGACTATTACGAGAAGTTAGCTACGCCTGTCAAAGATGAGCAATATGAAGAAATGGACGATAAAATTACGGAAATTTTGCAAAATTCGAAGTCCATGCATGACTATGTATTAAGTACCTTAATAACAGCGGAAGAAATTAAAATGGTATTAAATCATTTGCCGAATGGGAAAGCACCTGGTATTGACTGCATTACGTACGAGCACATGAAATATGGTTGTAAATGGGTTGTTGATGCCCTATTGAAATTGTATAATCTTATTATTGAAGCAGAACAAATTCCAACTCTCTTCAAATTGGCAATAAAAATCCCAATTCCAAAAGGAAATAAATTATCCAGAACATTTGACGACCATCGAGGGATAAGTCTACTGCCAAGCATTAACAAAATTTTCGAACGAATTGTTCTATCCAGATTACAGAAAGAGCCAAAATCTTCGCATCACCCCCTTCAAGGAGGCTATCAAGAACAGCAAGATGCCTTAACAACATGCTTCACGATTGAGGAAACTATTAATCACTGCTGTGAAGAAAATGAAAAAGCTTATGTTGCTTTTATGGATATTAGTAAAGCTTTCGACACCATGTGGATAAACGCAATGCTGTACAAGTTGTTTCATAATAAGGGTATTTCTGGCAAAGTCTGGCGACTCATTAGAGACTGGTATATTGACATGAAAGAGTTCATGTTTATTGAGGGAAAATATTCTCGGACATATCAACTCGAACAAGGGACGAGGCAAGGAGGGGTGCTCTCTCCTTGGCTGTTTTTAGTCTTCATCGATGATCTGATCGAGGAGTTGCACCGTACTAATGCCGGGATCTTTCTGCACACAGTTTACCTTGGTTCCCCTATGTTTGCAGACGATTTAACAATGCTTTCACGCATGAAATCAGGGCTTGACAAGATGCTATACACTGCATGGAGATATAGTGATAAATGGAGATTTAAATTTAATTTCAAGAAAACAATTATACTAATTTTTGGCGAGAATCAAATAGAACACAACACGAATCAGTCGACTAGAAAGTGGAAACTTGGTTCGCGGGAGTTATGTGAAAAGAACACATGGTCAAATTTGGGGCGAATATGGGATGTTGATAAAAAATCTTCAGCTGCTGTTGTAAACGCAGTTGCCAAAGGAAGAGAGGCGTGTTTTTTCTTGATGAGTATCGGATCTCGCTATGGTGGACTGAATCCTGTCGTTGCGTCTCATTTGTGGACGCGCATTGGTCTTCCTAAATTCCTATACGGCTCAGAACTTTGGAAACTAAAACGAACTGATCTCATAGAGCTAGAAAAGGTCCAAAATATTATGCTTCGTATCATGCAGGGCCTTCTTTCTGGAACGTCCGGATCAGCAGCACGAGGACTGTTGGGACTGTTATCAGTCGAAGCTGAGATAGACAAACGTAAGCTCTATTTTTTGGGAAGGATTTTAAATATGAGTCCTGGTGTAATATGCCGTCGTGTGTTGCTAATTAGACTGATTCGCAGGAAATGGAACCACAGAAACAATTCTGGATTTATATCAGACATTGTCAATGTGCTGACGAAATACGAGCTTTTACACTATTTAATGGATTTTATGTCAAAAAACAGCTTTCCAACGAAGAAGGAATGGAAGAAAATTGTCAATGAACACGTATATAATCATTATAATTGCGTGTGGCTGGAAAAAATTGGAAAAAACGAACAATTATACTTTTACTCGCAGGTACAAACGAAGAATGAAATCTCTGTATGGTGGCTTTTAGCGAAAGAGAAACCCGAACATCTAGCAGAAATAACTAATGTAATCAGATTGATAAGTGGATCATATAAGATCAAAGGAAAGCGTATAAACAACCCAGTTACCTACACAGATTCTTGCGATATATGTAAACGAGGATATGTTAATCCAGTAAATCATGCTTTGCTGTTTTGCTTGGCGTCACAAAAAGAAAGGGAAAATTATTGGAACTGGATAAATGACAGTCTTCCTATCCAACTTGCAGTAGAATTATCACAGTTATCGGACTCGGATTTTGTATAAATTATTTTAGGGAAAAATAGAGAGACATTGTTGTTAAAAAACGGACTGTGGAAAGCATACATGCTAAAATCGGCATGTTATGTTTCGTCTTGTTTCAATACGACTGTTATTTCGATATAGTTAGTTAGTTAGTCTAATTTAGTTTATTAATTAATCATTTCTATTTTGTAAAAAATACTCTTCAGAAATTGGACTCTTCAGAAAAACTCACTCACTCACTCACTCACTCACTCACTCACTCACTCACTCACTCACTCACTCACTCACTCACTCACTCACTCACTCACTCACTCACTCACTCACTCACTCACTCACTCACTCACTCACTCACTCACTCACTCACTCACTCACTCACTCACTCACTCACTCACTCACTCACTCACTCACTCACTGGTTTCTTCTATGCTTTCTTAGCTAATTTCTTAGGTACCATCTAATATTTCCCCCCAGACTCCAGAAGCATCCGTTGAACATCCTGAAGCAGTTCTGTGTAACTGCAGAATCAACGAATTTCTTGATGATACCTTTTACCTTTTACCGTTATTCCTTGTATCCATTGTAGCGCTCTCATTTTCCCTTTGCCTTTGCTTCACATTTCCGCCAAAAACAGCATCACTATCAAATGACAGTTAGGTGTCACTCTAATGTTTTTGTCTCATAGAACACCGATTTAGTTTAATTTCTACAACAACTCTCCTTAGTATTTTAATTCTAAACTTGATAAAAATTTTCGTTCTCCTTACTTTGTACCATTACCTGTTTTACTTGCATTCACCTATATTCTACCGTTATCCATCGCTTCTAACCTCTTCTGTATAACTGTTAGAATTAATAAATCATCTGCGTGGAGCAAGTTTTGTCTCCACAACCGCCACGACGGCTTTTAATTGTCCAATATCCTCGCGACGAAGTTGTAGTATATAGAATGCTGATTATATTTCTCTATAACTAGAGTATGATGTCAATATTTCTCCTCATATATAGAGATTGCTTCTCCCGAAGACAGAGAGGATCTGATATCAGAGTTGACAATAATGAGACGCATTGAACCACATAAGAACGTCGTAGGTTTGATTGGATGCGTCACAAGGGCAGGTAAATATTTCTCCTCTTGATTCGTTTGAGATTATATTATTCAATATCTATTTTGTAGTTGAACCAGTTGGCAATATTTTATTACTTACCAAAAATGTCCTTAATCCTTAGACTAAGCAATCAGTCTGACTGAACATGCGGGTTGCATTTTAATCCAAAGGAGTGAAACAAGTCCAAACATTCATTTAAAATATATAGAAATTTCACTGAACTAACTTCCAGACGAAGGGCCTTCGCTCGAAACGTGGAAGTTCTTGTTGAATTTTTAGAAGGTACGTAGATTGACTCTAAAGACCCGAAATTTATCGTATAAAGACGCTACCTACTCTTCACGATATTTCCATTCAATGACCACGTATTCCTAGAGACAATCCGACAAAGATCGAAAATGTGATCCACCAGACCAACCATGGTATTCTGAATAACCCAATCTTTCCAACTTCCAGTCCCCCCTGGGGGTAATAAGACTGTCTCCTTCGCAGGCTCTAGCAGTATCATACAGGCCACACACGATTTTTGCCTTCCCACGAGGCAGCGAGTGCCTGTGGAGAAAACAGGCAAAAAGACAGCCATTTCGTTGGGTTAATGTTTGGTGGAATAATGACTTTTTGTCTTTTGGAGTGAGTTACTGGAACTAGGGAACATTTGCATTGGCAAAATAATCTATTTAAGAAAACATTCCTCCTTCGAATGGGAAAATATACGCTTAGTATAACGAAATGCTGCCTCTATTGATTATTGATTTAAATAAACATCAAGTTGTGTTTTATGTAGGCCTGTTGTATGTGATCATTGAATATGTTGCTCGTGGAGATCTTCTTGGTTTCTTACGTAAAACTCGTGGTTTGGTTGACACAATTTATGTTGTACCAGATCACATTCCACAATCACATTTATCCCAATGTCAGTTGCTAAGGATGGCGTGTGATGTTGCTATGGGAATGGCTCATCTGTCGCGTAATCATGTATGTACAAAACATCGAAATATTGTGCTAAAAAATGGAAATATGAAGCCAATCTTTTCTTAAACAGAACGTTTTAGATCATTATTAAACAAAATAATATACTCTAATAAAACTGAAAGATGCAAATGGTCATCTTTAATGCAGGTTTTCCTTAGGCTTATCACTTGAGGACTATGGACGTAAGACAATAAAAGCTTCTGGATTATTTATAGTCTAAAATATAGTAAATGAAATTTAATGCACTATCGTGATTGTGCAAGCCTTATAATTATATCCTTATTCTCTTATTGCTAATCGTAATTCGTAAACTCATGGTAGTATGATGGGTAAATACTAAGATTTTTTCTCGGCATCTCGTTTGATGGGAATAATAGTGGATGGTGTTTGTAGATGGAATATTCGAACGGAAATTTATATACATTTTTAAACCTAACCAGGAGCAGTTGCGGAAATTGCAACCTTAGGCCCTCTGACAGGAATCGAACGATTTTAGGTCTAAAAATGTATATAAATTTTCGTTCGAATATTCCATCCACAAACACCATCCACTATTATTCCCATCGAACGAGATGCCGAGAAAAATCTTAGTATGTACCCATGTACCATACACTGGCACCCCTCCCATATATATATATACACGAACTTGCGCTTCATGGTAGTAATGCCTACTGGATTATACCTATTGTAGTCCTAACCGACACTATGTGGAATTCCATGCAGTATAGCAGTTAAATATTATCCTCATCAAAATGTTTAAATTGACGAGAATAATGCCCTATCCAACAACTTGATATACTACAATACTATTCGTTAGGTAGTCCATCGTGATTTGGCCGCAAGAAATGTCTTGGTTGGAGAAAACTTAGAATGTAAAATCACTGACTTTGGAATGGCCAGAGATATTACGTCGACCAACTATTATAGAAAAAGAAGTAGGGTAGGTAAAATTTATACACTAGTATTAAAATATGCCAATGAGCATTGCTTATATATCTGTCAGTATTTCCATTCTATAATCTGTCAGTATATCCATTCTATCAGTATATTATCCCCGAGCCGGCGCGAAGCGCCGTGCGAGGGTACTAATTCCGCTCGGATATTTACGCCCGGGTATGTGAAAACATTGTGGAATGCAAAGTCGTCCGCCATTTTTTTTTGTCATGGACAGGACTGGACCTTTTCGTAAGTTATGCGCATGCGCAAGTTCAAGCCGAGAGAAAACTGGTAACTAGCAACATGATTGGCTAAGACAATGATTTTGTTTTTATATGTATACGTCAGAAAAATAACTGCCATCTTGGCATTTTATTTTTGGCATTGATATGAAAACTTTTTTTAAGTCGGGACATATTAATTCAGACAAATATTGTCTCCAAAGCAAGCCATAAATGAAAATTTTTTAGAGGACTTTCACTTACTGAAGTCAATAGGAAAATAAATCAGTCGAAAGGCCGAGAAAGGAGAGGATTTTCGAGTTTTAAAGCGTTTTCAACGGGTAAGTGTTTATTTTGCATACTTGCTTTTGCAGTTTTGCCGTCAATTGGCACGCACTACAGTTTGTGGTTTTGAAAATGCGTAGTTCATCCTGTGGTCAATAACATTGACTAATCTTAAAAATTGTTTTAGTATTAATTCAAATGCGTTATATAGAATAAGAAATAACATATTTTATCTAAAAAAGTTCATAGTATAAAAATGCTGTTAAAAACAGTTGAAGTTTTATGACAATTTCGAAACGTTTTGTGAGATGTCTAAGATTTAATTTTACAGTAAATCAAAGCTAAAAGAGTACAAAATAATATACCTACTTTATATAGTTGGGCAGTTGGTAATTTTATAGTTAAAAGTAAAAATCTTATCACTATTTTACCAGTTTGTACAGAAAATAAAATAAATATATAGAGAATATTACATGGTTGCGCGGAAATATGGAATTTATTTCGAGTGTTGAAGAGAATATTGCTACAAATTATAAACAAACCACAATTCATATAGAGACTCAAAACAAATACGTAAATAGTACACAAATAGTACTTTTTTATATAGGTTTTTGATTGGCTTGCAAAAATGATATTTTCACACGTAAAAATATCGTATTTTTTACGTGTGTTTCGATTTTTCTCAGTGGCATAAAACTCTATACAACACTTATGTTTATATAATAAACAGTATTACAGTGTTCGCTTGCGTGTTACCATGGTTACAGTAATCGATTTAGTACATGTTACAATAACTTTTGGGGTGTTCGGGTCTTCGGGAGAATATTTGTTTGGCTCTAATGGCGATTGGCGAGGGGATTCTGCATGAATGTATTTCTAGTTTAACAATTATTCGCCTCGGGCTCGGTGAATATCGGTGAATAAAAACCGAGACGAAGTCAAGGTGTTTTAGTAAAATTACATAGGTGATTATTTTGAAAAAAATTAAAAATGCACATTTCAAAAATATTTTAATTGAATACTTACGATAAAAGCGGCTTAAAAACGCTTTAGGTGATTATCGCGTATTAATCCGAGGTAGCGCATGCGCAACCAATCAGCGTTGAGAATGTTCAATAATCACCTATGTAATTTTACTAAATCATATTATATTGAATATGTTTAACTTTAGGGTCGAATTCCACTGAAATGGACTGCAATTGAAGCTCTTGTAGATGACAAATACACTACTAAAAGTGATTTGTAAGTATTTCGAAATACGAAGATGTTATATGACCTATGCATGTACTTGGTTCTAAGTAGGCCTACTTATACACTAGACATTGTCGACATTCACGACATTCACTGCGCGACTATTATTTATAGATGGAGCTTTGGAATATTACTGTACGAAATTGTAACAATGGGTAGGTGATATTGCAAGAGCTATGTTACCATATTATCTTTGCTCCATTCCAAACATTCTTTCTAAGTTTTATTTCCATTTCATTGGACCGGTTTTAGGTGGTAAACCTTATCCAGGCTTGGGTGCAAGAGAGGTGCTTCGAAAATTGAAAAGTGGTTGGCGGATGCAGAAACCTGCTCATGTTGATACTAAATTGTAAGAGATAAGTTTTTGTTTAATCATGCAAGAGTAGCCTTGGGGACGTTTCATATCTGGTCTTTACGGTCTTATTATATTGATTCAGCTGAAAATATTGATAAACTTGTTCATTTATTCTACTATTCATACGGAAAAAATAATCTATATATATATACGTTAACTAGGGTGGAACAGAAAATGGTTATATATATATATATATATTTGTTTATGAGCGTGTTTTGGTTCACGAAATGCCAGCGAGTGCTCGATATCATATAGACAGAGAAAATATATTAAAATTAATAGTTTTCGCTTACCTCAAGGTATCCACTACAGCCTGTTTCACGCAATAAGCGATTATCAAGTGGCGATAATCACTTGATAATCACTTGCTCACCACTTGATAATCGCTTATTGCGTGAAACAGGCTGTAGCGGATACCTTGAGGTAAGCGAAAAACTATGTATATTTTAGATATGAAATCATGTTAAAATGTTGGTCCAGCAATCCGGATGATCGACCGTCATTTTCTGGGCTTGCAAGGACGTTTACCAAGTTTAACAGTGCTGACAGTGTAAGTAAATACAAACTATAAGAATATTTCATATAATAGCATTGCAATATGTAGAGTTCGAACGTCTTCTGCCAATTTTCATTTAGTGGATTTGTACTTTGTGTTTATCGATTATTCTATTTTACCCAATGCATGCCAAGTATAATTAGGTTGAGACAAGTGAAAATTATATTTAGCTTTGTTCATTGATATGAAATCAAAATTTAATCAAATTGACTGTCATTGTTGGTTTAAAAAGTCATTTGTATTTATTATGTTCCAGGACTACATCAATGTTTCAGATTATGATGGAAGTTTGTATTTGGATATAGAAAATAGTTCGTCGCATTCTGACAGTCAAGTTAATGTGTAGCAAAGAATCGTAAGTTTACAATCCTGAAGGCAAAACAAGTCGATTATTAAAGAAAAACATAGACTAAACAAAAAATAGAAGAAAACTTTTACAACAAAACATTTACAACTCTCAATAAACAAATTTAAAGTTTGTTCCTTCGTGTATGGCGAAGAGAATGCCTCGAGAATGCCATATTGTCCTCCCACGGGACCAACGTCACAATATATACATATCGCCGTCTCTGCATGTGTACATTCCGTAACGCCAGAAAATACATTGTATATATATATACAACTATAATATCTATAGATTAGTTTTTATATTGTAACGAGTAATGATTTGTAGTTATATCAATAAATAAGATGACATTCCCAACTAAACAATGCACAAATGCCAGTATAAGATCTCAAAAATCTTATTTCTGTATACAATAAATATTACATTGATTCCAAAGTATATATAAAATGGCATACATGCATTATATTACTGCATGCTACACAAATTACTGCGGTACAAACCCCAAAATACGACATACTGATTACAATGCAAATGATCATAAAGATGTACAATAATGTATACGCCTGCGATTTTAGTACACTATTTCTTTATTATATTATAAATTACTAAAAACGTTTATAAATTTAAATCATGCAAATACACTACAAATTGTATTATTACTAAACTTTCTAACGTTCTATATTGATAATGACTGTGTTATAGATATAGTTATAAAGATATTAAAGATATTATATATTGAGATATGAAAAGAGTATTGACTGAAACAAATATAACTATGTCTACATGAGTACATTTTGGATTAACCACATGGAGCCTGTTGGATATATTCCATCGTTTGCGGGTACAAATGATATGGTGAAAATTATATACCAAAATCGACCCTGAATAAGACGAATTCCTACAATTTGAATTACTAAAAAATATGACCATGTCACCATGTACAGTATTCTTAAGCTTAGTTATTAAATAACTATCGTATGTTTGTAATAAAGCGTGCGAATGCGTTAAAACAAAACATCGATCTTGTGGTACAAACCATCCACGAAACTGTAAAATAAAGTAAAAATATTCTAGCTGATACGATTCCATTTGAAGGGATGATATCAAATGTATTTCAAGTGGAGCTATATAAAAGTGCAGGTTAGCCTAAACAGAGACGATATGAACAAGCAATTTCATTGTCATACATTCATGCCACCATTGAAGTCGCCAAAGGAGTCAAAGGACAAGTTAGCCGGACAATTTTCTACACTAAATTTCTCACACAACGTTTTCTACACTAAAACATAACGTGTTTGTAAGAAAAGAAAACTTTCACGTGTGAATTCAACAATTTCACGTGTGAAGTTTCTTCTAACAAATAAAATAATAAAAATGGCTACAATCTGCCGAAAGAAGAAAAACTGCTTTTGCTTGGATATCTTTATAAACATGCTCGCCCCATGCCACTGCTACTACCGCATTGCATATCCTGCATCCTCCACAGGCCTCCATGCCTCATGCATGGGAAGGCCACAGTTTCCTGTGGAAATCGTGTGTGACTTTCCCATGATGTAGCGAGGATCTGTGGAGCCAGTCGCACGTCGATGGGCAAAGTGACGGGTGTTGATCGCTCTATATGTAATGCTTTGTCGCTGTTGCAAACTTTGAAATATGATTTGTACTTACATGACATTCAGTGTTTATGATAATCACAGTGTGAACGTAGTAAGAAAGAAAGCGGCGAGTAAAGCCATGGAATATGACATCTGAACTGTACCAGATGGCTGACCTTCATGAAAGTAAAATATCAGTTCATCAGCTATTGGCCTTTTTTAAACATTTTGACAAAATATTATACAAAGTCAGGAACAATAGTTTGTAAGATGTTTTACCAAATTTAGCAATTCTTCGACACGATCTTTCCAACCCCGCACTGTTTTTGGCAGTTAGCGACATATTAAAATATTTCCTGGTGAACTCCACCAGTTCTCCCACACATTTTATGTCAGTATTGTTATGTGTGCATACAGGGGCAGGTTTACCAACAGCTTTTAAACTCACGAAGATTTTATCTTGAGAATGTAGCACGTTGCAAGTTAAGTCTAAATCTAAAAAAGAAAAAAATGGAAATAATTGAGATTAATTTAGTAATTTCATGCTTCACTTATGTTTCATTATATACGTTCAATGCAACGTACTAATTAAGATATATATGACAGAGGAAAGGCAAAGGAATTCTGAGCAAGAGGTGCGAAAATATAATTGAACAATTATTTTAGAAGGGGTTTACTCACAAATGACTTTGAGAGATATTGAACTTTGCACTTCGCCGTCAGTGTTCTTTCCTTTGCATATATATGATCCATCATGTTGTTCGGTTATGCTGTTTATACTGAGTACAGCACTTCCACTTCCGACAGCTAATTGTTCATTGGTTTTATTGAGCCATGTCACCGTTGGAGTAGGCACCCCAGATACCTGACATTTCACATACAATGATTCTCCGACTTCTTTAGTAACATTGTCAGTATTGTTAATGTTCAAAATATGAGGTTTTTCTTAAAGAAAAAAAAAATTATTAATTGGGGTTAAAGCAAATTGTGCGCGCAAAACTAAATCTATAAATTCCTGGACAATGGTATTTAAGGTAACAGGACACCCTATGTGGTTCTCGTATAAGAGAATCGTTACTGCTCGCGTTATGGCTTCCACGCACGCACTAGTTTTAGACCACATCTCTCAGCCAATGACAATGCAAAAAAGGTGATAATAATTTGTTCCATATAACAAGGGCACATTATACAATATATTTTTCTGCCAAAATAATATAAACCTTTGTGTTACTTGCCAATGCAGCGAAATATAGCTCGGTGAGTTTAAAAAAAAATCCCTCAAACTTAGTCAAATGCTAGAACTACTAGAGAACTTTTTTAAAAACCAAAAACCTTTTTGGGTGGGTATACTCTGTAACCTTAAGTGACTCCTTCCACATGTACAACATAATAACTCCCCAAATGAAGAACAGCTAGTTAAAGGTTGCTAAATTATCATTAAAATTATCATTGCCCAAAGCAAGATTATGATCAAGCATTAATCGAGACCAAATTACAAACTTTGGAGGAACGTAGGGATGATTTATGCGTATCCCTAATTAAGAAAAATGTGTAAACAGATAAAATAGATGTAAACAGATAAAATAAATATAGATTAGTAAGTTTTTTTACATTTGAATTGTAAACACATTGTAAATTAGCGTAACTGCTACTAAATGTGTCAATAAACCATTACCATTACCATTCTAAAAAAATTATCTATAAAACCAAGTAATAACGTAAACTTACCAGTAACATAAAAGGAGACATTGGATAATTGAGTCTGATCAGGGTTTAGTAAATTAAATACTTCAAAACTATAAAAACCTGTATCAGCTGTCGTAACATTAGACAAAACCATTCGAGCAGAAATGGTACTTAATTCAAGTGGAACAGCTAAAGTAATGTTAACCCTCTTCAAATATTCATTGTTACCAAATATTATTGAGTCGTTAGTACTAGGATTAACTTTGAACAAAAGTGAATCTTTTCCACCAATGTGTGTAAATATTTCTCCCTTTTCAATTAGTTGATCAGTGTCTTCATATATCCATATAAATGTAACTGTGGAACCTGTTTTGTTGATTTTGTCACTTGGCTGCACAAGAAAACGTCCCTCACCTAAGCAAACAGCACACAACGCGTTAAATGCACAATATTTTGACTCACTTTTAGCACTTTTGATATAACCCCCCATTTCATGCCTGCACTAGTATCTGGACCTTCTAGCTGAAAATTTCAATGTATGTACAACATTCCTGAAAAATATTTCTTGTGTTTTGTACAATGCCCAGTACGCAAATTATATACATGTGGTCTTAATATTTAAAATTCTCTATTACTAGTTTTTAGTTCATTTGAAAATTTTTAAATTGCAGGAACTTGCTTTCCAGAGGCTTAAATTATCTTGGGGGTAGCACTACCTGAACCAACCTAACTCTTGTTTATTGAAAAAGCCATGCACATTCACAAAAACAGTTGAAATTCATGCTTCAGTCAGTTCAGGGCATCAGTTCTTTCATAGCGGCAATTCCGAGGAATATATCACTCCAAAATAACGTACAAGATATTCAAAATCCTGTGGGACATTTAGGGTTTTTAAGGCATTTTTTGGGAGGATTTCTTCCAAACTTTTTAATAATTTTTGGTTTTTTTCGATATTTTGTTTGGATTTGTAGAGAATTTTAGAGATTTAATAGAGATTTTCACCTCGGGCAATACAACAGTTGTAATATATTTTCTTAAGGTGGCTCCATACACTTTTCTGCCTAAGAGGCTAAATTTGATAATTTCCTTTTTAAAAAGTGGGGGTCACCGTACTAGTTTTTAAATAAAAATTGAGAAAACTACAAAATTATCGCCATTTTGGTCATAGTTGTGATGGAAACGCCATATTTTTTAAAATTTATTTTTAATTGTAACAAGCATTTAATGTGCTATAATTGTATAGAAGTTTAAACCATGTACGTATGTTAAATGATAAATCATTAACTTTAGTACTAAGAAATATTTTCTGCAACTTTGAAAAATTCTGTAGATCCAAATCTTTGGAAATAAATTTCAGCTGTTTTGAAAGTTTCAGTCTACAGATTTATTTAATTTTCTCTTCGTGAACGCTACAAGTGCATATCTATTTATGTACAAATTTTCAGGGTGCCTAACTCGTTTAGGAGATATTTTATGTTACTATGGTAATTTCTCGCTCGCCCAAGCTGTTTTTCTTCCTCTGCAACATCAATGATTTGACATGCGCGTACAAATTTCGCAGGCGCAGATCCAGATAAACATGCACATCACTGACGCACATCCCACGCAATCGATAATAGTTGTTTACTTGTTTTCCCCAAGCCGGCGCGAAGCGCCGTGCGAGGGTACTAATCCGCTCGGATATTTACACCCGGGTATGTGACAACATAGTGGAATGCAAAGTCGTCCGCCATTTTTTTTGTCATGGACTGGACTGGACGTTTTTTTAAGTTATGCACATGCGCGAGTTCAAGCCGAGAGAAAACTGGTAACTAGCAACATGATTGGCTAAGACAACGATTTTGTTTGTATATGCATACGTCAGAAAAATAACTGCCATTTTGGCATTTTAATTTTGGCATTTTAAATGAAAATTTGTTTCAAAATTGTAATTTGGAGTCGGGACATATTAATTCAGACAAATATCTCCAAAACAAGAGAAATGAAAATGGCGATATGTTACAGGAGGGAATTTACAGCAAGTTTTGAGGATCTGATCTAAAACTCCACACGAGTCAGAACACGAGTGAACACGAATGAAATACAACTAAAAATGCCATTTAGGTTCTATAAATATATAGGAATCAGGAAATAAAACCCCAAATTTCCAGTCATTTATTGAAAAAGGCTTGGAGACGTTAATTTATTGCGTGCTGCTGCTCAATGTTCTACTCGGGATTTATTACAAGCGTTTTCTCTGACTCTGGGCTAAACGACAGTGGACTACACAACCATTTGGAGTTTGGAAAACGTGGTTGTCAATGTGGGGAATTCTACTTTTGGTACATATGTATTTAGTTGTTGTTTGGACAATTTTTTTTTTTTATTGTTTAACAACTTTATTGGTGCCATAAATTACATTAAAATAAAGTACAATATCAACTGGCCCAAAAGGGAAGGTGCGAACGAGACTATATAGAAGTCCCATGCAAGGCACCTCCCTTCTCTAATAAGTAGTAACATTTATATGAAAATATGAAAAATATAAATATGAAAACAATGAAATAAGCAAAATGATCAAACAGGAGCGAATGATGATTTAGAGATAGAGCTAGTCAACTCTCTAGGAGTGATTTAGTAAAAGTTGACTCACGAAACATCATCCGTTCCTATTTGAACGTTTTACTTCTAAATAATTCGTTTACTCTATGACCTATGACAAGAGCAGTCCCGCACTAGACTCCATGTGCACGTCATATCTACGTTAAAGGTTCTGTACAGCTCTAAACTAAATATGTCTTTAGCAAACGTTTTAAACAATGATAAGCTGGAAAAGCTTCGAGAAGTGGGATTGATCATAATACTGTTCCAGAGCTTAATTATACGATTGAAGTACGATCCTTGGAAAGTGGTTGTACTGCAGAACGGAGTCTTTAGAGTTCTCGCTTTACTTAACCTAGTGCGACCGTGTGTTACAAAGGAAACAAAGTTATTGATATCCAATTTTATATGCCCGTGCATTGCCTTATAAAAGAAAACCAGGTCCTTTACTTCGCGGTCGTAACATAATGGCAGTAACTTCAGGATCACCAATCAATTGTTGTGTATATTTAAGTATATGATTTAATTTAGTTGCTATTTAAACGCGAATATTGTCAATTAATTGTAATATTAATAACGTTAATTGTTATAGCCAAACGCAAGCCATTTATGGAAATATAATGTACATTGACCATTTCACTTTTCAGTCCATGTTCTGTTATTGCTAACTATCATTTGAATTAAAATGCTTTCTTTCATTCATATCTGTATGTCGTAGTGTTGTTTTAGTATGGTGATTTGAATTTAGTTTTAGTTTAGTTTTAGTTTGCAACGGGAATTTCATTTTAGTTCTAAGTTTAGTTCTAGTTTCAAACAGGAAATTCATTTTACTTTTAGTTTAGTTCTAGTTTGAAAGAGAAATTTCATTTTAGTTTTAGTTTAGTTCTAGTTTGAAAGAGAAATTTCATTTTAATTTTTTTCCAGTGAACTGTGTTTTGTTTCGTTTCGTTTCGTTTCGTTTCGTTTCGTTTCGTTTCGTTTTGTTTTGGTTTGGTTTGTTTTGGTTTGTTTTGGTTAAGTTCTAGTTTAAGCCAACAACTACTGTAGTTTTAGTTTTCCATGGTTCAAATTCAGTATGTATTGTACACAAATGCTCGTGTGAGGGAAAGGCATCGGAAATTTTATATTTGAGATTCAAAATTCCTAAATTGGAACTTGCAATGGGCCAATTGCGGAATTGCAAAGCATCATGGTAGTTTAGTTACACAGCGGAATTTTTCAAAATGGCGCTTATATTTTTCGAACGAGGGAAGGTGATAAACACATGAGAATTGCAAGAAAACTTTTATCAGTTTCGCTTTGATTTAAAACGTTTTTACTAAATCTGTACGGCTTGTTTCAAATTTCTACTGCGTCTTGGAGCGAGTGTGGTTGAAATATCCAACATGGCGTACAGAGTCACTGAAGCGGGGAAGGAGTTCGATTCGTAGTAGTCAGGAACAAATTTTTGAATATTTCACAATATAAAGGTGAGTACTGCATTAAATTATTTTCGAGGTAAGGAACACGTTGTGACTTATTGTTTGCCTGAAAATTTCAACGATCGGTTTAATTCTAGCGACTCGAGAGACAAAAATGTTTGCACAATTGACCGTCCCGAAACAACACATGTTTGATCAAACGTTCTTTCACAAACCAAAACATTGAGGTTGTTTGGCGCGAAAAATAAAAACAGTTGCCGTTTGAAATACCGAGCTTTCACATTTCAAAGGTTTTCAAAGATTTAAAAAGTACTTTTAAGTACTATTCACGGCTGTTCAACAGTTCAAGTGTCTTATTGGAGTTTTTAAACTACAACATATTTACGCGAGTCAAATTTAAAGCAACCTCGCTTGTTTCGAGTAGTATAAATATGGAGGAAGGAATACAGTGGACAAGAAACCTCAGTGGTATTCCCCCATGCATTATTGAAGGAACATTTGATAACTGGCGACTCAAGTAAACTTGGAAAACCACCAAATGCTCACACATAAAAAGTAAAGATAGTCTTCTCGATTGTTTGCAAAACATATATTGATATAATAATTTCATATAATAAACAACGATGAAGAAACCATTCTACAATGATAAATACAAGTAGTAAGAAGCATTGTGAATTAAAGGTAAAACAAATATATAAGGTTTACAACAAATAGAGTTCGAACAATTACATTAATCTGTTCAGTAAGCGATGTGTTCGTATATTAACAAAACAAACAATATGGCCAACTACTGTTCTAGTCCATTGTACTTTGTGGTCAGCGGTTAACTCTGCACCCCCCAGTCCGGGAATCTATGCGCAAGCATAGGTTTTTACGGACTCAATGTTATATCCACTTGCCTGACTCGGGCTCAAAGCGTTTCGGTGGTCGAATATCATGGCGAGGACGTTGGGGTGGTGGCTGGGTCGACGATGACGATGGGGCCAACACCTGTGGTACAGGCGGTACTTTGCTTGGTGTACTGATTGTGTTTGGAGTGTCCAACGGTGTGTCTGCAACTAGTAGACGATCTGTGTCAGGTGGTGTATCCTGGTATTGTGGCAGGGATATGGAACGACATGTGCTGGGCTCATCCGGTCGACGGTGATGGTCAGTGGCACAGGGAGGCGTTATTATAGGCTGCTGCTGGATGGATGGGGTCGACGGGGTATATGCACGAAGGAAGCGACGATTTTGTAGGGCTAGGCGTCCCGATCCATCAACCTTCACATGTTAGATAGATAGATATTTTTTATTGCGTGATTCCCTAAGGGCTTTTCGTCACTCAATTACATTAATAAAATATTACAAATTTAAGACTTTAATTCAGCGTCGGCCACGGACATATAGAACAAATTGAGGGTTGCTTCGCGTGTGCCTAACAAATTTAAGCTATTTTATAATATAGAGCAAATATGCTTTATATATTTATATATAAGTAAGTACCCTAACTGTTAAAATAATTATATTATATTATAAGTTTTCTTAAATAACTGCTCTCTTAGTTTTTCTTAAATATAGTCAATGCTTAAATCTGTTTGAGGTCATCGTCCACATCATTCCAGATTTTCACCGCTCTATATTCAAACGTTCTTAGCCCTGAAAGTTTTAAAAAGTGGAATGTTCAAGAGGTGATGGTTTCGTGTCGAGCAACTATGTACATCGGAACGCTCAGTGAACTTATTGATTTTAAAATAATTTGGTGCAAGATCATGCCATTACAGTATCTCTGTAAAATAACAATTGTTCCACCGGCAGCCAATTTAGTTCATGTACAGCTGGTGTAACATGATCAAACTTTCTTGTTTTTGTAACGATTCTGCAGGCAAAGTTCTGTACAGCTTGAAGTTTCTTTATATTCTCGATGATGTGTTGGACCATACCGTAGAGCAGTACAAAAGTTTACTAATGACAAGTGTTTCGATAACTACTGGTAATGTTTCTTTGTCAAAGCTATCCTTGACACGATTGATCTGACACAGTTTCCTCATACACGACGAAACCAGTTTGGAAATATGGTCGTCATACGATATATATTGATCAAAATTCATTCCTAAATCTTTAACTGATAAAACAGGTTTTATGATTTTACCCAAAAAATTAAGAGAGATTTCTGTAGGTAAGTTCTGTAACATTGGTCGAGAATCGATGACGAGAAATTTGGTTTTATCAGGATTGATTAATAATTGATGTTCCAAACACCACTTAGTGGCTCTGTGCAGGTCTTCCTCCAAATTAATAGTTGTCTGCTCGACGTCGTCAATGGAGAATGATTGATAGAGTTTTGAATCGTCTACGTATGAATCAAATTTACTTGATTGTGTTGTCGATGGAAGATCGTTTATATAAATGCAGAACAGAAGTGGTGATAATATTGAACCTTGTGGTACGCCATGAGTAATTGGAAGTGATGATGACGCGGTTGATCCAATACGCACGTATTGGGATCTGCCTGACAAATAACTCTTAAACCATTTAACGACTTCGGAGGAGGCGTCTCATGGCCAAGGGCCTCCATGACTATGCCCGATCTGTCCCATTTCGTTTGGCTGGTCCCTTGTTGGTTTTGGAGGAAGACCTTCTCGCCAATTGCTAGGGGCCGAAGCGGTCGGGAGTGTTCTTTAAGGAACTCTGTGGTGCGCATGATCCGTGTACGAAGAGCGCTCTCCTTCGCAGCCCCCGCCTGATGCCAAAGTGGGCGGATATTTGGATTCGAGAACTTCTCCAATCGGTTCACGAAAGACAACGTGTCTCGTAAGGGGTGGCCAAATATGATCTGCGCAGTTGAGGTGTTGCAGTCTGGATCGGGGGTGTTGCGCAACTGGAGCATGGCACGAAGGAATCGGTCGTGGTCCAGGTTGCATGTGAGGCCTGTATTGGATGCCAAAAGATGCTTAGCAGTTTTAACTGCTTCCTCGGCTCTGCCGTTTGACTGGGGGAAGTAGGCGGATGAGACACGGTGGCAGACGCCCCAGCGGTGGAGGAAGTCCTTTGTATTCCCTGCTGTGAACTCTGGGCCCCCATAGTTTGATAGCTCATCCGGTACCCCAAATGTCGGAAAGGTGGCGGATAAGGCCGGCTGCATCTGCGAGGTTAGTGCCTGCCGTGGAGCTGAGCACTTCTACCCATCCTGAGAGGCGGTCTCCTACCACTAAATAGTGACGATCGCCATGGTCGAAGAAATCGGCGAAGACTGCTTCGAATGGAGTCGATGGTGGTGGGTAGGGTAGGGTAGGGGCGGCGTAGCGGCTTGTGAGGGAGCATTACGGTTGGTCTGCACACCCTTCCCTTGTTGCCTTAATGTCCTTCGACATACCTGGCCAGTATACTATCTGATGGGCACGCTGTTCCATTGCTGATGTCCCTTGATGAGCTGCGTGGAGGTTCTGGAGGACTTGGTGGCGGAGTGATGATGGAAAAATTACTCGGTCCTGATACAGGAGGACACCCTCATCTTCGTAGATGGATTCGCGAATGGGCCAAAACGGGACAAGAGAGGTGTCAGTGCAGTTGCTGACTTTGTTTCCATGCTCAATCTGTTGTAGGAGGTGGTGAAGGGATGGGTCTGCAGCTGTCGCTTGTGCGATGAGTGACCACGAAATGGCACTGAGTTCCTGGGTGTCATTGTGGATGGATGCCATCAGGGCTGATTCTAATAGTGATATACTATTATATGGTGGCACTGGTGATATACTATTTAGAGCGCCTGAGGGTGACGGGTGTCTTGATGTTGCGTCTGCTGTATGGTTACACTTGCCGGGTAGGTGCTGTATTTCAAACCGCCATGCGAGAGTACGTTGCTTGAGACGGAACATGCGTGAGTTGGTAATCTCGTCCAGTGTGCGGTCACCAAGAATCTTCACCAGTGGCTTATGGTCGGTGATCACAATAAGGTTATCACAACCCTGTGTGAAGTATCTAGTCTGTTCAAGGCCCCAGGCCACAGCAAGAGCCTCCCCTTCGATTGCCGCATACCGCTGTTCCGCGGGGGTCAGAAATCGTGAGCCAGTTAAGGTGATGCGCCAACCTCCAGGAGAGCAGTCTGGAACACCAGAGGGACAGCAGCAGAGACATGTACGCTTCTGCATGTCAAATATTTCCACATCCTGACGGATGGCTTCAGTGATCGCTTCCTTGGATAGCTGGAAGGCTTCCTCTAATTCGGGGGACCATGAGAACTTGTTCTTCTGACCGACTTCTGATCCTCAACCTCTGACCCTCGACAAAAACCCAAACTCGAGCCTGGATTGCTCCTTTTATATTCAACACAAATACCGTGTTTACGGCATTTGCCTCGCAAATTGCCTGCTGAATCCATTCACAGTGTCGTGCTAGTTCCCGATGATAGTTCGGATAACCGGTACCATACAGTTTAATTAAGAAATGAAATTTTATATATTTGTATTTATAATGGTGCTAATAAAAGTTGTTGTTGTTGTCGTTGTCGTTGTCGTTGTTGTTGTTGTTAGTTCAGCAAGGGAAAAGACAATCAAAAAATCAAAAAATAGAAAATTGTTTTTGTGCTATCGCGTCTGGGCCGCCGTAGAATAGTACTTAAAAGTACTTTTTAAATCTTTGAAATGTGAAAGCTCGGTATTTCAAACAGAAAGTGTGTTCAATGTTTTCATTTGTGAAAAGAACGTTCAAACACGTGTTGTTTCGGGACGGTCCGAGGGGTCCCTCACGGCAGAAATCTCGTACACTGGACTCAGAAATCAGGTTCAGAAATCACGAAATCACTGAAATCAACTAGAAATAAGATGATTTCGAAATCAGAAATCACAAAAGTACTAGTGAAAGGCTTGAATAGTGGGACTGTGGGAACGAAATTGTGACCTTTTCGCGTTTTTCTGACGATATTTCATAATTTTCACGATATTCCGATTTCAAATTGCTCCAGAGTTTGAGTAAATGCTTTACAAACATTAAAATATACCAACACTGCTGTAACTGATATCTTCCGAAAATCTTGAAATCAGTGTTGAAATCAGTAGAACTCAAGAAATCAGCTCAGAAATCAAGTGATTTCGAAATCTCGTACGCTTTAATGGACGGTCGTGGCGGACCCCTCGGGCCTCGGGACGGTCAAGTGTGCAAACACTTTTGTATCTCGAGTCGCTAGAATTAAACCGATCGTTGAAATTTTCAGGCAAACACTTTTGTCGCAACGTGTTCCTTACCTCGAAAATAATTTAATGCAGTACTCACCTTTATATTGTGATATATTCAAAAATTTGTTCCTGACTACTACGAATCGAACTCCTTCCCCGCTTCAGTGACTCTGTACGCCATGTTGAATATTTCAACCACACTCGCTCGTAGAAGCCCAAGACGCAGTAGAAATATGGAAACAAGCCGTACAGATTTAGTAAAAACTTTAATCCAAGCGAAACTGATAAAAGTTTTCTTGCAATTCTCATGAAAAATATAAGCGCCATTTTGAAAAATTCTGCTGTGTAACTAAACTACCATGATGCTTTGCAATTCCGCAATTGGTCCAAAGAAGCGATGTACGTCATCTCGAAAATTTCAAAAATAATTCATACATAAGAAATAATCTGTTGAATAAATTCGAGTTTTAGTCCCAGTTATAAATATTTAGTTTCTGTTTAGTTTTAGTTCTCAGCAGAATGATTTTATTGTTTAGTTTTAGTTGTTGATGTTGGTTTTGCTTTAGTTGTCTCTAAAATTACGCATGACTAAAATAGGGTTTTAGTTTTAGTTCTAGTTGACTAAAACAACACTAGTATGTCGTTTAATTTCAAAAAGATGTTGCATAATTTGAAGTTGAATGGGTCTATTGCCTTAGAAAAATTTTATAGTGGGTGGGGACATTTGGGCAAGTCTTGGTCTATGGTAAGTGGATGAAAGCATTTTTATTCAAATGATAATTATCAATAACACAACGTGGACTCACGGGACTGAAAAGTGAAATGGTCAATGTACATTATATTTCCATAAATGGCTTGCGTTTAGCTAACAATTAACGTTATTAATATTAGAATTAATTAACAATATTCGCCTTTAAATAGCAACTAAATTAAATCAAATATACACAACAATTGTCCAAACAACAACTAAATACATAAACCCCACATTGACAACCACGTTTTCCAAACTCCATTGAATAGTTGTGTAGTCCACATGCAGTGTTGTTTAGCCCAAAGAAAACGCTTGTAATAAATCCTGAGTAGAACACTGAGCGGCAGAACGCAATAAATCAATGTCTCCAAGCCCTTTTCAATAAATAACTGGGTAATTAGGGTTTATTTCCTGTTTACTAAATATCTATAGAACCTAAATTGCATTTTTAGTTGTATTTCATTCGTGTTCACTCATGTTCACCCGTGTTCATTTGTGTCCACTTGTGTTCTGACTCGTGTGGAGTTTTAGATCAGTCACCCTCAAATTACATACCGGCCAGATTTGCCGACGAAGGCGAAATTAAAATAATTTTGCAATGAAACTGGCATTGAGGAATTTTCAATCCAAATTTTTAATACATTGTTGTGTGATCGCAAGTTTATTAATTGTTTACTACACATATATCCGTAATGCAATTAGGGTAAATATAGGTATATTTATTGCTGCGGAGCGAGCGAGCCTGAAGCGAGCGAGCGTAGCAGCAGCCTAATATGTGCAGAGAGGGGGTTTTGATGTAACTTTTATTTAGCGCATGGAATTGTGGTCGTGCGCGCTTGATATGCGCAGAATACAAATTTTAAACTCTCTCAGTTCCATGTGCTTTTCGATTTTGACGGACGGAATCTTCGAATTTTTATCGAATTTCTAAAGCTTTTTCAAGTCTATTTTGACCATTCAAGGTAAGTTATTTTGTCTTTTGTTTATATGTTACGTTTACATTTGTTTACTCCTTTTTGGAAAGTTGGCAATCTCAATTTGTATATCTATGTCATGAAACGCTGAAAGCACACAATCGATCGCAGCTAGATTCAGTGTCTGTTTATATATAAACTATATATTCTGCTAATGTAGTCATAGAAATATGTTTTTATTCCTATTTTACAATGGACTTAATATTTTTGTCTAGTCGCGTTCACATATTATTGTCAGAACAGACAGGGTCTCAGTTCTGCGTGCACTAAGACAAATATTCGAATGGCAATGAGTTGAAATGAGTTGTGCTTTACATGTAGGTGACTCGCATATCCAGCAAAGTAAGAACAGAATGATGGAACAACGCTTTCGTTTTATAGCTTTACAAAGGAAAAATTATTTTGCGCACATGTATATATTTTTAAAGGTTTTATACACTACAAAAATATGCAAATTTCCTTGCGTGGCAGTGTCAAATTACTCATTGCAGTTTCATGTGGGGATTCTAGCCTCCTCCGCAGGCAATTCTTGGGGAAAAAACTTGTAATGTAGCGAATATTATCGATTATTTTTTTTGAGGTCCGTAACTCAGGTCCGTAACTAAAATAGAGCCTTTTGATTGGCTGAGTACGAGGTCCGTATCACACCAGTACGGACCTCTCCCTTAAAAACAAAAAAGGTGAAGAAATAAAGAAGAAAAAATAAACACGTTATTTACCGTTCTGGTCAGTCGGTCTGAAAAAAATTTTATTTCCCTCAGTCTCAGAACCTTCGACCTTCGTGTGCGCTCGGGAGACCGGGAAATCGATTTCCAGTACGGACCTCCCAGCCGGTAAATAACATATATATATTATCGAATTTACTGTTCTTCACATTCGATAATATTCGATATTCGATAATATTCGCTACATTACAAGTTTATTGCAAGTTTTTTTGCCCAAGAGTTGATTGCGGAGGAGGCTATGGGGATTCCATGTGGAAGAACAATACATGGAAAATATTGATATTTTGAAATAGATATTACAAAATTTGATGTCTTTCATGTTTTCGTGATATATTTAGCTTGTCTCATCCTGCAAACTATGCTAGGGTATGCATTCTACTGACAGCGCGCAAGCCACTGGGTCATTGCCAATAATTACCATCTACTGAATATAATTTGTGTTGCATATTTGTTTGCATGTTTGTTTCAAGAAGCTAAAGAATAATAACAGTCCCGCAGCATTCCCTACCTTGCAGGTACCCTAGTAATATAAAGAAAATGTTGTTCGTGATTTTGACAAATTTTCCGAAATTCGGTTAGTGAAAATTGCAATTCGATTTGTAAATCACGAATCGCGAATTGTTATTATAAATAGCCTCCGCCTCCCATGACGTATACTTAATGACTGCTCCCCAGGGACTGCTCCAAAGGGGGATGTGGCACCACCCCCCCCCCCCCAAGTTTGTTCAAGCACGCGATATTCGGAAATTTAGGGCAGGTATTTGGAAATACAGCCTGATGCAGGGATAGATTTACTGGGGGTTGCAGGGGGGTGTGCACCCTTCTAGGGGTGCCAATTTCTGTTTCAAACACAAATTTTGGATTTGGCAGGGCATTTATCAAACAAAAATAAAATTTTGGGCCATTGGGGCCTCTTTGGCCATCTACAGTAGGCAATCCTATTTTTCAAAAATTTTCTCACAACAGCCCCTGCCAGGGTCATCAGTGATAATGCACCCTGCCTCAGTCGACAGTCACAACCTGTTGGATCCATCCCTGGTCCGATGTATTCAAATGTTGTGTCGACTAGTCTTAGTTGGCTGAGCCATAAATAATATAGAGTATAAATAATAAAATAATAGCCAAGTGGAGTAGTTCCAAACTTTGAGATTATATTATTATAATCAAGTTAGCAACACAGCCGATCCAGGTTGAACTTTTCATAGAAGTGTTTGTCCAGTGATAATGCACCCTGCCTCAGTCGACAGTCACAACCTGCTGGATCCATCCCTGGTCCGATGTATTCAAATGTTGTGTCGACTAGTCTTAGTTGGCTCAGCATAAATAATATAGAGTATAAATAATAAAATAATAGCCAAGTGGAGTAGTTCCAAACTTTGAGATTATATTATTATAATCAAGTTAGCAACACAGCCGATCCAGGTTGAACTTTTCATAGAAGTGTTTGTCCCGCTATATTTCTAGCCTAATTCTTAGACATTGCTAAATGGCCAACAGGCCAACCTCAGTCCTCGGTCGGTTCTATTCAAAACAAACATATGTGGCCAACTGCATTGGAGTATGTTTTTATGTCTATAACAGCTTAATATTACTATTATTCTACAAAGCCATGCGTCCAAAATGTCAAATCTCCACTTTTTGATAAGTGAAGAAACCACACTTAGCGAAATTCGACAAGTGATGCTAGGTTGTTTAACCTAATTGGGAAAAAAATCTTGCGTGGCTTTTAAATAAAATGCACCTTGGGATACAACATACGAATCCAAAAGTAAACATACCATTCGTCATTTGTATCACATTGAATCCACTTGAAATAAATACCCATATAGTGAAACAGGATAAAATATTACATTGATAACTCAAAGGTTTCATCGCTGATGCAAAGTATATCCAAATATAAACTTTATATAAATCCCATCATATATAAAGACGCCTTTTAATTTAGTTCCATAATTACTAATTTCAATTTTCCATACGCCGGAACTTTGCAAACAGATCAATGATGCATACTAATGATGCATGACACCTGGGTATGCAGGCTAGACTTCTGCCATGCAGGCCTTTTGCGGCTTTTGCTTTCGATTTAATTTTTTGTGCCTTGTGGATTATATAGAGAATAATACATGGATGCGCGGAAATACCAGATTTATTTCGAGTGTTGAACATGATATCTCACGAGTGAGCGCAGCGAATGAGTGAGATATCATGTTCAACACGAGAAATAAATCTGGTATTTCCAAGCATACATGTATTTTTCTGTTTATTATATAAAGGGCAGTCTTTTCAAACAAAATAAAATAAAATAAAATATCCATTTTCATAAACTTCAAAAGCGATAATTTTCACATGTGAGATTATCATAAATAATCTCACATGTGAGATTATCAGTTTTATCAGTGCTCGAAATCTCTATAAAGCACTATACTTTATATAATAAATAATTATAAAATATACAGGCAGATACAGAAATATACAAATTAAAATTCAAGCAGAAATTACCCTAGGACTATAAACCATCTTTGAACAACATTAATTACAGTAGATTAGCATTTTTCGTTGTTTTAGCTTTATTAATGAGCCTTTGCAATGAACAAAAATGCTATGCAGTCACGATGCATACATCTGTTCCATTGGCTTTACAATTAATCGTTTTGAAAACCCAACAGTTCTCCATCCCATCCATCCAGTCATTCATTATTTTGACATGTTTGTACGTGATGTTATGCAGAGGGCCTATAGAGGTCTCATTAACTACTGAACTGAGGTTGGGAAAGGGAAGGGGAGGGGGTGTTGATTACGTTTTTCAAAAAAGAACGGTAAACGGTAATTTCACGATTCATAGATAAAAAATCTTCCATTTTATAGATAGATGTTTACAAATTGAAAGCTACTTATTAGCTAAGACAATTGTAATTAAACTTGAAAAGACATCTATTTAATGTTAGTAAAAGTTAGTTAGTTTTAGATTAGTTCTATTTTAGTTTTTGACAGACTTTTTAGTTTCTACAGAGGCTAAAAAAGGCATTTTGCCATTTTCTGAAAAATTTTCTACAACCAGTATTTTGACAAAAAAAAAACACCAAAGGGCCTAACTCCAAGGAAAACATATGAATAAACTTTCAGAAATATATGGCGAGTTATATTTTCTTGTGTTTGATTTTTCTTTGTCCAGCGTGAAGTTACACATTGCGTGATCTTACACAGACAGTATTAACAGTATCTGCGATAGCGATCTGACACGATTTTGCCTGATAAATCTTGCGCTGCGGATGAAAACCAATAGAAGAGGACACGACTAGAGATCGATCTGAGCAATTTGGTGGCAAATACAGGCCACAACCTACAACCAAACGCAAATGTACCAGTTGTACCCAGGATGACCAAATAACCATACAAAGGACATACACAACATACAAATGCACGATGATTATTCGCGCGTCTATTCGCGTATGAACTTTGTATATTTAACGTTGAATTATGTCACCTAATTGTGCATTATATTTGCATTGTAGTATGATTGATATGGATGGCCAGTATGGATGAAGTATTCTGCCATGTCCGTCCGGTGTACATATTTTGTGTCAGCGCAATTCGATCGTGCTGCTTTCTGACCTCTGAGAGATTACATACTGCTGTATAGGATAAATATATCCATTACAATTCAAAATTATATATAACTTCCTTTATGCCTTTATGGTATTTAACTAATATAATTAAATAGAACTTCTTCTAACTTTAGACTTCAGCCTCACTTTATATGTGGACTCAGTGTGTCTTTTATTTATATGACACATGTTGTCAATGTCAGGTGTGATATAAGATAGTGATGATATGATGAGAATTTGATAATTGATTGCAATGTTTGGCACAAGTTGATCACCTGTCCTGTCAGTGTCCCTGGAGTTACCTTCACCTGAACCTCAGTATCAGGCATGCCTGTAGTTAGGCCTTGGTCTCTAAGCCACCTATGTTGAAACAATAGGAGAACTGACAATTTCAACCTAGATAGAGATACAATTCTACATTGTATGCTTTATCCATTTTGTGATTTTTTGTGATTTATCTTAGATTGAAGCCATCTAGAACTGGAATGATCAGTATTAACATGATTTTATTTTTTTAATTAAATGTTATTTTATCAATATATATTTATATGTTGCATATTGTCTCTATTGTCTCTTGAGGGCAATAGCCTTTAATAATGATCGCCTTGGTGATCATATTGGCTTAACCCGATTAGCTTAAAATTTTACTTAATCAGTGGTTTATATGGCCAATTAATTGATTTGATTGCTAAACTTGCTTATCTTTTAAACTGGGTACTGGTTTTGGGTAGAGCCATACCACTCCCACTAAAGACTCCACTCCATCTGGAAGGAGAGATTCTTCCTTCTCTAAAATGTGCAAGGATCTGGGCAAGGACATGCAATAGGGGAGGTCAACCTTAGGGAGTCAATGGTTTTAGGAAGTGCAGTTACCTGAGAAGAAGAGTTTACCTTTCGAGTTACTTAAATCATGCCCACAGCCCACAAGAAAGTTGGCCAG
The DNA here is from genome assembly GCA_016169945.1 of Trachythela sp. YZ-2020. Classification (NCBI taxonomy): domain Eukaryota; kingdom Metazoa; phylum Cnidaria; class Anthozoa; order Malacalcyonacea; family Clavulariidae; genus Trachythela; species Trachythela sp. YZ-2020. Next base: position 1,480,457 of record JADLSH010000236.1, on the reverse strand, counting down.
TGGATGTGCGTGTACACTAATACATCAGCATACATCACTCTCATCTAACATCTTATGTGAAATGTGACAGTTGTGTTTTGTTGCTCTGCCCACACAAAGCTAGCTACTGTGATAGAAAGTATGACAATTACAGATCATTATTTGGCTTGAATTATTAAATTAGATATGTTTAACCACTAAAAAATTATTCTCAATTATTGAATATTATTCTAAGCCTATTTATGTGGCATTTATCACAATAATAATTTATGATATATATATAGCTATCATATTTATATGACATATCCGTGTATACATCATTTTTCCAGTTAAGATGACAATCTACACAATCTGAGAATATGTCTTTCTATAGAAGTATATATATTTCATAAGAAGAGCCAATTTCTAAAGATCAGTGGTTGCGGGTTGCAGTTAACCAGTTACTTGAACTTGAAAATTTCAAATTAAAATTTGATTGAAACAAGCTTCCTGTGCAAGTGAGAAACAAGACAACTGTAGGTGTAGTTAGAAAATGGTAGCAATGAAATGCCCATGATTCCCATGTCCACTTGAAGGCATGAAGGCTTTAAAATGCATTAAAAAAACTAAGTTCCATTTCAACAAACTTTTAATTTTTTTATTCGTTTCATTATTTTTATTTTCGAAAGAAATTTAGGCGGCAAGAGGCACATATGTCCCCAGAATTTATAGACATAGTTTGTGTCATCAAGTGTCCATGTCATCTCGATCGATAAATCCAAATTTTTTCCCATTCTTCCTTTATCTATATTCGATTGACGATGCAACTAGAAGGAAGGACTTATACACACTCAAACATGTGCTGTTTGTCAAAAAAAATATGTTTTTTTTCCAAAAAATGTATGAAAGCTTTTTCAGAATGATTAAATGTAATTGTTTTATTTTACATTAAAGACACACGTGCACGTTCCACCAGGACCCAGTCCCCCAGAAGACGCAACTTTTTTTGGAAAATCGATATTGAGCCTTTATAAAGCGAAAACTAAAGTCAATATAGAAAACTAATATTAACTTTACTTTATGTTCTATCCGAATCAATAAAAACCCATTTTGCGTTCATAAGCACTTTAAGAAAGAGCATTTAAAACGCTCAGTTCTTACCATAGGCAACTCGAACTCATGGCCTCTCTGTCTCAACGGTCTATTTAACTTATTTGGCAACAATTCTTGTAAAGCATTGTCCTTATTTTTTGTTATTTTGTTCCATAACTTTATGTCCCTTTTTGAAATATTTCCATAAAATTCAGCTTTTCTGATATGTATCCGTTTCGATAGGCACGTCTGATAAATTTATCGATCTGTATATACTTGTTCTGTGCTATGGCTATGGCTATCCTTCACGGTACTGACATAAAAGGTGGACAACTTTGTTTTTCAAATTATTCCAGGTAGGTGTTGGACAAAGTATAGGTGGGATAAGCAAGTGCTAGATCTTGCTGGTCAACCTGCACTCCTGCAGGTCCTGCGTGCGGTTTTCAAAGTTATAAAATAATGCTAATTCTTTTCATTATATAAAATAGTCTAGTATTCGCAGCCAAATAGATATAATTGAGAGATATAGTTCAGTTTGTTACTTTGTTTGCTCTGATATACGAGTACAAGTTTCAACACTTCCGAAGTTGACCACCATCGGCAATCCACCAATATTGTGGAGTGACCACTCCCCAAGCTTTATTACCATAACAAAATATACACAGGAATTTATAGTGGTTAACAACCAATATACTTTAGATGCTACGCCAAACTTGAAACAAAGGAAAAATACGTCTACATGGGGTTAAAGTATTATTTACAAGAATAAAACGGAAACAAACGCTCGTCACCTGAGTGACCTGACCACAGGCATGTCGCTGAGTCAAGTACATGCTAATTAATAAGGTACGAAATTATCGTCGACTCTTCTCGAAATACGAATATGATATATTGTTTTTAAAGCCTAATTAGTAGACAGTTTCATATGATGCTTGAGAAGGATTAATGTTCAAAATGTTAATAATACTTCTGTTCTTCATTATGGGATGTTCATTTACGGAGAGTACTGGTGAGTAAATCCGCAATATCCACGTTTTAATGTTATTTGATTCGGAATACGTATACTATATGAATTTGGGCGGTCATGCTGTTTACAATATATTGCTGTTTACAAATATCTCATGTTGTTGCTATCATTTTGTAGCAACATTTGTAAGACAGTGTGTTATTATAACTGCTTTAATTGTGACATAAATTGTGATTGTTTCAACAAATTTCATGTACTTGGATGTTGATTAAATGCACAACAATGTTTGGTTAATTTGTATACGGACAACAAAACGGTCTCAGATCCAAATATTTTAATGGCCCAATTTCCACTAAAGACGGAAATTTCGTCTGGACGAACGTCGGAAAATAAAGAAATGTTTGTCTGACATTTGTCATAGTATAAATGCAGCAAACTGATGGTCACTCTCTGTTCAAGGATTTTTGTTGATGGATATTTTGACTGAAAATTATATACTGTACATACATGATATTGATTTATCTGATCCTGTCATTGGCCGCAGGCAGTATTTTACACGTAGATGAATCACCATCAAGAGCAGCTATGCACCAAACTTAATTCACACACACCTAAATACCTTTATCTGTGTAAACAAACAACACAGATATTGATCCATATTCAAGATTTTTTACAGCTGCTCCTAGACAGATCTAAGACTGTTACTGCCATAACATAGCAATTAATGGCATTAGATTAACCCATTAGCTTGCAATGTGCCATTGGGCAAATAGTATTTTACTCTGTTTAACAGCAGACAATTTTACTCATCATGGTGATGGGTGAACAAAACTATCTGCCAGTGTCTCTTGTTAACCAATTAGCTGGCAATGTGCCCTACTTTAGTATTTTACTCTGTCTAATGCCAGACTATATTATTTGTCAGTGGTAGGGTACTGCCAGTTAATGGGTTAAATTAAACTAATGGTTTCTGGTACTATATCCAGTGGTTTGAGAAGAAGGATACCTGATACATGCATGTAGTCAGGACTTCATAATCAAATTAATTAGTACTCCATTACTTATAATGATTGATTTAACATCCAACCAACATACCACCATTTGCAAAACCATTTATCATCGATGAAAATCTTCCTGATACCAACAAATATTCTCTAGCTTCACCACTATATTGTCACACATTATAACAGAATAACAAACCTGACCACCCAGGTAGATCCATTCACCTCTGGTTGTCCCACCAAATTCATCTTAGACTACATATATCATGTTGTGCCACCCTAATGATTGAATACATATTTTATTAAAATTAGAGACCATGTATCCTTATTGGCAAACGAAACTGACATCCCCAGGGGCGTAACTAGTGGGGGGTTAGGGGGGTGGGATGAGTCAACCCACATCCCCCTAGAGGCCTCAAGCCTTCAGCACTCGATCGATATATGTACATTCCCACTGGCAGCATGAGGGCCCACATAAACCTTTGTACATAAATTGATCAGAATGACGTGGGTCATTCTTGCCAAACAATATGCTTAAAACAAAAGTGACAACAATGCAACTATAGGTCCCTGGCAGGAATCGAACCTGCAGCCCTGCGATTCCGGTGCAGTGCTCTAACCAACTGAGCTACAGAGTCCAGTTGTCGAGCTCTAACCACAAGTTCATGTATATATACTAGGGTACTGCCAAGTTAAGTTGTGGGTAAATAATTATCAAGATTTTGGTGGCATCTCACTCGATTGAATAATAATTGAAAGGTTTTGTAGATGGAAAATTAGTGAGTGAAGACTATCAGATCAAACAAAATCATGACACATAAACCTTCTGTAAGGCTGTATGGATGTCATAGACTTATGATATAGCATCAATTTATTTATTTAGCTTTGCCTATGCTAACAATATTGCAAATTAGGGAATAAATTAAATACTCCCAAACACATGCAAAATAAAAATAAAAAGGCAGGGACACTACAACAGTTTAACACCAATTACTGTGGGCCCTTATAAAATATAAAATGGATATATAAAATGGGAAAAAATACACTGAACATAGTTACTAACGACAGCAAGTCAAAGACTGTATGAGAGTCCGCGAAGAGTTACATTTCAAACATATTGTTTTCCATGTTCTGGCGTCGTCTACGTTGTAACAATTTTGAAGAGCTTTATGGTAATAATCAAAAAGCATCTTCTTAAATTGGCACATGGGTAAGTCTTTCAGCCTTAGGTGTTGAGGCAGTGAGTTCCATGTTCTCGTTGTTCTATTGAAAAATGAGCGTTGGTATGTAACAGACTTGCATTTACGAGAACGATAATACATTTACATTAACAGTGGATCTAGTAAGCCTCGATGGAATTATAGGCACAGGCAGGACAACAACATTGTGTCCTGAGAATATCCAATTGCTCATTATAATACATTAACATTATATGCACAGTGTCAGTAGTCAGTGGTATAAATATTAAAAATAGGATGGTTGTTGGATGGTTCTAGGATGGTTTTTGGATGGTTCTTTGTGTAGCCCTACACAAAATATATCTGTGATTATATATATATAGGGTAAGGGTTAGGATTGGAGTTAGGGTGGGGGTCAGTTAGGGTTAAATTATACATTTCCTGTTGGGATACATAAAGAACCTACCTAAAACTAATTGAAGATCAAAAAGAGAAAAAAGCGGCCGCATCGGGGACGCTCTGTGGTAAGAATGAATCCCCAAGGGATTGACTAACATGGCGCCGTTAAGTGTACAATTGAATAGAGGCAGAGAAAGTACTCATATTAGAGACGAGACAGGACACAAGATGAAAGATAACAGTCATGATTAAATGACACCAGAAATGTGAAAAAAGGTGGAAGAAAAGATAGAATAGAAAGTTTAAGATTTGCGCGTTATACGTCAAACGACAACGTATTTATTTCTAAACTGTAATGTATGATGTTTCTTTCGACATAAGAAAGAAAAATTACATAAAGCGAAGATGTTAAACGAAAATTCTGCCCAGAAAATTCGACTGTGCCGTTTACCGTTGCCCTAAAATGTGAAGTTTGAACTCCCAAAATCACTCTAATGGCAGCGGACGAACGTATTCTACTTCCACAAAGTCAAAAACGAAACACAATCTGGACAGTTGCCTCGCGGCCGACCAGGTCCTAATATGATAAAAGTATGTAACATGAATTTATTTTGTTTAGGTCAAGCCAGCATTAAATTTGATCCACCTTCATCACCGATACAATATGTATTTGATGCCAGTGAAGTTCATCTTGCGTGGTATTTTAAAGTATGGACTGGTTTATGTTTTGTAAACAATACTTATTATGCAGTCATGATACATTATTAGAATGATTTCTGGTAGAATATCTATTTGTTGCCAGTGAAGTTCTCCCTATACATGTACTTGGTATTATAAATTAATATTTATGGGCCTTAAAAGAGCTTAGTTGCCTGTTCTAAAGTTAATTTACTATCTTCATGATATTGATTTTGGTATTTTAGGCCAGTGGAATTTCCAGCACGCCAACTGTGAAACTCGATGCTGAAATAAAGGGAAGCTACGAACGCGTTTTAACACTTATTGGCAGTAGAGAAATTATTAATAATTCGCCTTACAAAGGCAGAGTGGAAGGATGGAGAAATATCTCTTTGGCATCAATAACAGTAAAGAATTTCCATTCTGGTGATTATACAAACTACACAATACGTATTGGGCACACTTCTCTAAGAGAAGATGTGCAGTCTGTCAGATCTCTTCAAAAAGGAGGTAAGAACCACAGGAAATGATAGTGGCACGGCGATCTTCAAGCAAATGTTATATTCGCGCTCAGGACATTCTCTCTACAGGTCAACTATTTCAGATCTTCCGGTAATTAACAACCGTTTGCCTGGGAATAGACCTTCTTATAATTTTTATTTTAGAAAAGTCTCCACCATTCACCACCATTCACCACCATTCACCACCATTCACCACCATTCACCACCAAAATTATCCCCGAGCCAACGGCGCAAAGCGCCGTTCCGGGCGATAGCCCGGGGCGAGGGTACTAATTCCGCTCAGCTATTTATTACAAGCTATGGGAAATCTAAAGTTCATCAAGTTTTGTGGGCGCATGGCTATGTTTCATGGGTGTGATTGGTGGTCATTTAATTTTTAATTTTAATTTTTAAAGTTATTGATTTTCCCAAAACGGGTTTATCGATGACAATTTACAATTATTATGTACAATTATCACTGATCTTTGAGTATGGCGAATTGTTAGGAGTGGAATGAGCGAATTATAAAAAAACATGAGTATGTCATATCAGTAAGTCTGAATTATAACTTATAAATCGCTTTTTGGGACTTCAGGAAAAGCAGCGGAACAAATTTATCGTTTATACTTTATAAAAAAGGATAAATATAGAGATAGATGGTCGAAAAAATATGGCAAATTTCTTATAATTGTTGATGTATTTTAATATAGCTGTAAAAATGTTTTATTTACATAGATTTTCATTTTTTTTCCAATTAAAGTATCCTATATTTTATGTTATCAAAAATTTCCAACTTAAAAGGAAAGTGAAATCATTTCACGAGAGAATTAATATATTTTCATCTGATTTCATTTCAAAAACTAATTTATCAGTAAAAGGCAGTTTAGTTTTATTCAAGAAATAGAAAACATTTTCCGTGTTTCTATACAGTTATAGAAACACGCTCCTCCACCAACCAACGATCGCGTACTATAAATGTTATATTATAAAAACTTTTGGAAACGTTTTAGTGAACGGAAGGTTGCATTTAAACATTAATTTGAAGCTTATATAGAATGCATAAAAACATACCTACACCATATATCTCAGATTTGTATGGCTAAAACAACTAATATTTTAATTATTTTTGTAGTTTTTGTAACCTGTTAAGTTTAACTGTTTTGTACTTGTATAAATTTATATTATTAATCGTAAATCGTGTTGCCATGGCTACTGTGCTTCCTTTTCTTGAAACAAAATTTCCATTTTTTATTCTTTAAAAATAATTTCCCAAAATAATATTGTTTCCTTCCTTACGTCAAGTAAACATTTCATATGGCGATAGCCTTTGAGTGCGTCGTGAAGAGGGGTGTGAGCCAGGGATCCAATTCTGTTTTCTAAGCCAAATTTTGTTTTGAACGCAGATATCCGACTCGCCTACAACATTTGCATACCAGATTTTGTGATGAAAAAGCCTAGTAATAGTTTTTTTTGGAATGTAGTGTCTGGCAATGTTCAGCTGGGGCGAGGGGTTCTACAAGCATGTTTTTTTAGTATTATTTATGTATTCACTAATGGTTCAAAAGTTACCTCAAAAGACCTTAAATATTTATATTTGTATCAAGATTTTTGGGGCATCTCGTTCGATAGAACTAATAGTCGAACTGTAGAAGGTGTTTTGTAGATGGAATACTCGAACGAAAATTTATATACATTTTTAGACCTAACCAGGAGCAGTTGCGAAAAAATGCAAATTTAGGCCCTCAGTAGGTAATCCCGTACATCCAGCGTTTTCCCGCTATTTGAATATTAATGAGCGTAGCTACGCATGACGTGTACAGCGTACGTACAGAGCGTACGTACAGGCGTGTACGTACAAGGGCGTACGTAGAGGGGTGTACATACAAGGGCGTACGTACAAGAGTGTACGTACAGAAGCGTAAGGGATAAACATGGCAGTCGCCAAATGTTTCCTATCACTAGGACTTCGGAAGAGAGCAATATATTGGGCATTTCGGCTAATAGCTGTATTAAATTTCCCCTTAGGACACATGTTCTGAAGCAAAAGGATAACACTAGCGTTTCTATGACGACCCTGGGTAAATAATCGAGCTACCATAGGACTGTCTGTTGCTTCGGCCATCAGATCATCCAGTTTGATTATGTTGTTGTACTTGGTATTGATCTCACTCAGATCCTCCGACAGCTCGGGTAGGCCTCTCTCAAATCGGATGCTTTTCCCAAGGGGTTTTCTCAACTCGTCGTAACAATCTTGCCATTGATTATAACACCACAGGATACGAATGTGTTTCTTTTCCTCATACACGATACGATTGTTTTCCAAAATTTGTTGGACAAAATACGTTTTTCCACTTTTGCTCGGACCCACGACCAATAGCGAAAATTTATGGCGGAAGTTGAATTCCGGATAGGGTTTGGTGGTCAAAGATGCTTTAGCTTGTACTGTTTTTGGTTTGTGAGTGTGCACTTCGGCTTACACGCTTTTCTCCTGGCTTTTCGGAGTCCGGATATGAAGACTGGTGTTGCCATGACGACACCTAGGCTTGCTGAAGGAAGTGTTGTATCTCCTTGGATTGTAAGCCGTGAGCTTGTAAAAGATGTGTACTCATATTCTTTAAATGTGGCCGGCCGCATATCGGACAGGTCCGAGGAAATCTCGGCATGATTGCTCCCGCAAATGATCGACTTTTCAAAAAAAATTATCGCATTTATAATGGTTCTGAGGGAATTTTGGGCAATATGTTCATGTCCAGAGACACGAATTGTTTGGTTATGGGGTCAGGCTTACATGAAGTCCTTAGGGCTTAGGCTATATGTACATGAACTTACTACTACCGAATTTTGTAGCGGTTCTGTAGGAGTTCTGTAGGGGTTCTGTAGGGGTCCTGTAGGGGTTCTCTGATTGGATCAAACAAAAACTAACTCTGTTCTCTCTACTGACGACAAGCTCATAAAAGTATCGTGCTGCTCAATAGCAAGTCATTTTGGCATATTCAGTTCTACAGGAATGAGCCGTCAGTTTTGCGGAAAGCAGTTTAACCGTGATTTCAATTTGCGTAGACACGAAAAGGAGTATTGTCCACTACGGGATCAAGAGAGAGATATGTCAGATTCAGAAAGTCAGACAATGAATTCCGAAGACGATGCTTCGACAACTTCAACTGATGGGTCCGAAAGCTCAATGGTGGTGGATAACGAGTCAGAAACTGAGAAGGAAGAAAAGGATCCTTGGTTACCATTAATAGAGGAAGCAAAGCAAAGAAGTAATACAGCTTTTGAGGAAATGAAAGAAAGCCTTATAAACAGCGGTCTTGATGAGCAATCCGCTAGAGATCAAGGTTACTCCAACATTCTGCCTAAGCTCGAAAAGGAACTAGAAAGCATTTACATGGAACGCCTTTTGTGGATGAAACAACTAAGAAAAGATCCAGTACATAAGAAAATAATGCAGACAAAGAGAAAGTTTCTTATAAGAAGGCTTTTAAAGGGTTACGATTTTGATGAAGAGAATGATGATGATGATGATTAGAAGTTAAACTCGGTTTTTAATAGGCCGAATATAGGACTGAAGTCATATATTCATACAGTATTAGCATGTAAAAACATACCAATATAAACACAGCATGTAACTTCGAGTCATTTAATAAAATGGTTTTCAATTACCTGTCTTTTCTTGTCATTTTACATGGGTGGGCCGGGTACAAATCAAAATGGCGAAAACACGCAAAATAAGGAATCAATCCACAGGTCGTATGAAATGGGTGAATCTGCACGAAGACGAGCCTACGGTCCGAGCCTTTGTTAAAGAAACCATGGCTAACGAACAATAAAGCCAAAACTATAAAACGAATTTCTTATTAGAAGAAACATCTAAATTGTTGTGTGTAATTTAAATAAAATCCAACACAAGACTCTCTGCTGTTCTTTATTTTCTCGTACGTACACTCTGTACGTAGGCTTCTGTACGTACACTCTTGTACGTACGCCCTTGTACGTACACCCTTGTACGTACACCCCTGTACGTACGCTCTGTACGTACGCTGTACACGTCATGCGTAGCTACGCTCATTAATATTCAAATGGCGGGAAAACGCTGGATGTACGGGAATACCTACTGCTCTCTGGCAGGAATCGAACTTGCGCCTCTGCGATTCCGGTGTCGCGCTCTAACCAACTGAGCTACAGAGTCCAGTATGTTGCTGAGCATTAACCGCAAATTCGTGTATATATAATGGAGTGACGCCAGTATAATGTATGGGTAAATATCAAGCGTTTTTCTCGCCACGATTGGACTAATAGTAGGTGTTTGTAGATGGAATATACGAACATGCAACTTAGCTATTTTTCACTGTTTTTTAAATGGGTGATTATTTCCATTTAGTAAAATTACATAGGTGATTACTGAAAATTCTCAACGCTGATTGGTTGCGCTACCTCGGATTAATACGCGATAATCACCTAAAGCGTTTTTAAGCTGCTTTTATCGTAAATATTCAATTAAAATATTTTTGAAATGTGCATTTTTTATTTTTTTCCAAATAATCACCTATGCAATTTTACTAAAACAATTATTCGCCTCAGGCTCGGTGAATAATTGTTAAATATTATTTCAACATAGTGGAACCAACAAAACCGAGCATAACGTGTGCAAGTGCACAAGGAGAAGTTTCCAATATAACAGTGAAAGAAGGTGACGATCTAGTGTGTTCGTGTTCTTCGACTGGATTGCCTTTGCCAAATGTTGTTTGGGAATTATCTGGAAGGAGAAGTAATGGTTCTGTGTTGAAGATAGAAAAAATATCAAGAAATGAAATATATTTATACACATGTGTGGCAAATAATCAGTATGGATTTCACAACCAATCTGTGCTTGATGTCAAAGTTCAATGTAAGTTCTTTAAACAGTATATTAATGGGACTACGGTTGTTAGGTTGTTAGGTTATTGGGTAGGTAGTTAGGTTAGTAGTTGGGTAGGTAGGTAGACAGGCAGGGGTATAGTATAGGTTGCTTGGTTGTAAGGTTTATCCTTGCTCTGTTTAATGGCAAAAAATTAAACTATAATTATACAAACGTACAATATAGTATAGTCGTGTTTTAATTGAAGAATGTGAAATATGTGGGATTTATTGTAATACTCGTTTTCTGCAGACCCACCAAGTCTTCCTGTAGTTACTTCATCAAGTGCAAGTTCATATATTGGTCAGAAGGTAACATTCATCTGTACTACAGATGGTGATCCTGTACCAATATACTCCTGGAAAACACCAGATAACCATATTTCGACTGGTAAAAATTATTTGGTTGTGATGTTGCATAGTTCTCGTCAGTTTGGTGTGTATACGTGTATCGCAAGTAACATACATGGACACAATACCAGGAATATAACACTGAAACAATTATGTAAGCTATAATATGTTTATTAAAAAGAGAGTATATAATTTATATACTGTATTACATGTAGGCCGGCCAATGCGTAGGAACCGGCCCGGAGCATAGGAGACACGTGCCCCCAAGTTTTCGTCAAGGCGCCCTGAAGACGAGATGCCCTGAAGACAAAGTGCCCCTCCAACTTAAAGCTACTTTCCACGCCTATTAGGTTGTCCAATTTCGCATCTAGGCTAAGTACGGAATGATAAATGATTTCAATCAATTTCATTTTTTAGTTGTCCCTGGTAAACCAGACTCTTTGTTGCATACTAGAAAAACATTTGAAATTACTATAACATGGCGTAAACCAGACGACAATGGTGGGTCTATGATCACGAGATATTTCATCAGAGTAAATTATGAAGCACAGGTTATTGCAGATGCAGAATCAGGAACAAGTAAACTTCAATATAAAAAAGATAGACTAGAACGAAATACTACCTATACCTTTTGTGTAAAAGCTGAGAACATTGTGGGAACTGGCAACGAAACATGTGCGGAGATATCTACAGTGTATGAAGGTATGTTTCTATTAATATTTCAAATTAGTAAAATTACATAGGTGATTATTGAAAATTCTTAATGCTGATTGGTTGCGCTACCTCGGATTAATACACGCGATAATCACCTAAAGCGTTTTTAAGCCGCTTTTTTAAGTATTTAATTAAAATATTTTTGAAATGTGCATTTTTTATTTTTTCCCAAATAATCACCTATGTAATTTTACTAAAACAATTATTCACCTCAGGCTCGGTGAATATCGGTGAATAAAAACCTCGACTTCGTCTCGGTTTTTATTCACCGATATTCACCTCGCCTTCGGCGAATAATTGTTAATTAATGTACTTGGGTTTCATAAATAGAGAAAGACATACAAAAGGCGTCATAACAACGCATGAAACCGGACGAATTCGAGCACAACTAACCGTACTGATTTCCATGTGAACAAATGGAACCAGACGAATTTCGTATAATTAAACGGTTCCGACTTCATCCCGTCTCGTGAGAACTCATAGCCTCAGTCTATTATGAGCGAGAAAACATTTAGGAAAAGTTATCATTTTCAATCTTTTTTTAACACTATCTATTTCTGGAAAAACCCTTGCCTCTTGTTTTTAATCGTGATAAATTTGACGATTTTGGCTGTTCATGCAATACTAAAATGCATGGCAATATGATCTATATTTAACTGCCTAATTTTTGCAAACTTGAAGTGTAATGCAATGTTTTATACCTTGATGCAAAGAAATATAATATATTTACAGGACCACCCAGTATTCCAGAGATGCCGAAACTCACGTTTGGTGACGAAGATACACTTACAGTAAAATGGGATAAAGTCAATGGAAATCCGGATGACTATTTCGTGGAGTATAAAACAAAGAACGAAAATTCATGGACTCGTTCTGAAGAACAAGGAACGAAAAAATTGCAATATTTAATACTAAATATTGTACCTGGTAAAACATACAATGTCCGAATATTAGCAGGAAATAAATATCACTATACGAAAGGAAAAGTGGCTGAGGTAGTCGTTCCAACTATAAAACGTAAGTGTGTCTAAATTTTTATTCCAAGAGGTCTAGTACAGGCCATTCTTTATTGAGATTGAATCTTCGAATCTGATTTTGTCCAACCATCAGTCAGGAAATCTTCGCTCGAAACGCCGAAGTATTAATTGATCTTTTTCAGGCAGTTCAGTAGACCGTCATTCAGTCATTCGTTCCTTTTATTAAGTATATACGTTTCATCTCTGTAAACAATTCTTAAACATTTTGATCATGGTATGTTGCCTTATTTAGTTCACACAAGTGCCATATCAAGCACTTTGACGGCGGCTACTCAAGAAACTACACGTAGTATCAGCAGTACAGATAAACCAGTATTGGGTCAAACGTCAGACGGCGTTCCCTCCACTGTTATTGCTATTTCTGTGTTGTTGGTGTTGTTAGTTATTGTTGCTATCCTGTTCCTTGCATTGTGGCTCAAACGTAGATCTGCAGGTATGCATGGTTCCATACTCGAGCATTTTCCTTTAAGCAATTACAGTTTGTTAGCAAGCGTTTTATCTAGCGTTTAAATCAATTATATATCTTGACATTTAGATGACATTTCCTGTATTCGATTTTTTAAAGTTGATTACATGAAATAACCAGAAGATAATCTATATTCTTCCTGTGATATATCCCAGCCATGGCCTATGAGAAAAAATGACAAACTTAATATCTATAAATTTTAATCTAACTATTTATTTTTTATCTATGAAAATAAAGCAATCTGATTGGCTAGCGAGCGTTTCAGAGCGGTCCGGATTTTTGCATCCGGCCCGCTCTGAAACTCATCCGGCCCGCTCTGAAACTCATCCGGCCCGCTCTGGATTTTAATACGCGATTAAAAAATCTGCCCAAAAAGTTAAAAAAGCTAGCCTAACGATAGTTAGAGTACAAAAATGAATTGCATCAACTCCAAAGGCTTTATACTAAGCACGATGCGTCGAGAAAACTAATACATTTGTTTTGCTCGGGTATTAAAACTAACACATTTGTTTTATTGCTCATGTATTTCAGTATTTGGCCACATTAAAGTAAAAAAAATACAGTTTAAACAGATATCATAGAAGAAAAAACTTTTCTCCATACATAAAACTTAAAAATATGGACCAACTGTAGTGAAAACATGATTTTTCTGCCCATTTGTTAAAGTACTTTTCGTATACAAGTTGTAAACAAAAAAAATTGACAAACAAAGTTGAGGATGTTTTTTTACCGTGAAATGACCAGAAAAAAATTACAGCATACCTTGTTCATTGTCCAGTTTTAGCAGAAAGCGTTGATCGAAGTCAAAACACATGCATTCACTGCATGATTCACTTTGTGAGTTTTTTATGGCCAAAGCAAGTAAACACGAAGATATCCTTGTCGAAGAAACACGGAATACCAAAAAACCAGGCCAAAACCTTTCATTCCTATGCTTTTCTACTGCCATATTTAAAAATATCGTGTACATTTTTACAGAAACGATGGTTTTTTTGTGAGTTTCTTGCCAGTTTTCTTGAGTTTTCGTCTTCGTGTTTTCTTTTAACGTTCAAGTTTTGTCAGCCTCGCTTTGAATTCACAATTGCACTGATCTCAAATTATTTCGCCACACTGGAATTTTCAATTTTAATAAATTCTTAAATTTTACCTATGTTAAAAAATAAACACGTTATTTACCGGCAGCGTCGGTCCGGATGAGAAAAACTGTGCCCTCGGTCTTGAAAACGTCCCTCGCCCTCCGGGCTCGGGCCGTTTTCAAGACCTCGGGCACAGTTTTTCTCATCCGGACCTCGCAACCGGTAAATAACATATATATCTCTTTGTTATAGGCAACGACAGAAATCAGCCGTAAGTAAAGCTTCTTACTTTTTGTGAACCAATTACAACAAATTAACAATCCAATTATAAGTCAAATCCACCGGTCAAATTGCGTTAATATTTGGTCGTCAAACCCCCTAGGTATGATGGATTTTTTTCTCCCCGCTTTTCACCCCCTCCCCCTGTCGCACACTATTAAATGTCCTCTACTATCCCAACAGTACCACTACTATCTCTATGTCACCATTATTATCCATAATAATGAAAAATTTAAATAATGAAAAATTGACATTGAAAATTATTTTAACTTCAAGCTTTTATAAGCCTTCGTGCAATCCCTGCAGGCTTCACAAGGGCTAAGCTTTATGTTATTGATGTACCGTGCGCGATTATGATAGCATCTATTTTATCATTCCATTTTTAGGAACGTTGAACATATGGTAGGACCACTGGGTGATCTGTATGCCGTCGTGGAGGGTAAAAATAGCAAGAAAAAAGACGAGGTAATTTTCTTTGACTTCTATCATCCAGAAATTGACTTCTATCACCCAGAAATTGACTTCTATCACCCAGAAATTGACTTCTCTCACCCAGAAATTGACTTCCAGCACCCAGAAATTGACTTCCAGCACCCAGTACTTGACTATTAGCTCCAGAAATTGACTTCTGGCACCCAGAAATTGACTTCTGGCACCCAGAAATTGACTTCTGGCACCCAGAAATTGACTTCTGGCACCCAGAAATTGACTTCTAGCACCCACTAATCGACTTTTAGCTCCAGAAATTGACTTCTAGCACCCAGCAATTGGCTTATGGCACCCAGAAAGTGACTTATAGCACCCAGAAATCGACTTTTGGCACTCAGAAATAGACTTTTAGCACCCAGAAATTGACTTTTGGCACCCAGAATCGACTTTTAGCACCCAGAAATTGACTTATGGCACCCGGAAATTGACTTCTAGCACCTAGAAATGGACTTTTAGCATCCATTGATCGATACATGCAGAAGAAGTTCAGTAGCGTAGCCAGCCCGCCGATTTAGTCCCGCTATGCCAGTTTGTTCGTGTTCATTGACTATGAAAACAATCAATTTCTAAAGAAATGAATAATGATAATGATTTGAAATTTGCATAGCGGGACCAAATCGGCGGGCTGGCTGCGTCACTGAAGAAGTTAAACCCCAAACGCAAAGTGCATGTGTTCAATTTGTGTTGTTCTTCGAGATATGAATTTATGAAATGCCAACAACACACGTGTATTTAGCTTTAGTGTGTGCGGAGTATTTAGTTAACTGTCTTGTATTCTTCTATAGAACGACAGAAAGGATTTGGTGTATGCTGAATTATCAGATTTCGATCCCAAAGCCAGTAGCAGTAAACCACCCCCACGAGATGACACTGAATATGCAGATATCGCACACATTCTAACAGAACCTGATAACGACTATGAAGATATACCACTGAGATCTGACGAAGGAGAATATGCCAGTATCAGAGAGGTTAACCGCTCAAATTCTATCTCAATTTAATGTTTATTTGACGCAAGAGCGTTACGTTCGCCATGCAGTGTAACTGAATTGAACCGTTCAAACTCAATCACAATTGAATGTTTGTTTGACCAAGGCACATCTGCCAGTGTTACTGAGCTGAACTGCATGTTCAAATTCCATCCCAATTTAATGTTACTTTGACCGAGGAGCATTCTCCAGCGTGCAATCGCTCAAACTCAATCACAAATATATTCGTTAGATTTTAACCTAGACAAACAGTCATTGGTGGAGAAAAAGAAACGTGACTGCCTAAAGTTGGTCAAAATATCTTTTTAGGTTATATGCCAAACATTGGTTAAACTTTGGGATAAGATTATTTTAAAACAGACTATATTTTCGTATTTTCCTGTTGATATTTAGCACGGTTTTTAAATCTCTGTGGACATTGAAAATAATTATGAACTATACATTTGCTGCACTATAGAGTATATAGTTAACTGAGGATCCGGTCTAACTATTTCGTTTTCATTTGATGCGTTTTTACCGATCGTCGACACTAAGGGGCTGGTCATAAAGTATCTACAACCCCGGGGCGGAGGGTAAACCTTAATTTTCTAAAAATATTTGACATCCCACACAAACTTATAAAGAAATAATTTCGTACCCCATTCAAATATTTCGTATCCCTCCTGAAGGAGCATGAAAAATCAAGTTTCTGTGGCTAGTATGGTGACTATGAATGACACTCAGACCCTAACATTTTTTTAGGTTTATGAAAATGTTTAAATCACAGTCTATTATTGTGATGCCAGTATTTTGTATATTAGGTCTGTTCAGGGACGCTAGGGAGGGAAGTCGAGGGAGGGCAGTCAAGGGAGGGCAGTCGAGGGAGGGCAGTCAAGGGAGGGCAGTCGAGGGAGGGCAGTCGAGGGAGGGAAGTCGAGGGAGGGCAGTCAAGGGAGGGCAGTCAAGGGAGGGCAGTCAAGGGAGGGCAGTCAAGGGAGGGCAGTCAAGGGAGGGCAGTCAAGGGAGGGCAGTCAAGGGAGGGCAGTCAAGGGAGGGCAGTCAAGGGAGGGCAGTCGAGGGAGGGCAGTCAAGGGAGGGCAGTCGAGGGAGGGCAGTCAAGGGAGGGCAGTCAAGGGAGGGCAGTCACGGGCGGGCAGTCAAGGGAGGGCAGTCAAGGGAGGGGGAGGGCAGTCAAGGGAGGGCAGTCGAGGAGGGCAGTCAAGGAGGGCAGTCGAGGAGGGCAGTCAAGGGAGGGCAGTCAAGGTAGGGCAGTCAAGGGAGGGGAGGGCAGTCAAGGGAGGGCAGTCAAGGGAGGGCAGTCGAGGAGGGCAGTCTAGGGAGGGCAGTCTAGGGAGGGCAGTCAAGGGAGGGCAGTCAGGGAGGGCAGTCGAGGGAGGGCAGTCAAGGGAGGGCAGTCAAGGGAGGGCAGTCAAGGGAGGGCAGTCGAGGGAGGGCAGTCGGCAAGCGCCCCTCCTGCTCTTTCCTATAGGGGGCAAACGTGCCTTTTTAGCATAAATGAAAAAAATAATAAAACTGCCAAAGAAGAGAGAATACAACTATAAATTACACGGTCAGTTCATATTGGGAAAGCCAATTTTCTTTTTTTTTGTTCTGTACCGCACTAGATCTATTGTACATAGGCGGAAATAACAATTAAATGAGCTGAAATTTGAAATTCATAAAAATCCCACCGAAAGGACATGGCAGCGAAATTATTTCCGACTGCCCTTACGTTCATACCTCCGCCGCTGGGTTGTAGATACTTTATGACCAGTCCCTAATGCGATGGAAAACGGAGACTTCTATCCAGGGAAACGGGATTAGACGGGCGAAGACGAAGATTTTTGAAACGCTAACATCATGACAATGATGACATGAAATAATCACGTGAACGTGCTTGTATTTGACAAATTTGTGTTGTTTGCTTTAATTGCTTGTCTCGAACTGGACGTTCAGTAGCTTACAGAGACAACAGGATGCTGTCCTTAATTGATATGTAACCGGCAAGCTACTACAAGCCGTATCATCACGAACAATAAATACATAAGTAATCAAGATTTGCCTCTTTCTCTATATTCTTCCTGGGAGATTTTAATGCAATTAACAACGAAATGAATATTAAATGCAGCCTGCAAACATGTCGCTTTCTCAGTGCTAGTGTACGAAAACGATTCAAAAATGCTAGTGACTAGTGTGGACGGAGGTATTTGTATTTTAAATATCAAAAACGGTGGGATACGAAAACGGATTAGTGTGGAGGTTGCCTGAAAAACGGGTAAGGGATGTATGCGAGGATCAAGGATCTAGATCTTATATTTATGACGGTATTATTAAAATCCTGCATATGCCCGGCGGTGAAGACTGCATAATTGGTTTTAAAACTGATATAGAGATTGGGCACATATAGTGTATTTTTCTATAATACAATTAACAATTATTGAATGAGGTTGAGCATGATATGAAGAATTATCAAGCCCGAAATTGGAAGCTAATTCTTCATATGCGAAAACCGAAGTCAATAATTGTTTTATTTGTATCTAAAAATATAAATTACATCCGCACCTGTGGGTTACTAGTAAATGGTTTTCACTTGTTTCCATCTACCAAACTGACGTTACGCAATTTTCCCGTTTTTAGTGCAAAGTTTAACTTTGCAACTATTGTGATTACAGGGCATAAATTCACACAAGTGACTCAGATATAAATAGATGGAGGCGTAGATAGAGTAACAATCCGGGGGGGGGGGGGCTTGCACTTTATAATCTCTATTAGGTTATGTATAATTCAAGGCCTATTATTTTTTTAAACATTGAAACATTTTTATTTTTAGCTACGGTTGTGCGTTTAATATTGCTTTTCTGTCTGTTAATGGAAACGTTGCAGGAAAAAGTTTGATAAATTACCGGCCTAATCGTATTAATGAGATCTAATGAATTCCCGTCGCCAATGGGGTTCGGGCGTTTACTCCCCCGTAACACATTTTTTGTGAGAAGTGCAAATCCATGCGCATAAGTCGACATGGCGACGTACGTACGAGTGTGTGCAGAAAATTGAAAACAAATTTATGAACGATTGGCATTGGCATATCTTATTTGAGCTGCAGTTGTAACAATATTCTATTTCAGTGTAAATTTATAGACTATACTGTGTCACAGGCGGCCCAAGCTCTGTGTGCGGTTTAGTAGTTTAGATATTGAAAAAAAGCCAAAGAAATAATGTCGAGTAGACGAGTAGTTCCACAATATTGTTGGACTTACTTGTTTATTATATCATCTACTTTACTCCCGTCAATTTTCAGATCATTCTGTTGATTCTTGTTGAACACGTTCTATATTGTATATCATTTACTACGATCAACAGAATGACCTGAAAATTGTAAGACAAGTAAGTCCAACAATATTGTGAAACAACTTGACTTTTAGGCATTATTTCTTTGGCTTTTTCTCAATATCTAAACTACTAAACCACACACAGAGTGATTGTTGAATATTTGCATGCACAAATCTAGCACAGATCAAGCTACAAGCTGTATTTTATTTGGTTCGCAGTGTAGTCTTGTCGCTTGTATACGCAAATTTATCCGCAAAGACCTCACTTATTGTACTCAAAAGTATTTGGTAATTCTATCAATTTTCTTTTATATAGAGATATTTTGCTTTCATCGTTATTTAAATCGGGCAGCTATATATCATGATCTATACAGTCAGTTACATTTTACAGTATAAAATATAATACTGACACAGAAAATAGGATTTGATTCCGAATAATTTGATTCCGCATTTGTTCGCTCGCCCAATGTCGCTTTCCAGAGGTCGCTTTCTAATATGCCCTTGAGTAAAATAATAAATAGTAAAGCGCTCATGTACTAAAAAATAGATTCAGAAGTCGAGAGTACCCTCTGTTTACAGAATCCCAGGCTGCGTGATGACGAAAATATAAAAAGGATTGACAAAACAATAAAAGTAACAGTGGTATTTATAGAAAGTGAAGACCATTGAACTTTAAGTAAACTGGAACGCTAACGCAGGGGGGGAAATTGAAGCCAGCTTAATTCAGTTTTTCTGAGGTTTGAGTTGAAATACTTAACGCCGAACATTGGGCTGTATATGAAATTGAAGCTATTAAAAAGTTATATTTGATATAAAAACTTCAAGACTTTAGGTAAAAGGGAAATACTTAAAACTTTGAGGGAAAATTTGCCGTATTTTACAAAATTGCGGTTGTTTTTGTATTTTTTAAGTATTTCCATTTTGCCTAAAGTCTTGAAGTTTTTATATCAAATATAACTTTTTTACTAGCTTCAATTTCATATACAGCCCAATGTTCGGCGTTAAGTATTTCAACTCAAACCTCAGAAAAACTAGCTTGGCTTCAACGAATCATAGGACTTGGTCATAGGAGTTAGCGTTCCAGTTTACTTAGAGTTCACTGGTGAAGACTCGTGCAAATGATTCCGCTTTAAAGAAAATTTCCTTTCGAAATGAAATTTTGAAAAATATCAGGGATCTAAATAATCGAATTGAAGTTTTGGAAGGAGGTTTAAGTATAGTTTAATAGTTATACAGTTAGGGCAGTTGCAAGGCTGTTTTACATTTCTTCAAACTTGAAAAAATGACGTCACGTCAGAATGGAAGATGGAAACAAGTATACCGATATACAGATATGTGTGCTATTTTCTTTCAAAAATGCTTTAAAATGTTTCAGATCTTTTCGTCGCTGTTTCGGTTTCTATATTTAGGCTTTATTTTTCAAATTATTTTTCAAAACGGCGAAGGCGACGCCATATTGTTTCTTTTCGACGTGTTTATCACATAGATATAGGATACATAGATTGCAGACTCGAGGTCACGGCACGCGCCAACATGAAGAATTCAAAATGGCGGCTGAACCGGTCAAAACATCAAGTGACCTAGTCAACGTACGTCGCTTTCAGCAACGTTCACGCAAATATACTTCTTTTAATATGTTTATTGCCCTTGTGGACGTGTAAACACATCAATTTGACAGGGAAAATATTACAAATTTATACCTTGTAATACAGCTCGTAATACACAAGTTTGTCGCCCTGAATCCACTTTATTTTGTTTAGAAATAATCCAGGAATAACTCTTTCAACTTTCTATTAGACATCATTGCTCCAAAGGGCAAAAATATTGCAAAACGTCAATCCGTGAGCTCACTGAAACCAGCCAAATGTTCGTTATTCCAAAGAAAAACCGTCCACAACACTTCTATATTGAATACACTCCACGGTAATGTGAAATTTATGCTGTTATTATCTAGCAAATGCTCCTATTAAGCTTCGTTCATCGAGTCACTTGAGGCGCCATCATACAAAATGGCTGCTCAACCGGTCAAATTTTGTTTGAATTTTGGCGCATTTGTCAATATAGTGACGTATTACGAGTCAGCAATCTATGTCTCCTATATCTATGGTTTATCATGACGTCAAACGTGTATAATTATTTTCATGTCACACGTTTAACGTCAAATTGTGTGAGATGTTACGACTCCATATTTGGCAGCTATTGGTTGATAGGACGATTTCACCTATGGCTGTTAGCCAATCAGAAATCATGAATTATTTTAAATAATGGCGTATGTTGATTGAACAATCGAACAATGTCAAGGCATGCATACATTTCCATATACGTTAAACTAGATTAGAACTATATTTTATATTGTACATATTAAATTCAATTTACTTTTGTATGATTGAAATGTTCGTTTTAATTTTGATAGACTTTATAGTGTAAATAAATTACTGATTTTGTCAACTAAGACGGCCAGTATCTAGTTTGTATTGTTTTAACTTGCCTTCACCTGGTCGTATTTAAGGATATGGAAAATGTATAACTGAAATGGGAAAATGCGCTCTTGCACATGTCGTGAATTACGACTGAACATTAAGTAAGTAAGTAAGTAAGTAAGCAGGGGTGCTTATTATCCTTACTTGCAGCTGAGAGCTAAGCTGAATTACGAAGGACACAGCACAACGTGACCAAGTCGAAGGCTTTCTAGGGCGCATATGGCATTAATCTTATGTACTGAATATAAACAGTGTGTTCTAAAAATCCAGGATTTCAAGAAAGCAAAATTCGCTACATAGTCCCAGAATAAATATATGAAGATGACAGGGAGAGTATAAGGTGGCCCCAAAGATTGCATATCACATGTTATGGAAAAATAGTCAACAATACACTTAAAGACAGGCTCTTGCTTTCTTGATCCATTTCCTTTGTCTAAACAAGAATGCACTAAGAAGTATGAAATACGTGTTAGAATGATCGATCAAGTTTGTTAGTTTTTAGGCCGGTATTGCAACCCTAGTACCTGTTAATATAGCTTAATCATACGACATGAGTGTGTCTAATTGACGTGACCATGCATGGGGGACACGGCCACAGAGACACGGCGCAGGAAAAGTACCAGGATGTTGGGCATACAGTTTGAGTGATCGTTTAGATATGGCAACTCTAGTGCATGTCAATATATTTTTATCATACGACAGTATCTAATCAGAGTAGAGAGAATGTACTAAGAATGTACGTTTTTCAGCAGGATAAACGTTCTTATAGTTTTTTGAAACAGGAAACCTACAGTGTCTCTAATTGGTGCATGTAATCAGGGGTACAGAGAATGTACTAAGAAGGAGGAAATACTGTAATAGAAAGATTGTTGAAGTTTCTTAGTTTGTAGGAATATAGCAACGCTAGTATACCTGTCAAGATATTTTTAGCGTATGCGACAATGTCTCTAAGTGATGCACAGAGAATGTACTAAGAAGTAGGAAATACTGTTAGAAAGATTGCTCAAGTTTCTTAGTGTTCAGCTACAGTGTTGTAGTCAAGTTACGAGTCCAAATCCGAGTCCAAGTCATATACATTCAAGTCCAAGTCTCTTAGCAAAATTTCAAGTCCAGCATGTCCGAGTCTTAAGTATTTCGAGTCCAAGTCCGAGTCCAAGTCCAAAATGATAAATAATTTAATCATATTAAAAATCCCAATAGCTTATCAAAAAGAAATGAATATAGATTACAGAGCTATAATCCACAACACTTAATTGCATTTTGGAAAAGTCATGTTATCAAGGTAATATGCAGTGGCAAAGAGATCAGACTGTAATTATATTCAATTTCAACTTTAAAACGTACAGTGTAAAACGATAGGTCCTACACCACTGTGCATTTCTACCAATAAAATAAATGGAACACTTGAAATTATGAATTATATAAATAATTTTTGTTTTCGGGACACGTTTTACAGTGTAATAGGCTACATAAATAATATAGAATGTCTTTTTATCTGTTTCCAATAGCAAATACAGCTATTAAGATTGTCACAGCCCACACCCACAATCCAAGTACAAAGAGCATGGCGGGCATACCTCATCATTTTAAATATTATTAGCAGTTTACTAGTATTTATGAGACTGTGAATATAGTTGGGAAATATGCTTGAACCAGATACTGACAGAGAAATTTTGCTGTTTTAGTGGCAATACAGGTTCTAATTTTATCGAAGCAATACGTAGATAAACGAGGAAATTATATTGGTGTGGACTCGTAAAGGACTTGACCTAAATATCCAAGTCCAGACGAGTCAAGTCCAAGTCCGAGTCCTTTGATATCGAGTCCAAGTTTGATGTGTTCAAGTCCGAGTCGTACCCTCAAGTCCGGACTCGAGTCCAAATCCGGACTCGAGTACTACAACACTGTTCAGCTATATAGCAACCCTAGTACATGTCAAGATATTTTTACCATGCGACAGTGTCTCTAATTGATGTAACCAGGAATGAACTCGCAAGTAAGAAATTTTATCAGCAGTTTACAATAGAATTTTTATAAGCTTTTGAAACAGGAGCCCTATACCTATAAAGTGTTTTTTATCATACGGTAGTGTCCCTAACTAATGTAACCAGGAGTGCACATAATCTACTCGGCTGCACAATACTAGTATCATATACTTGAGTGTTTACAAGATTAAACTATTATTATTATTATTTCTGAATATTTATACAGGATTAAAAAAACTTCAGTCATTTACACAATATTTACAGCAAAATACAATGCAAGAACTGCTATCCACGTTTGTCCTGTAAAACCTCCGTCTCTAATAATAAACAACTATTTAAAAACTATGAAATATTAGTAATAATGTAAGATAATGAATTTTAAAAATGTTAAAAAAGATCCTTCAAGCCCTTCCTAAATTTATCGAGAGTTTGGACTGATCTTAAAGCTAATGGCAGAGTATTATACAATTTCGCTCCGCCAAAATAGAAACTTTGCTTTGCAACCTCCAGCTTCACGCGAGGTAATCTTAACATACAATTGTTATTTCTAGTTCCTTTTTCATGACTAATCATTGTAAAATACTCATCAAAAATTGGATTATGTATTTCCTGTTCCACACACTTCTTCACAAGCAGGCAGGATTCACATTTGATGACATCAATGATGTTTGGTACGTGTTCGCTGCGTATGATGCTCTTTGCACGTTTTTGAAGCGAAGTTAACTTTTTCTTTTGTGTCTCTGTGGTGGTCATTTTAACGGTACTGCTATATGTTAATATAGGAAGTATTATCATCCTAAAGATCTTCAACGCTGCGTCGACTGTCAAATACTTCCTGACGCTTTGTAACAATCTGAGACGACCACTTGCCTTCTTGTACGCACAATCAAAATTGGTGTTCATTAGCAGGTGACTGTCCACAGTGTTACCCAGGTAAACGTATTCCTTGACAAAAGATATTTCAGTATTTTGATATTGGATTTTAAGATCTCTGCCATACTTACTAATCCTCTTAGATGTTCCAAGGAGCATTGCTTCTGTTTTGCCCTTTTTAAGGTTTAGTAAAAGTTCATTCTCTCTGCAGTATTCACCAATGTTTTCCATTTCCAGATTTAGTATATCCTCAATCGTGTTCACATCCTTGTTTGAATAATAAACAACAGTATCATCAGCATATGTGATCACATTTGAATACTGTATCCTATCTGCAATATCATTAAAAAATACTATGAACAGCAGGGGCCCAAGAATTGAGCCCTGGGGAACACCACAGAATATAGGCTCCATATCGGATTGCACATTATTGATCTCAACAATTTGATTTCTGTTGAACAGATAATCGGTGAACCAGGTTAATTCGTTGCCCATAACGCCGTAAGACTCCAACTTGTTCAGCAATATGCCATGACCAATGGTGTCAAAGGCTTTACTGAGATCGATGTAAACAGCTCCCACAAATTTTCCACTATCTAACTCACGACGTATATTATCACACAGCAGCGTAGCAGCTAACTTGGTTGAACGATGTTTTCGGAAACCATATTGACAATTATTCAGTAAGTTATTTCCTTCAAGATAGTCCAGGAGTTGCTTGTGCACAGCTTTTCAATGAGCTTTGACAGTACTGGCAACACTGATATAGGTCGATGGTTTTCTAACAAGTTTGCGTTTCCAGATTTATAGATAGGTACAATTTTCGCAATCTTCCAAAGACTAGGTACCGTGCAGCTTTTGATTGATAAATTGATGACGTAGCATAAAGGACCGGAAATATACTTCGCGCAGTCTTTCAGCATTCCAGGTGGTAATTCATCAATACCAGTAGCTTTCGTGCGCTGCAGTGATCGAAGGTCTCGCTCAATCTGTACCTTCGATACGCACTTGAAGAAAAATCTCTTATCTGTCCTAACAGGGGGTGGCTTAATGGATCTCCACACAAAATCAACGAATGGAATTGCTTTCGTCTTCAGCGAACAGATAACGTTTTTAAAATAGTGACTAAAGCTTTTTGCACGAACTTTAGCATCATCCCGTGACAAAGATGACAGCATTGACTTGGATGATTTATTTGGAAATATATTCTTAATACAGTCCCAGAACTTTTTAGGGTCACCACTCTTCTCATTTAACAGATTACGATGATATTTCACCTTGGCATGTCGGACTTCGCTTGTGCACTTGTTGCGTGCCGTTTTGTAAGCTCTCCAGTCAACTGGATCCTTTGTTTGACGGGCTTTTCGCAATAACTTATCACGTTCATTCAACGAGCGTTTCAGCTCACTTGTTAACCATTCACATTTTCTTCCCTTTACCCGTTTCTCTATTAAAGGAGCATGTTTACCAAACGTCTCTCCAAGAATGTTATTTAAGTAATCCAGTGCTTTATTTACGTCCAGAATTTCATATAGAGGTTGCCAGTTTATGTTGATCATATCTGCACAAAGCTTATTATGATCGTAGTTCTTATAATCTCGGCATTTAATCATTCTAGGGCTGTAACGTTGGTTGTTAATTTTTCTTATACAAGCAACCATGTCATGGTCGCTGAGAGATGTTGCTACAACGTCAACTGCAGATATATTTTGTGCAGCATTAGACAAAATCAAGTCGATTGTTGTTGACGATGTCTCCGTTACACGAGTGCATTTCTTTATAAGTTGTTTAAAACCAAACAACTTAACGATCGTCTTGAACATTGTTTTTGAGGACGTATCATTATAATTCACATTAAAATCACCTATTAATATCGTTTCCTTGTTTTCTTTGTCAATAATGCGCAGATGGTCTTGTAATAGGTCGTTAAAGTTGGATTGGTGGTATTTTGATGTCTCAGGGGGACAATAGAAGCATTAAACTTAAATTTTATTGATGTGCTCTTAGCTTCAAATTCAAAGCAAGTTAATGAAGTAAAAGTTATCCAGAACTCCAGAAGTGATCACGACGTCATTTGTGCGAAACTCCAACTGAAACCAATTCGTCAATCAGGGTTTGGTCGTCCCCTGATTTTAATTGTTTTTAATGGAGCGTGTTCGTCAAGTAAATCATTAAATAAAATATTAAATGCATTTACTTTATCTTCCACATCATCGAAAACATCTAAGACAACTGACCACGGTACTTGGGCGACTTCTGAATGGAATTTATCAGCATTGTACTGTTTGAAACTTCTAGTTGTAACATAAGCTGGTTTAGGACGAATTGGTTTCAGTTGGAGTTTCGCACAAATGACGTCGTGATCACTTCTGGAGTTCTGGATAACTTTTACTTCATTAACTTGCTTTGAATTTGAAGCTAAGAGCACATCAATAAAATTTAAGTTTAATCTAGTTTAATCTTGTAAACACTCAAGTATATGATACTAGTATTGTGCAGCCGAGTAGATTATGTGCACTCCTGGTTACATTAGTTAGGGACACTACCGTATGATAAAAAACACTTTATAGGTATAGGGCTCCTGTTTCAAAAGCTTATAAAAATTCTATTGTAAACTGCTGATAAAATTTCTTACTTGCGAGTTCATTCCTGGTTACATCAATTAGAGACACTGTCGCATGGTAAAAATATCTTGACATGTACTAGGGTTGCTATATAGCTGAACAATGTTGTAGTACTCGAGTCCGGATTTGGACTCGAGTCCGGACTTGAGGGTACGACTCGGGCCCTATACCTATAAAGTGTTTTTTATCATACGGTAGTGTCCCTAACTAATGTAACCAGGAGTGCACATAATCTACTCGGCTGCACAATACTAGTATCATATACTTGAGTGTTTACAAGATTAAACTAGATTAAACTTAAATTTTATTGATGTGCTCTTAGCTTCAAATTCAAAGCAAGTTAATGAAGTAAAAGTTATCCAGAACTCCAGAAGTGATCACGACGTCATTTGTGCGAAACTCCAACTGAAACCAATTCGTCCTAAACCAGCTTATGTTACAACTAGAAGTTTCAAACAGTACAATGCTGATAAATTCCATTCAGAAGTCGCCCAAGTACCGTGGTCAGTTGTCTTAGATGTTTTCGATGATGTGGAAGATAAAGTAAATGCATTTAATATTTTATTTAATGATTTACTTGACGAACACGCTCCATTAAAAACAATTAAAATCAGGGGACGACCAAACCCTTGTGTAACCAGCGAGATTCGGGAACTAATGAAATCTAGGGACTCTTGGAAGAAGAAAGCAAAAATGTCGAAAGATCCTTTACATTGGGCCGCTTACAATAATTTACATCGCGAAGTAAAGAAAGCGATTAAACTAGCCGAGAGAGAATATGTCGCGGATCAAATTATGAAGAACAAGAACAACACCAATTGTTTATGGAAAACGATCCAGTCTTGTGTACCGAAGAAATCGGCGTCCCAGAAGATTTATAGCAAAGACAACAAATCAGTGGCAGACGAATTTAATCGCTTTTTCGCATCAAGTGAATTAGCAGATAAATTGAACTATAAATTAGAAGAGCATCCATTCGTCCCGAGAGAGTATCCTTTAGCAGATCAATTTGTGTTTAGTCCAGTAGAGCCCATGCGAGTTGAATCGATCGTGAAGTCTATGGCATCTAACAAAGCCCCTGGATTTGACAAAATTCCACTACGTGTTATTAAAGATTGTCTCCCTGCTATATTGCCTTCTGTAACCTCAATCATCAACACCGCGTTTGAGAGTGGATATTTTCCGACAGTATGGAAAATATCCGAAGTTATTCCCATTCCAAAAGAAGGGGGTTATCAAGAAGCTAATAATAACAGACCCATATCCTTACTACCGATTCTATCGAAAGTGTGCGAAAGAGCTGCCCACGATCAGTTTACATCGTATTTGTTATCAGTGGCACTCTACCGAGACCTCTGTAATCCACGGTGTCCCTCAAGGCAAGGCCTGCTCTGGGATCTTAACTCGCCTTAACTCGCCGCGAGATAATGCGAGTTAAGGCGAGTTTAGGCGATTTAAGAAAAAACACAACTTTTAGGTAATGCGTTTTAAGGCGATTTAAGGCGATTTAAGAAAAAATACATGGTAATTAAATATGCAAGTATAGTACTTTAAGCAAAATACAGTAATAACACATAATTAATAGTGCATAGTAAATGTATTTTGAAAGAGCACCACTCCCCCCTCACACCCCCAGGGGGTCTGGTTAGACTGTCATGTAAACAAGACCCAGTTGAAACTTATTATTAATTAGCTTGTTATTTTGCCCGTATTACTAATTTTAAGGTTATACCACCAAATTGCTGGAATTAATACAATGAAGAACATAAACCAGTATATAATAACATGTATTTTTAAATTGAATTGCATACTAATACCTATTACTAAGTTCAGTCCTGGAACCACAATCAATTGGAAATCTAAAAAATCAGGGTTGTGGCTGGAATGTAGGAACGAGAAGATTTAGTGCATCCCATGGGGTTGCTATCCTATATTTTGAGAATTTCCAAATGCATGAATGCCTTGTCAATATCTTGGAAATTCCAAGGGTACAGAATATATTAAAACTGTGACCATGCATGTTCCAATGTGGCAATACATTGTAGTTATTCAAACGAATTGAATTTACGTTGCAAATATAGTATTTCATTTCCATGTGTTCATTTAATAACTAAAACTCAACATTGATTGGTATTTATTTCAATTCCCCTCGATATATAAAGTGCAGTATTTATAAAAATTCACTAATGTTAAAATTTAGTTTATATAAAGTTTCCCAGACTTGAATAATAAATTTCCGCTGGATAGCCTGAGAGAAGGCTCCCTCCCCGCAGTGGCTAACATGAAGTATTTAACTGAATTCATGAAAATGCCAGGTTTTGTTATCGACCCAAGATCGTACGCTAAAAATGTTAAACCTCGGTTATTAAAACGATCATGGATCTTTATATAAGACGATATGAACCGGACAATGCTGACTATAAAAGTTGACCAGGATCATGCTGTGGTTTATCAATTTATGTAAGTTTGAACACTGTTGATCCCCGAGCCGGCGCCGCGCGCGTGCTGCGAAACCGAAATTCGCTCCGGATATTTACAACGGTGTGTGAAAACATGGCCAGATCAAACGTCGTCCGCCGCGATGTATCTGCAGACATAAGTATAATAAAGTAGGTAATTGCCAGGGCTTTGTGTCCTCAAATTTCGAAAATGTAATCGTACACACACACGCCATCGTGCTGCTTGTAAAGATGGCGACGTTTGATAGCGTCAGCAGAAAACCTTTTTCTCAGTTTTTTGCATTTTTTGCGCAGCTTTTCTGCATTTTTTAGTAGTAATTTGTTTAACTAATTGACATACATTTTAAGGCCATTTTTTTTTTTCAAATGTCATTAGCGCAAAAGTCAAGCAAAATGAAAGCAATGACGTAAATGAATAAATGACGAATATTCATGCACACGCCATCACAACACTATCCAGTACAGTACAGTAAGGACGCGACTTTTTACAAGAGATAGACATCTGACATCTGTTCAACTGATTAATCATCTGTTCCATACGGTTTTTCAGTTTTTATGTGCGGAGTACAGTCGCGAGAGAAACATACGGATAAACATAATAAAACATTTAAAATAATTATTTTAAATATATTATTTGAATATGCATCAAAAAAAATTTATAATAAAAAAAATTGGAAAAACATACCGATGAATAAGAAAAAGATAAAGAAGAACGAAAACGAGAAATCGAAAAAGAAAAAAACAGAGTTTTTTTGTATTTTAATTGTCTGTTTTCTATTTTTTATATTTTATTTTGTTGTTTTGTGTATGTATGTCACTCTGTGAGGTTATTATAATATCGATTATTAAATTTTATTTATTTTTTAAAATTTTTATTTGAAATTTGAGGAAACAAATGTCAGAAAGAAATTTAAATTTAAAAAATTAAAAAATCAAAACAAAAAAAAAACAGTTTTCTTTTTCTTTTTTTGTTTTTTTTATGAAATGTCTAGTAAATTTAAGGTTTTACAAAGCTAAAAAGCTAAAAGAGTACGTAATAACATATTATAATTATGGGCAAATTCAAGTTTATAGCTAAAAAAACAAAATATTATATTACTATTTATTCATTTTTTACCAAAAAAAAAAAAAAATGTGTTGCTATGGTTACAATGACTGACGGAATACTTCATGTTACAATACATTTTGGGAAGTATGTTCCTGAGTTCGAATAGGCGAGGGGATTCTGCATGAGTGTATTTCTAGTATAAAATATTAAATGTTGTGCACTACAGGCACTGCAATTCAGCACTTGTATATAAGGCCGTCGGAATTATTAAAAGTATCAGTTTACCGTCACTTAAAATTTCGAAAGTTGATAAGCCCTCTACCCTGTAATTTATAGGTCCCGCACTATTTTCAATAAAGGAAAACGAAACAATTTATGAATTGTTCTGGAAGTTCATATCACAATATTGGCATATTAATTATACTTATCGAAATAGATAAAATGTTGAAAACAGACTGATTCTTGCCATCCTGACCTGAAGGGTTCCTATGTCATATTATTGCGGCAGCCGGCGCCGCATAAGGTCGCTCCGGATATTTATACCGGGTATGTAAAAACATAGCGAAAAAAGTGCCGCCCGCGCAGCGATACCTGGGGCGGTTTGGTTTTTTACGTACGCATCTCATGCGTTCAGCGGTCGCTGATATAAGCGGATAATAAAGAAAACATTTTTAAGATTAAAGATTAAAAGTTTTTTTCATATACAAAATTTTTTTTTTGTTATACCGGACTATAAAAAAAACATAGAAAAAAGAAGCTTTCAAAGCAAAATAACGAGAAGTCGAATCTAAAAAAAGAAAAACTTTTGAGTTTTTTAGTGTTTGAAGTAAGTATTTCTATTTTATATTTTAGTTTTATATGATTTTAAAGCGTATATCCTCTGTGAGGTTATTATAATGTCGATTAATTCTAAAAATTATTTTTTATTTTTGAATTTTGAAGATTTGACAAAAATGTAAAAATTCAAAAATTTCATTAAAAGATAAATTTAAAAAAAAAAAAAATATAAAAACAAATTGCGTTTTCTTTTGGCATTTTTGACGTTTTTGAAATGTCTAAAGGTTGAATTATATAAATCAAAAATAGTTAATAATAGAGGTAATAATATACTTTATATATCATATTCATAATTTTATTTTTAAAAGAAAAAGACAAAATATTTATATCTATATTTTTTATTTTTTTATTTTGTAAAAAAAAAAAAAGTTGCGTGTTGCTATGGTTACAGTGACTGTCTAAATACTTCATGTTACAATAAATTTTGGGAAGTATAATTCCTGAGTTCGAATAGGCGAGGGGATTCTGCATGAGTGTATTTCTAGTATACCTATAAGCTTGATAGTATGTAACTTATGCACCAGTCATGGAAAGCCTCGCAACCCCCTATCCGGGACATGCCGGGAAATAGCGGGGATTTATTTGCAGATTAGCCTATCTGTTATGCCTGGGTACTCAGGGCATTAGACAGCGTACGTTAGATATGTGTCATGATGGCCAGGGATTATGGGCTGGGAATCAGCGGGAATTTGTCTGTTCGAGATGTATTATTAAGCCTTGTTCATCGACATTTACCCTATACTCTATAGACATTGTTTTACTAAAAATAGCTTTTACAGGATAATGTATTGACTTTGTGTAAATTGCAAGATACAGCTAACAGACAAAATGCAAAATATTTACCTACTTTGGCAAAGTTTTGACAAACTCTGGATTGCATGTTTGGCCTCCAATGATCAAAATTGGGGAAATTTTAGAATAGTTTGTTGAATTTTAAAAGCAATTATTATGGTAGCCTTCATTTTTGGTGCCCGGGTAGCGGGGGACTTTAGTCATGTTTAGACTAGTAAGAAGGCCATGTATAGGTGGGGGATTAGAATGATTTAGGACACAACCTTTATCTAATGTCCACTGTTCCCTGGGTAGGGGAGTGCGTGGCTTTCCAATTACTAGTGCATTACTGTGTTTCGGCTTTTATCAATAAGCATGTAACTTCCCTTGTTTCGGCTAAGCGCCCTCTCTTCAGCAAGCCCCCTGGGATAAGCGGCCTCCTAATCTTATCTGAAATAAACAACCAGAACCCCCCTCTCCTGGGGAAAGGGTGTTTACACTTACATATATACTATTTACTATTTTCAGCATTTTAATTTGGTTGGCGAGTTTAGGCGATTTAGTGCGAGTTTAAGCGATTTAAGAGAATCGTTGCCAATTTTTATCCGCGATTTAAGGCGAGTTAGGGCGATTTAAGGCGAGTTAAGATCCCAGAGCAGGCCTCCTCAAGGCAGTATCTTTGGCCCGCTTCTCTTCAGCATGTACGTAAACTACTTACCAACCATACCAAAGAATTCCTCATCCCAGCTTTACGTTGATGATACTAAGTTACTCACGTCGTTCCACCTTCAAGACCAGGAAAATACCATAGAACGTATGAACTGTGACTTAACTTCCATCCAGAGTTGGTGTCTAGATAACCAACTGCTCCTCAATCCCGGAAAAACAAAGGTCTTGGTGTTTGGTAGTCGTAAGATGTCCGCCAAAGTCACGAACTTTCGTCTTTCCCTCTTAGGGAAAGAACTTATACTATCCAAAGTGGCTAAAGATCTTGGCGTAATGCTGGACACCTACTTGACATATGATGATCACATCACATCTCTGGTGTCATCTTGTATGTCTCGCTTGGGACAAATAAATCGAGTCAAACACGCGTTTGATAAACGGACACTAGAAGTAATTTTAAACGCCTTAGTTTTTAGTAAATTGTTTTACTGTTCCAACGTTTGGAGTAACACCACTGAACGTAACCTCAACAAACTTCAAGCAATTCAAAACTTTGCATGCAGAATAATTAGCGGAACTAAGAAATATGAACACGTGACTCCTATCCTGAGAACCTTGAATTGGCTGCCAGTAAGAGAAGTGCTGTTCTATCGTCGTGCCATCATGACATTTAAATGTATGACAAACAACGGTTTTATTAATTAACAAATTACAAAATTTTACAAACAATAACATCTTGCTGTCCACAGATAGCAAAAGCTAATCGCGGTGGACAGCAACTACACGCATTCGTAATCTAAGAAGGTTGCAGAACACTAGCTATTACTATATATACGACAGAAACACATTCACCGTATATACAAACATAATACCTGACGGATGATCAAACACAAACTCTAATGAGTAATCAGACCAAAAGCCAAAATCGTAAAATGATAGATTAGTTTTATTTGATTTAACTTTAGATTATTGCAATTTCTTTTTGTAAAGTTGGAATATCAATATAATCATCTTTCTTTTCTAATATTTGAAGTAGCTTCCGATGCAAAGCTTTTTTAAAGTGATTCTTTGGTGTTTCACGTAGATCTGCTGGAATGCTATTCCAGATGCTAACTCCCATTCTTGAAAATGACTTTCTTTGTACATCTAAACCTGAATATTCAACGTGGTAGTTCTTCCTAGTGGAAGATCTGGTGTTGTGTTTATGTACCTGACTTAATGCAGTAAACAAAGCTGATATATTTGGGGGTACTACAGTTTTGGATACATCATGCATTAATATTGATACTGATTTAAAATAAAGCAAATTTATTGGCAGAATATTTGCTGAGTGCTTCTGGCTTCACTGGATTTAACATCCTGTTCAAGTTTCTTGAAATCTTTCTTCATAGATTCGATTGCAGCCTTGAGCTCATTGTTTTCTTTCTTTAAGGATTTTATCGTGTCCTTTGGTTTTGACATTTTAGTAGATTTAGAGCCTAAGCTGAGGAGCACAGAAATCCACGTCCGACATAGGACGCGATTGTAGTGTAGGTTGTGCACCAAGCTACCTGACTGATCAGTTCATCACGCGTTCCGATATTTCGAAGCAAGGATCCACAAGGTGTGCGATCCACAAGGAATTCTGAGGATATTAACATTCCGCTATTCAAAAGCAAGACAGGTCAACGGACATTTAACTATAATGCTGTTGGCCTCTGGAACTCTTTAGACAATAATTTAAAACTTTGTACGTCTATTTATCAATTTAAACGTAGACTTAAGGATCAACTTTTGAATTTCTCACTACATAGTTTTTCTTAGTGAACTTAGCATTATTTTTATAATTATTTTATTTTTATAGCATAGTATTTATAATTTATTTATTTGTAAACAGTTACTTATCTCGGAAAAGCCCCATTTGGGGACGAGTTAATAAATTTGTATGTATGTATGTAAACTACCTGAAAAATATATAGCAAGAACTTCGACGTTTCGAGCGAAGATCCTTCGTCTGGAAGGGTCTGCACTCGAAATTAGTCGATGGTCTTGTTATATTTTCAGGTAGTTTGATCCTGTAATCCCTCAAGTATATCGTTTGGAACCACACATGTAAGATACAATAGTTTCACACATATATTCAGCAAAATGTGTTAGAAAGATCGCCCAGTTTTCTTAGTTTTTCAAACAGGGAACCCTATATATAACTCAATTAAAGTGTTGGCTAAAATAAGTCAAAAGGCAAAGCCTGAATGAAAACAAAACTCTATTTGTTACTAGTTGTCATATTAAAAAGAACAAGATAAAAAGGCCCAATTAGAAATTGTGTAGTAGCTTTAGTCTTTAGATATTATTAATCTATTATGTAATATGTTGGCACCGAGAGAGCGTGCCATGACATGCATGACCAGGGTGGCGTGTCCTTTCCACATAAAACATTCCTTTCAGTTGTAATGAAAATATTGTACCAGCTCTCTAACTGCTTCCTGCAGCACCCCTTGCGGCCTTTACTGATACGTCAGTAAACTTATGCTTGTATTATTATCATGTTTAAAGACTTAATAGCTTCATTTGTAATGCAAATGTAAAATTTGCTGGCTCGACTCCCGTGACATTCATAACATGACACATGAAATAATATACAGTCGATATTTACCGGGACATTTCAACATCAGAAGTGAATTGATTGATAAGATAAAACAGAACAAGGTTTAAACTTGATTTTGAACGGGTATTCTTGGCAAGGAAACATCGTATTCACAAAGAAAGGAAGTTGTATGTCTAAAATACAGTCTGTAATTGAATACGTCAATTTCCTTTGACATAACAACAGCAGAGACAAAGTCACGTTCGTGCCGTTTTCACTGACGAATTTGAGGGTAAGTCACTCAGAGACAAAGTAATATAAAGTAGTTTATACTAAAGATAGTCATTTCTCATTAGATTGTATGAAAGGTAGAACGGTTATCAAAATCTTATGCAATGACAAAGTCAATATTTTGCGGAAAGTTGTTTATATAATGCTGTACTTATATTCGTCTCAGATGGTTGAAATGAACTTTGTGACTTGATCAGTCGCTAATTTAAGCTTGCTTTTACTTTTTAGATCAGTTTAGTTGACAGCCTGTGGCTGTGGCTGTATGGATAGTCTACACATTGCTCACTAGGATAAATGTTTTATACCTTATCTTACCCTGTCCTGATATTTGTACTTCGTACGTATCCGGCCGACATATATAATATAACTTATAAGTCTATCTTTACAATAAAATAACTTTGGGGGTTTATTAAGCACTCTTGCATGCACCGATCAGGCATTCTTATTGTATCGTTCCAAATTCATACAGGAATTTCTCAAGTCAAGATTATTCTACTAGAAACAATATATATTCGATTTGTTTTTTGATAATGTATATTTTCATATGCAAATTGAGTGAAATTACTTTTAGTGTTTTGTCCTGGCCATGACTGTATAATTATGTCTTATTGCATGCATGCAAACACATGTAGCCTATAGTAAGTTGTCCGAACAGGAGGCTGAACATGATTATGAAATAAACAATATATATATTTGCAATAAGCCAATATTTATATAATTATAAAGAGATTCCTTGTCACTAGTGAACTGTATCTGGTAAACAATATATAATCAGTATACACATTTTTGGATGTCAACTTCCCTATTTTGATGGTGATGCCGTATTTCCCCCATTGCTCGCACTAGACTTCTAGTACTTCATGTTTTTCCTGGTTTTGGTCGGATGCAACTCTTGTTCTCGTTGACTGGGGCATTAAATTAATTGGTCTGAAGTACAACATATACCGCGCCAAATAAGTGCAACGCTGCCACGTCCCTGGCGCTATATATATAGCCTAATAGACAAACATGAAGTACTCTAACGTGCATGCATGGACCAAGTGAGAATTTTCCAATAAACTGTGGTTTTGATCAGAAGTAACAGCAATTGAGCTAATAATGTCACGCGTACGGGTCAAAAACTCTCATCAATTTTCATCAAAATTTGAACCAGCTCAAAGTTGGTGAGAGTGCATGCATGAGGTCGAGAAGAGTTGGCGGTCAAACGCGCAAGAGATGCAACTCTCATGAACTCTCATTCTCGTTTGACCAGAGCTTGATTGTCGTATAGAGTTGATTTAAAAATATTTTAATGCATGACATCCAGATGACATCTCCCACTATATACCGCGTGCAATTTGCAATGTTCGTACTCCAATGTTATTATTATAGACGCATGCAAAAAACATCGGATCTCATAAACGCCATTATCTGCAATTTTAGTGAATCATACAGGTCTAAGTTTTCCCTGGAGTCTTTTAAATAAAATTCAAAATTCCTCAAAAAATCCTCACATGCAACTAAGTCTAAGAACAAAATACTCGTCTAATATGAATCCGGGGGCAGACGAGTTTCCCGTCTAACTTTCCCGTCTAACTTTCCCGTCTAAACGGACGGGAAAGTTAGACGGGAATCCCATCTAGACGGGAAACTCGTCTTAAATCCGTCCCTAAATTCATATTCAGACGGGTTTTCACAGACGAGTTTCCCGTCCCTAACATGAATTCGGCTAATGATCACAAGCCAGAAGTAATTCTTTCCGCTCAACTGTCTATAGTTATCCGCGTATTTATCATTTATAAGTTCAGGGTAACGCATATATCATGATCTGGTTTTAACGTTCATTAACATTTTACAGAGTAAAAGTAAAGTAAGAGAGAAACTCATGCACCTGACGTTACGATTATTATTTTTCTAATTCAGAACAATGGCAATCAAGGAAACCGTGCAGGAATACTCATCAAGTTATCTTGATCTTATAAATGTAGTTGGTACATTTCTTGGTTCATTTGTTATTGTGATTGTCATGATATTTGTTTGTGTTGCTTGCCGTCGTAAACAAAGTAAGAAACAAGAATCTGGTATTTTTTTAGGCTTTATAACTAACTAAGAGATTCTTTAATAAACAATTAAAATTTTCAACTGATAAATTGATATATATAGACAAATGTCCCAAAACTATAGCAGCGTTAATTCAACCAATATATATATATATATATATATACAATAATTCAGTTTCTTCGAGCGTATGTAGCTAGCAAAGAGTGCTCAATATTCAGAAATATAGAGCGATTTATTAATACTTAAAATGTTTTTGTTGCTACTCTGAGTTTCATGCCGTAAAGGCAATCATCAGGCAACGGTTATTGCTTCAGAATGTCAGTTCGTTGAAGTTTGCTGACGCTACCACTGTGAGCTGGATTTATCAGCCTATATGTTGGATAATATGTTCCTCCAATATTATTTGATGTGACAATGGGATGTTTTGAAGGGAGCCGAGATACTGTATGCGAACTTGTCGGCCTTTATATCCTAAACGACCTCTCGAAGAAGTTAGGCAGAGATTTCGTCGGACTATATCGAGACGATGGCTTGGCGTTAATCAAAGGAAAGAGTGGACGCGTATTAAACAATGCACGAAAATATCAATGCAAACTCTTCCGCCTGAGTATAACCTTAAGATCACGAGCCAAGTCAGCTATCAGAAAGTAAACTTCCTCAACGTTACGCTTGACCTTAGAAATGAGAGTTACCAACATTACAGAAAACCAGATAACGAACCCCTGTATATAAACAGCCATTCCAACCACCCCCCGTCAATCATCAGACAGATACCACAGTCCATAAACAAACGAATTTCGCAGCTACCATCGAACCAGTCATCTTTTGATACATCTGCACCACTATACGAGAACGCACTCCATCGAAGTAACTACGACGCTAAACTTAACTACGTTCCTGACAACAACACAACCAGCAAACAAAGAATAAATCGCCAACGAAAGATCATTTGGTTCAACCCATCTTATAGCAAGAATGTAAAGACGAACGGAGCTAAGAACCTTTTACGACTCATCGACAAACATTTCCCGAAATTGAGCAGACTTCACAAGATTTTCAACCGTAATACAATCAAAGTAAGTTACTCCTGCATGGAAAATGTAAAAAGCGCCGTTTCTAGACACAACCACCGTATCCTCTCTAAGACAACGAAAGCTACAAACACTACTGATACAACAGCCACGGCCATATCTGAAACAAATGTAATTGCAGAAACGTGAAAGAAAGTCCACTCCGAGAGCGTTGCCTGGAAAGCAGCCTTGTTTATCAAGCTGAAGTCGTAGCAAGTGATAATGGAGAAATGAAGCATTACGTCGGGATGACTGCAAATTCATTTAAGGAACGTTTTAGGAATCACAAAAAATAATTTACGAACGCTACCTACGCCAACGAGGCGGAACTTTCTAAATATGTCTGGAAGCTAAAGCAAAGCGGACGACCTTTCACCTTAACCTGGTCAATTTTTAAGTATGCCGCACCGTATAACTATTCAAGCGGTGGAAAGCAGTGTAGCTTGTGCACTCAACAGAAACTGTGCAAAACAAGAGTTTGTGTTAAAAGCAAACAAGAACCTTCTACTGAATTCAAGATCCGAGATTTTCTCGAAGTGCCGACATCAAAAAAGATTTTTAGTGGGAAATTACGGTCGAGCGCAAAATATGAAATTATGTACACGCATCAGCAAGCCAGGAGTATCGTCAGCAAACTTCAACGAACTGACATTCTGAAGCAATGTAGCAACAAAAACATTTTAATATATATATATATATTATACAATTTTTCGTTGTCCGTAGCAGAACAAAGAGTGCTCAATAACAGAATATGAAAGAGCAAAATATAGTAGCTTAATTAATTTTAAAATATATTCGCCGCTGCACAGTGTTTCACGCGTCTTTCAAAGCGATCTTCATCAAGCAGGAAAAATCGACAGAGAAAAGTGATATGGTTCAATCCTCTCCCTACAGTAAGAACACAAATTAAAAACGAACGTCGCATGCAGTTTCCTGCAACTGATTGACAAGCACTTCTCTACATCATCTCGTCTCCATAAGATCTTTAACCGGAATACCGTGAAAGTGAGCTACTCGTGCATGAATAACATCAAAAGCGCCATATCCAACCACAATCAACACTTGTTGGAAAAAGGGAATGTA
This sequence comes from Trachythela sp. YZ-2020, assembly GCA_016169945.1. Classification (NCBI taxonomy): domain Eukaryota; kingdom Metazoa; phylum Cnidaria; class Anthozoa; order Malacalcyonacea; family Clavulariidae; genus Trachythela; species Trachythela sp. YZ-2020. The sequence continues at coordinate 1,440,286 of JADLSH010000236.1, read as the reverse complement.
CCACCGGAAGACTGTAACTGCCGTACCAAAGATGAATGCCCACAGTGATGGAAAGTGTTTGACGGAAAGCGTCGTTTATAAAGCGGAAATCACTACGACGGACAACGGGGAGACGAAGGAGTACATCGGAATGACCAGAAACGGAACTTTTTAACGAGCATATATACTATGAAGTGGTCGATTTTGAAGCGTGTTCGTGCGTATACAGTCGGTGCAACAAATTGCAATCTTTGCCTTGAGGAGAAACTTTGCTTGCTGAAATCAGACAAGGAAATGACGTTGAACAAAAGATCAGAACTATTTGCGAAATGCCGCCACCGTAATTCGTTTAGCGCGCGAAATTTTAAACGCACGCGCAAATAATCGAACGCTTCAGCAAATCGTTAGTTATAGCACAGATTAAAGAGTCTATCCAGATGTCTCACTAGGTATGTCTCAAAGAGTGCTCGACAACATATAGTTAGAGAAAATTATATATTTTCGCTTACCTCAAAACTGGTCTGCAACAGGCTGTTTCATCTGTAAAATAATCATCAGGTGCCTGATGATTCTTTTACAGAGGAAACAGCCTGTTGCAGACCAGTTTTGAGGTAAGCGAAAATATATATATATGTATACATATTTTTTTTACAAATCGTGTTCTCTGGATTGTATATACTGAATTTGAGCTTTCGATTCGGTGCTTCGAGTCTTCATCAAAAGGTTTCTGTGTTTGAATCTTCGCGCTGTTGTTGAAGTCTGCGGGATCCTCTGATTGGCTGAGCAATTTCGGTAGGTTGGATGCTATTGGTTGTTATGTCCCGCAGACTTAAACAACGTCAACAACAGCGCGAAGATTCAAACACAGAAACTTTCTGATGAAGACTCGAAGCACCGAGTCGAAAGCTCAAATTAAGTATATTACAATCCAAAGAACACGATGTTTTTGTTTGTATATGTCCTGACAGAAAAAGACACTCGTCATGCAAGGTATAGTACAAATACTGTGTTTTTAATCGTTCTATATAATAATAATAAATTCTTTATTTTAACTGTGAGACCCATTCAGCTAATTAAAGCTGGTCTTACGCGGGTGAACAGTATTTAGTATATGCACGCGGTAGACAAGACTAGCTGTTATAATTTACGGTTTGAAATCCACCATATATACAATTGAGAAAAAAGAACAAAGAAAGTAAACATTGTCACAAATACCAGTGGGCAGTGGTCACAACTTCCTTATAGTTCCATGTTTTGATTAACCATTTTCAAACTACTTCGATTGTTTTCGTTTTGCTCACCAAATAAGTAAATTATAAAGATATTATACTGAGTATCGAATTTTTTATTGCATCTCTCTTGAAATGATAGTTCATAACTCATCGTTATATAAAAAGCTGATTAGCTATAACCATTATTGAAATAAATATTAACATGGTTTGTTTACTGTTCTATTCTTTCATGCAAAGTGTATATTTGAAGCGAATTATGTCTTTACTAACTCACGCTATCTGATCTATCACGAACATATAGTATAGGTCATTTCCGTCACGATATCAATCAAATTAACTATTAACAAACTAACACACAATGAACTATTATTAAGTGAGCGTTTCAAACCTACAGATAGTATTTCTACATCTCACCTCTTACATACTTTCATATATTTCTTGTATTCATGTCTTCGATATTCTGTAAGGTGATTTTCATATTTTCTTTATACTTCGCTTTGACTAAACCATCTGATTGATTTTTATCACGTGACTGGTTTTTCAGGTTGTTTTACCTGTAATCCCTCAAGTACAGTATTGTATATTTCAAAATTTACTGTTTCATTTTAAATTTTGACAGAATCGAGGAATCAGAAAATGAATATCAAACACCAGATGTAAACATACAACGTCGAGATGCTAGTTCCAGTGGTGATGCAAATGTATATACAGTGCCAGAGGTTTATACAACTTTACAATTTGATAAAGTTATAATTAGTTATAGTTAGACAATACTCTATAGTAACGCGACAATCGTTTACTTCGACATACAGTCTCGACCAGCCAAGGGAGAGAACGGGGGTTCGAGATGTCAAATTACAATATAGTAGGGTTCTACTGTAATTATATAGCGGTGCAAGCTTTAAATCTTACTTGGATATGTGGAGGGAGTTAGCCAATACCTTCAAGTGCCGCTATTTATAACCTCAAATTTGTTATCATCTTAATTGAAAGAACTTTTAGATGACATATTTTTTACGACTTCTCGCTTTGTTTTTGAGATATTTCCGTTTGTTTGATATGCCAATGTCTGGCGTCACAGTGTCACATATGCATAATGAATGATGTCGTAAAATATAAGTTTCTGTATCTTATTACACTAAAACTGGCCTGTAGGCCAAGTGTCTTAAATCCCTAATTTTCTGGGTTTTTTTCATCGTCGAGAAATCGAGTTTGCGTTAGCGCATCGCAGGCTCAGAGACCATGTGGTGATTACGAAATCGTCCACCCGATTCAAAATGACCGTCATTGAGGAGCGGGCTATATGACAAATATGTCTATTAGGAAATGTTTTCTTGTGTTTGTTTCATGGGTGGTTTTCTTTGATATAAACAACACATCGTTGTAGATTTCTTTGCGTATTCAATAGCTGCAGTTACAGTTGGTAAAATCCCTGGAAATTATGGCGAAACATGAGGTTGCCCGTATGTTTAAGCGACTTTCGACTGTTATAACTGACTGTTATAACTTCATATTAAACTACAAAGCTATTATATATTAGCTTTGTTGCCTTTGTATAAAGAATTTGGAATGTTTCTCAAGAAGTACGGCTTTAGTAACAATTGTTTCAAAATTTAAGCAATAATATATTACAATTGCATAAGTCTAGCGCGAGGGAGTTTCATTTCCTACCTGCTCTTAACTCGCTTTGATGCAGTCATACACAGTTAAATTTATATGCTTTTCGAACTTTCAAAATCATTCACATTCTGGTATGATGCTTTGTTCTTGCTTTTTAACAATATTGGTATTTCGATTCAATATTGTTCTTTACGACTTTAGGTATTATTAAATATCACAAAATATCGCTCAAAATGTCTTGTTTACGTTTGCTGTTTTTAGTTTGTGTGAAATACAACTGACTTGTAAACTCAAAATTACATTGTCGAGGCTGGGCGTATGGAGTATATTAGAGATCTTTAGATTCAGGTTTACCGCAAACCTGTAACCGCCGTTTGACGTTAGCGGTTCGAACATTTTTCGACTTAGATTTGAAGTTCTTAGATGAACATTTTTCGACTTAGATTTGAAGTCGACTCAGATGATGTTCTTCGAAGGATCTAAACGAGAGGTGAAACGCGCTTTATTAGTCTTAAAGTCTACCGAAGAATCAAGTGTTGATCGCCGCCATGTTGGATTTCGCTCCTCCAAGCGTATCATGTTCGAGTCAAAATAAAATGCGAAGAATCAACTATTTCGACTTCAAATTCGTCTTTCCTGCTAGAATGATAAGTACTGTGTATGCGCATAGTGTGGATACGTGAAACATGATATAAAAAACCCCAAATAAACCCTGAGGGAAATTACAAACGTGTAGACCCACCTCTTGACGTTCAAAACTCAAATTTAGACAATTTTTATATTTTAATTGTATATATTTGGATATATTCTGTATGATAGCATGTAATGCGCATTGATTATTTAATAGACATGCGCAATATAAGGATTAAATATTATTATTATACACTGATTTAGCTTATATTTCATGGAAACAAAGATATTTAACTAACATTAAACTAGATTTTGGTGGCATCTCACTCGATTGAATAATAATTTAAAGGTTTTATAGATGGAAAATTATTGAGTGAAAATTATATATATTTATTAGACCTAACCAGGAACAGCTACGAAAAATGCAACTATAGGCCCCTGGCAGGAATCGATTCCTGGACTAGACTAACTCGCAGGCTATCTCCCAAGCATTTACACTTGAGTTCATTATAAGGCCACTTGAGAAAGACCAGTAATTGTCTATAGGTACAGGAGGAAACAGGAGGAAAAGGATCGGGCCGAAAATACTGCCTTGTGGCAGTCCGGAAGACACTGGTTTTGGGGAAGAGGTTTCACCGAGAGTAGTAACGCGCTGTTGACGGCCATGAAGATAGGAGGAAAAGCAGTTAACTAGAGATCCATTAAGGTGGCTCCCTACAGTTAATATTAAAACAAGGGGTGAAATATATAGTAGCTTTTTTGGTAATAACTATTAATATAACTGTTATGTGTCCAACATATGGGTTCTAAATATACCGCAGTCGCGTTGCTATGGCAACAGCAGCGTATGAACTATAGTAGTCATATCCTATAAATGCATGGGACAAAAAATAAAATTACTTGAATTTCCTTCCGTGAAGTTTTTAAAAAATTGCAAGTAAATTTGGAATACTAAGAGGAGCATTATATCAAAAAATTAAGGTAGGTTGTAGGAAAGTTTTTTAGATATTTGCAAATTTTTGTTCTGAGAAAACCTATCAGTAAATTTTTCCAAAATTTGGATATATTAAAAAAGGCGACTTGTAAGTTCACGACACGAAAATTTAAAAAATTTCACCGAAGGAAATTAAAACTAAAGCCACTAAGCCACGCACAAAACTTACGCGGCCAAACAGAATTTCATTTAGACAAGATCGGCATCTGCGCATGTCCGTGTCTTTCGCGTGATGGTTTCGCGCGCCCATCACTTCTTCGAGTCACTCGCTCTCTGTAAAACAGGCTGTTTTTTCCCGAAATGGTGTACAATTGAGAGCAAAATTCTCTTCGTTTTCGTTACCCTTGGCTTGTTGGACCCAAGATTGTTTGTTGGTGGTCTTTTTCTGGTCTGGTTTATCGGTAGTTTACGCATTGAATTAATCCAACGTCCCAAAACTTTTCAAAACATTCAAAAAATTCCAAATTTTCGTAAGACAACTCGTAACTGTTTTTTAAACTTTTGATTGCTTTAAAGAATTATATTACTCTGACAGTTCTAGACTGCCTTGAGCATAGTATAAAATATCATTTTAGAATTTTTAGTCGGCAACAAGTCGAAGATTTTTAACATTATAAAAGAAAATACTGAACGTAAATACGTAAAAAACATACTAAAAGAAAGCTTAGAAACTGGTTAACAACATACGCACTGTTTGAATTTCAAAGATTTACGATTATAATGAAAAGGTTGTGGATTCTTCGCAGAAAAGTCTCGAAAATAACTTCCCGCGGCTTGTTTCAAAATTTTACCCGGTCACGAAGATTCCACGCGTGAGACGCGAGAATAACATTTGATCTATATAGATCGCCTTAATATCATACCATCTAAGTTTGGTGAACACACAGCGCTTAAGGACTTTGGAAACGATACAAAGGAGAGAAATCGGACGATAGTTCTCAACATGAGATTTATCTTCTTTTATCTTCTGGTATGTTAGCCATCTTCCATTCCTCTGGTAATGAGCCACATTTGAGGGACTGATTAAATAGCAAGCATAACGATGAAGCAAGTTGATGGGCAGTTTCCTTTAGTACTAATCTAATCAATATTTTTCTAGCCTAACGTTGTGTATACAGACTTGGATATGTTGGCATTAAAATCTGGAGGTGGTAAAAGCAGGAAAACTTGTGAACCTCCAACACAATATGCTATGATTGATGAAGAAAAATTGAATGCTGCTAGAAAACAACGACAGGAAAGACTTTATGAAAATGTTGACATTAAGAATAATCCAAAGCCACCAATTTACGATAACGTAGTCGTAAATGAAATCAACGTCTAATAATGCATGAATTTGTTTACTACGGCTAAAATACTAAATTTAAAGAGGTTAAAAATCTAACATTTTCGGCTATATATAGTCATCTTCAGGATATATTCAAAACTTTCCTGTTGCCTGCTTCTTTATATTGATGTTATTCCCAAAGAAAGGGAAAAAGTTGCATTTAGTACTTAATATGCACTTGCTTATTTAGTAGTTTGTAATAGTCGAAAACGTTAGATTTTAGCCTTTTTAAATTTAGTTTTTTGGCCTTAAATATCAAATAAATTATTTTTAAGCGAAATTTGAATGAATAATAGTGCATGGTTTAGCACGTTTTGTCTCATTCATTCGCCAAGTGTAAAAAGTACGTCCGCGACTCATCAGAAAGAAGTTATAGTATTTAGATCACGTGATATTAAGATCACGTGTATATCCTTGATGTAAATTATTACAAAGATTAATAAACTGACAAAGAACTGCAGTGTCCGTGATATGAAAATTTGACAAACTAATTAGGAGCTATGTTAAGAGAAAAGTCAAGAATATATGGGTATGTAGGAGTATAATCTGTGTGAAAGTTAGGCGTATTACTTTGACTAACCATTTTGAGAAATCAAATTTATTGTTAAAATTTACGACCATTTACTTCTTTCCATATTTGTACTGTTGATAACTCGCGATGATGGAAAGCGCTTTGGAAATTGACGATGGAAAGTTAGCTTTAAATCAATTTCTTCATATCTGAAGAAAATTCTTTAATTTGAACATGAGTCGTTTCCAGAGATTCCTTTGTGCGTTTGAATTTATTAACTCTAGCCTTGGCATTCAACTGCCTCCCAACTCTCAGGAGAATTAAATCACACTTCTGCAATATCGATTTCTCCACATATTCCGCACTCTTTGTTTTCTTCAAAGAAATTAACAGATTTTTCTCTTTTAATCTGAGTTTCACAAAATGTCGAGTGCTTTCTTCGTGTTGTTGCCAGTTTTCACCAGACAACTTGACTGCCTCTTGTAAATCTTGCTTGCAAACATCTTCACAGAGAGCTAGGAGGGAGGCCACATGAGAATCTATATTGTATTTCTGACACAATTCAAGGCATTCTAAACCAAGCTGCTTTAAAGCAAGAAATGTGCAGTTGATAGTCTGATAATCAACGATAAATTGTACACTTTCTAAAGCTCTGTATCCCAAAGTATTGTCAAGAGATCGTTGTAAATCACGAAATGTGTAAAACTGTTTAGAATAATATCCATACATGGCATTTATAATTGATGAAACAAGTTGTAACTGGCAAGCTGTCTTTGGTTTGACTTTCTTAAAACCCTGCATATCAATTGCAAACTGAGTAAACAAGTCTGATGTATCAGAGTTATATTTTGCAAGTACTTTTGTCGTGCTTTTTCCTTTGGGTAAAATATCTGTTAAATCCCTTTCATGTTCAATAGCATTGACTAACTCTTGATACTTGGTCAAAACTTCGTTGATTTTGACATTCAACTTCATAAGTTGATCATAATATTTTTGAACATTTCTGAATACATCTCCTTCGTTATCCTGACGTTCTTTTATCACATTTTGAACTTGAATATGGACTGCATGACTATGACAACTTGCGCATAACCTCAGGCATTCTCGTATTTCAGGAGGTTCAGGTGGACAGCCCGCAATATCAAGTACAGCCCAACAAGCAATACTCGAGCTGTCATCACAATACAACAGAAGTTCCTCACTCGAACATTCTAGACATACAGCTTCACCGCAAATTCTAAAAATGATTTACCATGTCATAACTTAATACCTGGTCAAACGAGGATCATGAGGATGAGAGTTAGCAAGCGAAAGTTTGCATGAGCTTGTTTCATCAACTCTCATGCCAGGTCAAACAAGAACAAGAGTTGACTAGATATTACCACGCGTACCGGTCAAACGAGCAACAACTCTCATAAAATTTAAATTTGAACCTACTCAAAGTTGACGAAAGTGCACGAGAGTTGGTGGTCAAACGCGAGCGAGAGTTGCAACTCTCATTGACTCTCTTCAACTCTCATTCTCGATTGACAGGGGCTTAACGTGGTAATAGTACCGTAGTACTATATAATACATTTAGCTTAATTCCAGACATACAGCTTCGCCATACTAAAATTGTAGCATTATGCATATAATATAATCGTTTATTGAATTTGGCTTTGCGTCTTTGCTACTTTGAAAAGACATTCAAACATACAGGAAAGATAAACTTGCTAGTACATAAGTATAGTATAAAAAGATGTTAAACCAGCCATATAACTCAGTTATGTAAACATTTAATATTCAAGTTTACTCTTTGCATGGAGACTCGATCCGTCAAATAATGTAACCTTACCTACAATGATGAGCAGGGCGTATAAGGTTGAATTTCTTCGTACAAAGATAGCAACACCGTGAGTTCTTCTAAAATGAAAACAAAGATTTTGCCTCAAATCTTCACTAGTACATTTATACTTGATTACCTGCGACCAAGGTGCGAGACATAATAAGGCCGATGGAGTATTATTTCTGACATTCTGCATGCATGGTACACCATTTTAGAAAGTAGAAGACTGTACACAGGCTAAACCTAATACACACTTTTCGGAGATGATAAATTGTAAAATACATTTGTTGCTTTTAATCTGTTTGTGAGCGAGAGAAATAGTGGGTTTTATTTCAACAGCATACCTACCAATCCATTCTTTGGTATTTGCCATAATGGTACAGCAAGAAGATCCACCATGCTTGATTTTTCGCCATTTACATGTTCTTGATATTTACATGTTAACCTGGCCAATCTACGAGATATTGTTGAGGTTACATCTCCGTCTACGAAATCAGTTGAATCCTCTGAGACACAACTTCTCTTTTTGTTTTGAGAACTGAAGTCTTGGAATTCTGCCATACGTGATCGAGTCTTACCAAACAATTGTCCTTCTCTGTTGAAGCACAGAATACAAACCTACAATACAGCAATAACGTGGTTACTCTACAAGGAAATAACCAAGGTTTAACGTTAAACTGTTAGTAACAAGAAACTTGACTTTTTTACCCGTATATATCTTCTTATAAGAAATGTTCCAGTGTAAATGGCCTTACAATGCCAGAAATTGCGGACATAACTTATTTCATTACAGTATATTAGAGTGCTTGGAAGGCTTTTTACTGCAATTTGCAACTAACATAAAGGATTTTCAAAGGTCATTAAATTATTTCCACAATTTCTGGCCATGTTCTGGTATGATTACGATCATCACATAGTACAAACTCTATACTGTACCTTGTAAAGAATTCCGTCAGGATCTCGTTGGGCAAGTAACGACAATCTCTGCGTATACGAGGTACATTTATGACAAAATATTTCACCACATCTGGAAGACAGCACAAAATGAGAACAGAGACAAAACAAATACTTAAATACTTTCTATTTTCCAACTGAAGTATTACTGTAATACATGAAGTTATATATCACACCAGGAAAAGGAGTACATGTATGATTTCTATTTGCGAGTTGTGAAAGATCGCTTGGAGGGCACCGTGTATATATAAAATTTTGAGAGCAAAAACACAAGCCAATCAAAATGCTGAGACGATAATTGTGCACGTGTGGAAAAATCGTTCATCGTGGTTATACAATTTCCACTTACTTACTACAGCTCGCAGCACAGCTCACAGCAGTAATCTTTGCTGGCAGGAAACGTTGCATAACTTTCGATAAGACACAATCAACAAAAATGATGGTATTGCAGTAAATTAGTACTAAATGAGTTTATAAAGCGTTTCTTTGTTACTGTACAGTACAGTGCTGTACTTTTCAGTTGCTCTTCTTAATTTCAAAAAATGGTTAAATTTCAACAATGACAAAAACGAACAACCACAACAAGCCAAACAACAAGAACATCACAAACAACAACAAAACCACAGTCAGCAAATACAACAACAACAACTTTGCATTGAAACATGTACATTTAGTGTACATATTTTCAGTAAAATTATGCGATGTAGGAAACATTTCCTACAATATATCTGTCATCTAACCATTTAGACAAAGTAGGGAATGTTCAATTTATAGTAAGACATTTTAAAATTTCCTTTGACTTTGTTTTCTTTGATCTACATCAATGTACTGTCTTGAAATGACATGAGCCTGGGTCAAGCCATTATCGTTCATCGTGGTTATACAATTTCCACAATTATCGAATCATGGTTGACTTCACAGGTAACGGATGACCTCATTCATCTGCCTGGATACTTGACGTGCCGAAGGGACTCAATAATCAGCGTGGCGGTGGACTTTGCACTTTTATAAGTTCACAACTCAACTTTGTTGAATTACATGATCTGAGTGAACACGACATCGAAAGCCAGTGGTTTCTTATCCGAACAGACGGATTACCGAGAGGAATTAACTCCATAATACTGGGAACTGTATTTATAAAATAACATGTATATAACGCGTGCTCTGATTGGTCGAAACCCGTGTTTGGATCAGGCCATCCAAACACGGAAGACTATCGTGTTGTTGTTATGTTATAAAACAATTACTTTATGGTTTCCGTGTTTGGAAATCGGTCAATCTTTGTTCCAAACTTTTAACTTAAGAAACTCGTTACAAAGTCCACCAGGGGAAACAATATCCTAGATTTCAACTTGACATCGTATTAGGAAACCATAATCTTACCGCCAATTGGCTTATCTGATCACTCTAGCATTCTACTTCATCCCAATGGTAAACAAGGCAGTCTACCAACTGCGCGCTTCCAAAAGCGTGACTGCAGAACATCTAACAAAATAAATTTGGTATCTGCTCTGGAACATACCAATTGGACACCCATATTGCGGTTGAACTCATGTAAGGACCAATTTGACACCTTTCAATCAGTTGTTCATGATGCCGTTAATTCATGCCTTCCCCTGCGTACAATTAAACAGCATCCCAGTGATAAATCATGGATCACTCCTATTATCAAGGACACTGTTAAAAAACGCTAGCAAGCCTGGTTGAAGAACGATTCACCACAATATAAGTTTTACCGTAACAAAGTAATAAAACTTTGTAAAAGGGCTCGACGACGCTTCTATGAAAATAAAATTAGCCATATGAATGATACCAACCCTAAAAAGTGGTAGAATGGTATTAAGATGTCGTCAGAGTTATCAACCCACCCCCGATAACAAGTATAATAAGAAAAAAAACACAATATTAAAGCACGTTGACCTCGCCGAACGCCGAAGCCATCAATGAATCATTTAGCCGTGTAGCTGATGACTTACTACTTTTGAAATTTACCTCCATCCCAGTTTCTGATATTCCTGACGAGTATATCATTACCCCGGAAGCTGTGGAACTTGCTCTATGTGCAACCCAAGAGGACAAATCAATTGGACCGGACGAGATCCCAAATTGAAGATTTGTGCACCGATTATTTCTAATCCGGTGTGTTCCATTTATAATTCTTCCGTTAGAGAAGGCTATGTTCCCAATTTATGGAAAAGTGCTGTTCTACCGCTAGGAAAAATTTCACAACCGCAGTCCATCGACACTGACCTTAGACCAATTTCCTTAACACCTGTGTTAAGCAAAGTCCTCGAGGGTTTTGTTTCCAACTGGCTTGTCCCCATTGTAATGCGTTATATCGACCCTTACCAGTTTGGAAACGTGAAAAAATCGTCCACAACCCACGCCCTTGTGCATCTTGTCCATCACTGGCTTTCTGTCCTTGAAGAGCCGAACACAATGATTCGAGCCTGTGTAACAGATTTTTCGAAAGCTTTTGATCGTATTGACCATGACATTTTGATGTACAAATTACAACTGCTGAACGTTCCTCCGGTGCTATTGAATTGGTATGCGTGCTTTCCTTCAGGAAGACAGCAGCGTGTTAAACCAAGAACCTGTAAATCCATTAATGCTGGAGTACCACAAGAGGCTAAACTGGGACCTCTATTCTTCCTCATAAAGGTGAACGATTTGACAAGTCAGTTGCCGTTGTATAAATATGTTGACGATTGCACCGTCTCTGAGGCTGTCACTACATGTGAATCGAACCCACCAACCTTACAACAAGAGATGGACAACGTGAACCAGTGGCCAACTGCAAACAACATGAAGAAAAACGTTAAAAAGATTAAGGAACTCACTGTGCCCTTTTTGAATAATCAACCTTTGGTTGATCCTCTGACCATCAGTAACAACCAGCTCGAGATAGTAAATACTATAAACCTTTTGGGCGTGTACTTAACTTCTGATCTTAAATGGACAACACATCAATCATATTTGCCCCAAAGCTAGTAAACGTTTGTTCGCTCTGAGGCTGCTCAAAGGTAATGGTCAAAAGACTTTCGGACAGTATATTGCAGCTTCGTTCGACCAGTTCTTGAATATACGTGCCCCGCATGGCATTCTTCTCTACCGAAGTTCCTTTGCGATCACATAGAACATATTCAAAAACGGGCACTGAAGATTATTTCTCCAAACTTGTCGTACAGTGATAGTCTGAGAGATTTTAGACTACCTACGCTAGAAGAAAGAAGGGACTCGTTGTGCAAGCACTTCTACAAGAATAATATTAGAGACACCTCAAGCAAAACTTTCGAGTTGCTGCCCAAGCAATCTAATCACGAGTACAATCTCAGAAACGCTCGGGATATCCCACTTTTTAAATCGCGTATTAAACGATTTAGGGACAGCTGCTTGCCGTATTGTGTAAGGAAGTGGGACTCTTTTTAACTATAGAATTTTAAAGAATTTACTTGTTCTAACGTTTAATGACATTTCTATATAGAGTATAGCATAGTACATTTTCAAGTATATACAGTAAAGTTCAATATACATACATATATATATAACATAGTAGAGCATTTCCACATATAGTATAGTACAACTTATAGTATAATAAGATTTTATCTGTCATATAGCGTAGTACAATTGTTGTAATTAGGTAATTTTTAATATTTTTAAACTATAACTATGTACTTGAGTTTTTCCGTTCGCCTTCGTCAAGTCAAGTCAAGTCAATTTATTTTGCCACGCATAGAGTAAATACAAAAAATATAAAGATAATAGTTATAGTATTAAGGCAAGGAAGCCCAAATGAAACCAAGAGGCTTATGAGTTTTGGGCTACCTTATTATAATCCGATAAAACCGGAATCAGGAAGTATTAAGTATGAATTTATTTACAACAATGTGGTTTTTACGCTTACATATCGAAAAGATAAACTTTTAATTTTTTCTTAAAACAGGAAACAGATGGAGCATCATAAATATTTTGACTAATAGAATTAGAAAACTTTACACCTTGATAAATAACGGAGAACTGCTTAATATTAAAAGTCCTTACCATGAAGTCACTAACTACAGACCAATATCGCTCTTATCTTTAATCTCGAAAGTCTTTGAACGTTGCATCTACAATAAACTTATAGACCACGTCTCAGACCAACTTTATGAACTACAACATGGTTTCCTGAGAGGTAAATCAACTACCTCTCAGTTGTTGCATGTTCTCCACGAGATCCACAGCGTACTTGAGAAGAAAGGCCAAGTTGACACCATTTACCTCGACTTTGCAAAAGCCTTTGACAAAGTTAGTCATGACCTCCTGCTGGTGAAGCTCCACAACTTTGGTATTAGAGGAAATCTTCTTTGTTTGTTCAAGGATTATCTTTCTGGGCGATTCCAGAGGGTCACTGTACTTGGTGTGACATCTCAACCTCTTCCAGTACTTTCTGGAGTTCCTCAGGGGTCAATTCTTGGACCACTTCTCTTTCTTATCTTTGTTAATGATCTTCCTGAGTCTGTCTCGCAAGATACTACCGTAGCAATGTTTGCTGATGACACCAAATGCCACCGACCTATTCAAACTGTCGAAGATAATGAAATTATGCAATCGGATCTGAATAGCATTGCCAATTGGTGTAATGACTGGAGAATGGACATCAATCAAACCAAGTGTGGAGTATTGCATACTACAAGAAGTCATCAACCGATCATGACACAGTACACACTATCCGGTACTCCAGTCAAACAATCCGTCAGCCAGAAAGATCTTGGCATGACTATCACCAGTGATCTCAAATGGAACAGGCAGGTGCTGGAGATTTCGGCAAAAGCTAACAAAATGCTAGGTTTTGTGAAGCGAACGGCATTCGACATTCGTAACCAAAGAATTCGCAAGGTACTCTATCTGACCATGGTTCGAAGTCAGCTGGCTTACGGTAGTCAAGTATGGGCACCACAGTCGGTCAAAAACATCTTGATCATCGAACGTATACAACGACGTGCTACAAAATTTATATTATCATTGCCGCACCAAACAGATATATCGTACAAAGTTAGATTGCAGACCATCAGTATTATTCCTATATGTTACTGGCACGAGTACTTAGATATGGTGTATCATAAATAACTCCGACAGTAACATATCCATCAAGGTCCCGGTACGAGAAACAAGAAATGTTAATGCGACCAATGGTACCACACTAAATGTAGCGAAGTGCCGAACTGTTAGTTTCAAAAACAGCTATTATATCAGAGCTGCCAACGTATGGAACACGCTTCCTTGCACCATTAGAGACACCACCAAATCTCTTATTTCATTCAAAGAGTCTCTAATGAAACTCTACATTGAATATACTAATGTGATCTACAATCCTGAAGATCCGAGGACATTTAAGTCTGTATGTGTGAAATGTCACACAACTCGTTCGTTAACTAGCTTGTCAACGAAACCATGTTGCTAACTTTACGATAGTGCATGATCAATTAGCGGGTTGTCTCGTTCGTTAACGTTTTTTGTCCAGTGTTATTCCTTATCTGTTTGTTTACTTGTTTGTTAACTCCCCGCTAATTTCCATTGTTTCATTTGTCGTCTGTTTGTTTGTCAGTTTGTTGACTAGTTTGTCCTAATGTTTGTCTCACTTCTCAATGTTTATTGTACAATTATTTCAACTGTTTTGGAACCCCGTTATTGGAGAACTTCTTCTCTGTGTGGTAATTCCAGCCATCCTGTTTAAGTGCATTTTTTAAAAGTTCTATATGTATATCTTTATTTCTCAATGGCAAAACTTGTAAAATAAAATAAAATAAAATATTAGTTCTACAAAAAGGGATATAATACAATTTCGAATTACGTGTATTATAATTATGAACTTGATTAACACAACAACAAAAAAAAATCAAAATTAGCCGGTAGCATTCTTTTGTGGAATAAAAACATAAATTTACCTAAGTGGAATAAATATATCTTCTGAAATGGGAGAAGTCCAAGATCATTAAACATGGGCTCAGTATGAGCATCGTATACGGCCTTATTTATAATCCTAACAACACGCTTCTGTAACAACACAATACGTCTTAGATTTGATGGATACGTTGATCCCCAGACTAAAATACAATATTGCATGTATGGGTAAACAAGAGAATAATATAGTGTTAACAATGATGATTTAGAGAGGTAAAAACTAGCCTTTTTAATAATGCCAATCGATTTAGACATTTTCCTCGTTACATGCGAAATATGAGATTTCCAATCTCATTAATTAAGGAAATTTGATGACTACTTAGGACTATATTAACATCAACATTACATGATTTTTGTTTCGGTCTAAAAATCATGAACTTAGTTTTTCAAAATTAATTGATAATCTATTAGCAGCAAACCAATCAGATAGTTTAAGTAACTCATGATTGACTTGGTCAATTAGAAATGACAGGTTTTTATGTGAGTGGAATAAATTTGTATCATCAGCAAATAACACATAGTGAAGGATATCTGAAGCATTACAAATATCATTGATATATAGTAAAAAGAGTAAGGGACCAAGTATTGATCCCTGCGGTACACCACAATTGATTGGTATTTTTTGTGAACTTATGCCATTATATACAACAAATTGTTGCCTTTCATTAAAATAACTTTTAAACCAGTCTAGAGGAACACCCCGAATTCCGTAATGTTGAAGTTTATCAAACAAAATACAATGATCAATGGTGTCAAATGCCTTGGATAGAACTGTGAACTCCTTTATATCAATTCCTGAAGAAATTTTGTTATATAGATCCAATAAGGCTAAAGAAGTCGAATGATCCTTTCTAATATAGATAAATTAACAATGTGAGCTAAAGGTTTAGCAATTAGATCAATAGATTCTTTAATAACAGACACAGGTAAATTGTCGTAGCCAGAAGCCACACCGTTCCTAAAAGAATTTACAATTTCCGTTATCTCTTGCTCGGTCGTTATATCAAAAAACATACTATCTACAAACTCGCCAGAAAGAAACGAATTTGGGGAAACAGGAACCTGTGGAATCTTACTAGCTAGATTAGACCCTAAAGTTGAAAAATATTTGGAAAAATTATTGGCTATTGAAATTGGATCTGAACAATCAACATTATTAATTATAAATGTAGATGGGAGTTTACTTGTTTGTTTACGTTTATTGATAATTTCATTCAAGATATTCCACGTTTTTTTACAATTTGACTTATTACGCTCTAATTGCTGCTCATAATATAAACGCTTGGCTAATCGCAAAGAATGATTTAATTTATTTCTATACCTTTTGTACTTAGTTTCCATGGCAATATTTGGAGAGCTCAAATATCACAATTGATATATGTTTTACTAAATTCATTAAAAAAACTAGAATAGGCCTTAACTGGATCGCTAATATCACCAAGATCAAACCAATTGATTTGAGAAAGACAATTACGAAATTCGGTAACATTTCGCGATATAAGTTTGCAGTGTAAACTGCAACCATTATTTCACTCTTCTTTGCATGGCGTCGTTTGCAGTGCAAACTGCAACCTTTATTTCACTCTTCTTTGCATGGCGTCGTTTGTTGGCGTACTCTTTGTTGTACTTCTGTCTTCTTTCTTCGTTCTTACTTGCTTCGCCATGTCGACTAATGATCTTCTGTTTCTTCAATATCGGTAATTTACCTTTGACTGTTCTGTTGAACAACAGCTCTGCAGGTGGTACACCAGTTCTGGTGTGTGGGGTGGTGCGGTAATGAAGTAATTGTTCCTTGGGGCCACTTAGGTGTTCAGAAATCAGCTTTTATTCCCAAGGTCTCTAGGTAATGGCGGTAGTCTTCCCCGTTGAATGGAGGGCCATTATCTGTTCTGACAGTAGTTGGAATACCATGCACTGCGAATATCTTGTCAAGTTTAGGAATGACAACTGATGCTTTGGTAGATCCAACAATCTCTACTTCGGGAAATCTCGAATAACGATCTATCACAACTAATAGATATTCGCCCGATGGGAGAGGACCATAGAAATCCTCTGATAGAAATCAATGTTCAGTATTTCCCATTGATGTTCTGAAACCTGTGTCATTGCAAGTGGTTCTGGGGGGCTTGGACTCCCAACAGCTTGACACGTTATACAGTGTTCTATAGTATTTTTAACTATACTATCTATTTGAGGAAACCATACCTTCTCGCGAATTAGTGCTTTCGTCTTCTGCAGCCCGAGATAAGCTTCGTGCGCAATGTCCACTGCTCTCTGCTGTAGGCTTTCAGGTATGACAATTCTTGTTCCCCTGAGGATTAGTCCATCTGACGTAACAGACAGTTCATCTTTGACATGTTTAAATGATTTGACCACTTGAGAATCCCAGTTATTTAACTTTATTGCGGCGCGGAGTCCCTTTAGAGTGCTGTCTGCATTTGTTGCAATTTTTATCTCCTCTATTGTCATAGCTCTAGGAACACTAGATCTAGCAATAAAGTCTATGCATTCTTCGGTCACTTTCTCCTGTGTTCTCGTACTGCTCGCTGTGGGGTGTCTGGATAGATAATCTGCTGGGTTTTCTGCTCCAGATTTGTACACAATCTTGAAACTATACGGCTGCAGGCGTAAAATCCACCGTTCGATTCGTGCAGAGGTTTTGGAGTTTCTTTTGCCATAAATAACCTCCAACGGTTTATGGTCTGTAACCAAGGTAAACTCGCTACCATACAAGAATAAGTGGAAGTGTTCCACAGACCAAACAATCGCGAGCGCTTCTTTTTCAGTCTGCGAATAGCGTTTTTCAGCTCCTGTTAGGGCTCGACTTGCATATGCAATTATTTTCTGGTCATCGAGTCCTTGTGTCTTTTGTGATAAGATACACGAAAGCCCAACTGGACTTGCATCCACAACTACAAAGGTCTCTTTTTCTTTGTCGAAATATGCCATACAGGGTGATGTGGCTAACGCATTGGTGAGTTGTTTAAAACTGTGTTCGTGAGTTGCAGTCCATTCAAATTTCACATTCTTTTTGGTCAATTCACGAAGTGGAGCTGTCAACGTTGCAAAGTCAGGAATGTATACTGGCTACTATAATTAGCCATGCCGAGTAGGCTTCGTACCTCGCTTACGTTTGCGGGTTTGGGTGCATTCAATAAATCTTGAACTCGCTTGGGGTCTGGTCTTGTACCGTCTTTGGAGAAAACTTGTCCAAAGAATTCCAATTTGTTGTTTAGAAAAACACATTTGTCTCTGTTTAACTTCAAACCCTTGTGTGATAACCGATGTAAACATTTATCTAGATTATCGTCATGCTCAGCCCGAGTTGTGCCAAATATAATAATGTCATCCGCTATGTTCTTGACACCTTGTAGTCCTTGTAATTCTCTTTGCAAGGCATGCTGAAAGATTTCTGCAGAAGCATTAGTTCCATAGTTGAGGCGCTTGTATCGAAACAGTCCGATATGAGTGCTAAATGTGGTAATGTATCTACTCTGTTCGTCTAGAACAAGATGATGGTAAGCTTGAGATAAATCTTGTTTTGTGAAATATTTAGCTTCATTTAAGGTGGCTCCCTACAGTTACTATAAAAACAAGGGGTGCAAATGTGCTTTCCCTATTGCAACACATATCTTCGTTTGTGAAATATATAGTTGGTTTTTGGGTAGTAACTATTAATATAACTGTTATGTGTCCAACATATGGGTTCTAAATATACCACAGTCGCGTTGCTATGGTAACAACAGCGTATGAACTATAGTAGTCATATCCTATAAATTGGACAAAAAATTTAAATTTTCAAGTAAATTTGGAATACTAAGCGGAACATTATATAACAAAATTAAGGTAGGTTGTAGGATAAGTTTTTTAGATATTTGCAAATTTTTGTTCTGAGAAAATTTGGATATATTAAAAAAGGCGACTTGTAAGTTGACTATACAAAAATTTAAAAATTTTCACCGAAGGAAATTAAAACTAAAGCCATTAAGCTACGCACAAAACTTACGCGGGCAAACAGAATTTCAATTCGACAAGAACGGCATCTGCGCATGTCCTTGTTTTTCGCGTGACTCGCTGGCTGTAAAACAGGCTGTCTTTTTCCGAAATGGTGTACAATTGCGAGCAAAATTCTATTCGTTTTCGTTACCCTTGGCTTGTTGGACCCAAGATTGTTTGTTGGTGGTCTTTTTCTGGTCTGGTTTGTCAGTGATTTACCCATTGAATTAATCCAACGTCTCTTAAATTTGTTTTTATTGTTGAAATCGGTATGAAAATTTTTCAAAATATTCAAACAATTCCAAATTTTCGTAAGACAACTCGTAAGTCGTAACTGTCTGTACTGTAGTTGTGTGCAGTAGTTTTTAAACTTTTGATTGTTTTAAAGAATTATATTACTTTGACAATTCTAGACTGCCTTGAGCAGAGTATAAAATATCATTTTAGAATTTTTAGTGGGCCACAAGTCGAAGATTTTGAACATTATAAAAGATAATACTGAACGTAAATACGTAAAAAACATACTAAAAGAAAGCTTAGAAACTGGTTAACAACATACGTACTGCTTGAATTTCAAAGATTTACGATTATAATGAAAAGGTTGTGGTTTCTTCGCAGAAAAATCTCGAAAATAACTTCCCGCGGCTTGTTTCAAGACCATTAAATACTTTAGCATGTTTCTTAAAATGTTATCCAGGGCAGCATCTTTCGTAGATACTTTGTTTAGGTGCAGAGTAATTAGTCCCAGATCTTGAGCTGTAGACAATGATAACAGATTACCCGAGTTTCGACCTTTCACAACATAAAAGGTTGCCACAGATAGTCGCTTACGAGTTTCAATAATCGCTTCGAACTTACCAAGAAATTTTACCGGTTGCTCTTGGTTATAGGCAAACACTTTTGTTTTCGTATAGTGCAGGGAAATCAATTTAGAGTATGTCTGTTCGTCAATAACATTGATACTTGCCCCGGTATCAACCATTGTGTTGAATGATACACCGCCTACTGTGACTCTGACATTTGCATTGTTTTTCTGTTCAGTCTTTACTTCATATAAGTATGATTCATCTGAATCAGAGCTAGAGTTTTGGGTTTCTTCCTTTTGTAGGGGTTTCAACGATCTTTTCTTCGACTTAAATTGTTGTTTGTAATTAGGTTGCTTGCTAGCACTTTGGCACACGCTAGCAAAATGGTTTGCTTTGCCACACTTGTTGCATGTCTTTCCGGTTGCCGGGCAACGGCCTTCGTGAGGAAATGAATATCCGCAATTCCGACATGTTTTGCCACCGTTCGTATTAGTTCCAACTTTCGTCTCGATTTTGTTAGTTTCTGCGGTGTTCACATCTTTCGACACGATATGTTTTGCCTGGTACGTGCTTTGCTCGTCCCGACGTCCTTCCAAGAGCATGTCTTTCAAAGCAAACTGTGGGTCTCGTAATGCCCGCTTTCGAATCTTTGACGATGTTCCCCCGACGATTATTTGCTGCTCGATTTCGAATTCTACATCGTGGAACTCGCATGTTTCGGCCAGTGTTCTCAGTCGTGTGTGTAGAGCGTCCAATGTTTCATTCTGCGCTTGTACCGTTTGTCGAAACCTATACACCTCGTAGCGGCGATTCTTTAGAGGATCAAAATATTCCTTCAACTTTTGTTTTGCCGTTTCGTAATCTTCGTCATTGCCCGTTTCTAGCAGAGATCGGAAGATTTCTCGCACGCGAGAACAACCTTGGTATAACAGAAGTGCACGTTTGCGTTTTGGATCCGTAATTCCAGAGGCCAAAATGAACATTTCGAAGTCGGATAGCCAGTTACCCCATCGTGTTGCGATGCTAGCACCAACATGTGCTTCGGGTCGAAATTCAGGCATTGGCTGAATAGTGACTGGAATCGCATTTAGATTTGCCAATCCTACTTGTTCGACCGGCTCTGGATGTTCTGCCATACTTAAATATACTTTATTCTCGTCGCCAATGTAATATTCTTATGTTCTATTAATGAAATAGAGTCTACAAAATACAAGTTGCTTTATATAAACCGTTGCCCAGCTTTGTCGGCTAACTGATGAGTTCTTCAAATGATTGTAAACTAGAATCCTTTATGGGTCAAGTTATAATTTCCGTTGTTTTCTTCCTATTTGATAATTGATCTTTCGACCTCCAATCGATTACGCGGTTGTCAGACCTTCCAAGCGGGACAAGCACGTTTGGTTCCTCGTAAAACGAGTTAGCATTAGTCAATATCAGGTCAAGGATTGCTGTAGCTACTTGCTTTAACTGGCAGTGGTTGGTAATTATCTTTTCCTGAAATCCATAACTAGCAGGGTTAAGTCCCCAGCAGCAACAATTGATGTGTTTGGGCTTTCACTCGTAAGTTTGTCATAGCAGCAGAAATAGTCGTAAAAGTCATCAATTGATGGCGGAGGATAAACACATGCTAGCGTAACACAATCCATAAACATTCATAATCTGAGCTAGTTAAATCATGACGAACCTTGAACGGAATTTTGTCTTCAAATAAAGACACCTCCACCTCTTCTATTTCCTCTGTCGTTCCTTGTTACACTAAAACCTGGAATGCCTGGAAAACACAATGCTTCGTCTGGGATATCATCAGATAGCCACGTTTCGGACACCATTGCTATGTCTGAATCGTGATTATGGATAACGAGCGCCAGCTCATCAGTTTTGTTTAGAATGGATCGCGCATTAAGCGACAAAATATTTGGCAATGCTCGTTTAACTTTGTCTGATTTGGTTATTTGAATTATAATAAGGTTCTTACAGTTATATGGATTATGACATCCAGGAGTAAAGCATCTTTCACCGACGTTTGGGTTAATAACATGTTTAAAACGGGAGTCTTCACGTTGTGTTATTCGGACAGAGATTATATAGTACTACCAATTGTTAATTTATTGTTATTCGATACACAATATCCAGGTGATTCAACCACTCTAGTGGGTAGTGGTGGTGGGACATTCGATATGGTGGTGGGACATTCGATATGATGGGGATTTGACTCAGTGGCGCTTGAAAAAAGGCAATTTGCTTGGATGGATACTTTTCGAAAAATGTCGCGAAACCATAGGCTTTTCGGGTAGTTGTAATCGAGGCTGCGGATTAATAATTCACACTCTAATGTGACTTTGGTTTTGCCGAGAGTCATAATGGTCTTCATCTACATTAGCATTATAATGCTGTTCACATTGCTACTTCCATTGTTGTTGATCCGGTTTGGTGCACCAATCAAAGGTAAAAAACGCACACATTTGGGCAATCCTAATGGAGGTCGTTAATTACTAACTGATGCTTTTTCGTTGATTGAAAGTAGGGGTGCACCGGATAGTACTTTTTACTATCCGGCCGGATACCGGATATGCCGGATAGTTTAAAAATATCCGGCCCGGATATCCGGCCGGATACCGGATATTTTGATTATTTTCTTATTCAAGACTCGGGCCTCCTTTCCAGGTTGAATAAGGGTGTGCATCAATGCAGGCAATGAAGGCAATGATGCCCGAATGATGAACAATGCACTACTTCATGTTAGGACTATATAGAGGTTCATATATAATATGCTGTTTGTCATGAAGTATTGAAGTATCAATATAGTGACCGCTGGCCAACATTTTTGGCTTTGCTATAGCCTATAATAGAATACTGGAACAGTAAACCAATTCATATAATATTGTTCTTTTGTTTGTTGTATTGATGTCCAACTGTTTTCTTTTCATAGCATATTTATTGATATTTTTTCCGTTTTTAACAAAATTAATACGCCTTGAAAAAAATATCCGGTATCCGGGCCGGATATTAAAAATATCCGGCCGGATACCGGATAGTCGGATTATCTCATTATCCGGCCGGATATCCGGCCGGATATGATATCTGGTGCACCCCTAATTGAAAGTTGGGTTTGCTCTGCAGTTTGAATTTGTTCAGAGTCATTAAACTGTAATGTCTCCTTCAGGGGCGGATCTAGGATTTTTCGTACGTTAGTCAAAAATGTCGTTGCTGAACATCGGGGGGTGGGGTACTTTTGACCGGGGGGGGGGGTCGCCAAGCGAGGATTAAACAAACTGGGGTTACAAAGTATTGATTATTGTGTAAGTAAAATATTAACCCAGCTTTCTAGTATCTGTAATCTATAGCATTGAATAACAAAATATAGTTGCTTCTCGAGTTTTATTCATAGCAGAAACATGTGCCATGAATAAGTATTTACAATGGCAACATGATCCATTTTATTTGTTGTATACATGTTGTAGAGATCGCATTACACATTAGCCATGCCACATTGTCATGTGCTTGTAGTTTATACTAGGTATAAATAATACAGTATTATTAAGTATCTGATTAATGTATAAAGTCCACATTCCACAAGAGGTATAAACAAAGTATAAACAAGCTGAAGCTGCCTGTATTAAGCTGCAGTATTTATGTAAATTGAGGAAGAAGCTTGTGTTGTTCACAGCGCTCAATAAGTCTTCAATAGAACGT
Source organism: Trachythela sp. YZ-2020 (assembly GCA_016169945.1). Lineage (NCBI taxonomy): Eukaryota > Metazoa > Cnidaria > Anthozoa > Malacalcyonacea > Clavulariidae > Trachythela > Trachythela sp. YZ-2020. Next base: position 1,416,773 of record JADLSH010000236.1, on the reverse strand, counting down.
TTCGGTACACCGTCTATTCGCTTCTTTAGATCAGCTTCAATATCTTTAAGATATTGTCGATCGTCTTTCTCTAAAGCAGCCTTTACGGTTTCGTAAATACTAACAGACATGGCTAGTATTAATAGTTCAGAGTTCAAGTACTGTAGCGATCAGAAAGGGCCAGAAACCAACGGGGATTCAGGATTTTTTTGAATTAGCCAATCGGATAGCCTGTATTCGAGCCCCTGATCGCTTTAGCGATCGCGCAAAAATCGAGATAGCCAATCAGATGGCTGAAATCTGACCCAGAGCGTGCAAAACTCATGCGCAAGACCGCTTTTCTGTGCGTTCATGTTCAAAGGCCTTGCTACTGGATGATATTTTAGAACTGGACTGTTAAACTTTCAATACAATACACTGCACGAAGTTTGATAACTGGACTGCAATTTTAATTTAACAATTTTCTGGCCAATTTTACCTTAGTCGTGTGATCGCTCTGATCACCCCTAGATCCGCCCCTGGTCTCCTTGGCATATGTTACGTCTGACGTGTATTTGTCAGTCGCGTAATTGTCTTCATGCACATTAGCATTGATGCCAACACTGTTGACATTGCTGCCTGCATGTACTGTTGTTGATTCGGTTTGGTATCCGGTTAAACACAGCGCATGCTCGAAGACATGGCACGAATATAATAAATAATGATTCGCTTATATTCTAAACAATACACCTAAGTAGGAATTGTAGACTTCGCTTTTGTAAAAATATAGTAGTTTGATTTCACAAACACTATATCTATTAATAGATTTGGAAATTTTGTGTGTTGTTATTGCTGTAATTGTACAGCACAAGCAATACATGTGCCCTGCATGTAGCTATAACTCCATGGTTTTCTAAATAGCACACATTCTAAAAATACACTAAATGCTATTTTGACATGTTTTGACAGAATATAATAATCTTTGGCATGGCCAATCTTATTCGTTTCTGATATGGATTTAACCAGAGCCCCTTGTAGCGCTTCATTGACCCCCGGGCGCTCTCAGTTTGCGGCAGGCTATATAAGAGGAATACATGAAGGGCTCGGGTAAGAGAATGGAGTTCAATGTGTTACACCTACAGTCCTACACATTGATTGGCAGGCATCGTTGCATTTGTGCAGGCACAAATTACAGGCAAGGAATTTTGAAGTTTTGTTTCCAGGCACTATTAAAATAATATATTTGATGAGCCCTGTTGATTGGTGCATGAAAGTGGTAAAGCAATAAGGAATATATTGAACTGACTGTCATAATATGCATGCAGGTTGTTTCTATCATTCATATAAATAGTTTAACAGCCTAACTTACCTGCGACAATGATGTTTTCTTTCTGTTAGAGAAAAATTTACAGCGCACATTTCATTTGAGCATTGTTTTCTTTCTCTATCAGCTATCCAATGACTTTTTGTTATCTTTAATCTTCCTTCATCAAATTTTCTTTCATGTTCAACTAGAAATAGATCAATTGAGGCAGAAACATCATTCCAATCTGAATCTAAAGCACTATGTATACTTTTGGACGCTAATAATCTTGACGCCATATTTATGGTGGCCACTTGTTTCCATCTCCCATACTGACGTGACGTCATTTTTTCAAGTTTGAAGAAATGTAAAAATAGCGTTTGGCCTTGTAACTGACCCTATCTAACCCAACCCTCTGACCCCAACCCTAAAGTAGGGCGCATCTCGGCGCATTCCAAGCTAATGGTTAATTATATAATCAAGTTTCAAATTGATATAGAGGTTTTGCACTGCACGTTACTAAATTCTAAAATCTTTAACGTGTCATTTTAGTAAAATTACATACAGTAGGTGCTTATTGAAAATTCTCAACGCTGATTGGTTACGCTACGTCGGATTAATACGCGATAATCACCTAAAGCGTTTTTAAGCCGCTTTTATCGTAAATATTCAATTAAAATATTTTTGAAATGTACATTTTTTATTTTTTTCCAAATAATCACCTATGTAATTTTACTAAAACAATTATTCACCTCAGGCTCGGTGAAAAACTTTGGGTCACGTGCCCCCTGTCCCCCCCACCTCGGTTCCCACGCCACTTAAAACAAATTAGCGAGTGGCTCGCCAGTAACAAACTGCAGCACCATCAAAATATTAACAGAAGTCGGGTCTGGCATTGCAATGTTGCGAAGGGCCAAGCACTTCAGAAATTTCAAAATCGTGCGGCAAGAATAATTGCTGGCGTAAGTTACGAAATTGATTCTGTTGACGTTCTTGAATCTCTTGGTTGGGAAACTTTAGAAAGTAGAAGACAGTAGATGAAGTCCATTCTTCTGTATAAAATTCTAAATGATTATACTGCTCCCAACTTGAAAGAGTCATTGATTGGGAGTAGTTTAACACAGGCGAACCATAACTTGAGAAATAGCAATACCGATATAGCTCTACCAAAACCGAGAAGGGAATTCCTAAAAAAAGTTTTAAATACAGCGAGGCAAAGCTTTGGAACAGCCTTTCTCGGGACGCAACAGAGGCACAATCTATTTATATTTTTAAAGAAAATATTAATAATACTATGCTAATGTTGGGTGACACCTCCTGTATTCTGTATTCTTGTAATTAGTTAATTTTTTCTTCTTATTTTTTCTTGTAAATATTTTGTACATAAAAATGACGCCCCTCATGAAAACCAACGTATATGTTGATGAGGCTAGCGTCACGAAATAAAGTTTTACATACATACATACTGGTAACAAAAGACACAGTTCGTAGGGCCGACAGAATTCGCTAGAGTCTCAGCGCTCTTTTAACCACAGAAGCAGGATTCTGTTATTCGGTGGCTGAAGTCACTCAATCCTCCTTTTAATTTGTACAGTGTATCTACAGTGTACCTTGAATTTGATATATTTTCAGATTCTTCAACGAACTTCTTGAACATTGTTCAATGCCACTTGCACCGGAACCAACGACGAAATCTTTCTACCGACCAAAGAAGCGACTATCGAATTTAATGAAATATGGCAAGGAAACGAGTGCTACACGAGTGCTGCCTCGTACCCAAGCGCTAAGTTGCTGCTATGACGCTGCGTGGCCTTTGGGCAGACATATCATGCCGGTCACACCAATAACTCTATTGTCATTATACATTGAACTGTACTGTATGGAAGAATTATATATGACTATAGTATACAATTAAGTGACAAGTGATGGATATTTGATATTTTCCAGGGAGCGTCTTGTTCCTTTTGAAGATGGTCATACTTGATTGTAAATCAGTTAGTTGTACATGATCTCCATGGTTTAAGATTTTAATCAAAGTTTTCATAAATATGTAGGCTCTTGTTTCGAATGCTCAAACTTAGAATTCAAATGTGTTGATTGTTTTATTAAAGATTTTCTTTTTGCAGAATCCATTTGTCTTACGCCCAGATCAGTTTCACGGTCAAACGGTCTCCTTTCTGAACCTCCTTCTGTTTTCTGGAAATATGAACAAAGAAAGAAAGTCGGTTACTCTCTCATATTATGGAGCTTCTTAGCGTTATTAATGAACGTATAAAGAACAAGTAAAACAATCCTTATTCATATTGAACAGAATTTCAAAACAGTCGTCCATCAATCAAAATTTCATTTCTCATCCTATACTCAATCCCTATCTATTCTTGACCATCGTGCATCTCGTACGTACGTACATACAGTATTTTGTATTTTCTTTTGACCTCTTTCATGTTTTTCATTGTTGTGTTGATTGGGTGTGAAGCTCATTAAATATTCATGATTTCACAACATTGCAGTGCAGAGTTCTGGTAACTTCCGGATACCAAGGATAGCCTGCGTTTTTCTGCTAGAGTCGGAGGCTAGACAAAAGTTGGACAAAGCAAACCGCAAGTTCTCCTTTGTTTACAAACCTTTTTCTTCTTCTGATCTTGTTGATGAAGATCCAACAACGAATCTGAACGGTATCGTTTCTAAATAAATCCCACCAAAACAATGAGAAGAACAAGATTATTGAGAAATAAGACATTCCTGCAACCTACACTGAACGATATCATTTCTTATAAAGCCCACCAAAACAATTAGAAGAACAAGATTATTGAGAAATAAGACATTCCTGCAACCTACACTGAACGATATCATTTCTTATAAAGCTCACAAAAACAATTAGAAGAACAAGAGTATTGAGAAATAAGACATTCCTGCAACCTACACTGAACGATATCATTTCTTATAAAGCTCACAAAAACAATTAGAAGAACAAGATTATTGAGAAATAAGACATTCCTGCAACCTACACTGAACGATATCGTTTCTAAATAAAGCCCACCAAAACAATTAGAAGAACAAGAGTATTGAGAAAGAAGATATTCCTGCAACCTACACTGAACGATATAATTTCTTATAAAGCTCACAAAAACAATTAGAAGAACAAGAGTATTGAGAAATAAGACATTCGTGCAACCTACACTGAACGATATCATTTCTTATCAAGCTCACAAAAACAATTAGAAGAACAAGATTATTGAGAAATAAGATATTCCTGCAACCTACACTGAACGATATCGTTTCTAAATAAAGCCCACCAAAACAATTAGAAGAACAAGAGTATTGAGAAAGAAGACATTCCTGCAACCTACACTGAACGATATCATTTCTTATAAAGCTCATTTATATCATTTCCTATTAAGAAAACGCCAGGGTATACCACACCTCGTACCCACACCCACGGTGTCATTACGGAGACACACCACTGATCTTACAACACACCATGTGCCTGTATACTTACGTTATGTTCACTGACATATTTCTCCATATCAACTTCTTTCTTTGACTTTTTACGTCGTTCTTGTGCTTTTGAAGACGTCTAGAAATCAAATGTTAACATCTTCTGTTTCAGAACCACGAAAGCCTTGATAGGCACTTATTTATTTTAAGCCCATTTACACAAAGTTTAAGCCAAAAATGTTTAAGAACTGAAATTTCCAGCAACAAGACGGTCAAAATGGTTAGAAGTGTCTTCTTCTGCCAACATCTTTTAAGATGTAAAATAATTTTTCCATTTTAAATTTATCAAAATAATTTGCATAAAAAAACACAATTAATCATACATTCTTTTTCTGTTCTTTTTGTGAAGGAGTGTCTGTCCAAACTGATCTGTCACCAAGATCTACTTCTTTACTTCGAAAATTTCTTGGACCAAGGCCTGTCAAAAATAATCATTCAAATGCATGTTAAGAATGGTTTCATTTCTTTACCTTTATATATATATATAGGCATGCCTGCTATTTGAAATACATACTTTGTAAGGAGTAAAGACTTGCTCAACTGCATATTAGATAATTATATGAATTACTCTATACAAGTTAACCCTTACATGCAGTTACAGCGTATTGTTTAATTCACAAAAGACGCACTTGTGTATAATAATATCATAGTGTTTGAAAGAAAATACAGATACCAAAATTTTTTCCTAACTCTGGAGGAAGTTCTGTCATCCATTCCTCTCGTTCAATCTTCTTGCTTCTCGTATTCTGCATGGGAAAATATTGTTAATAGATTAATACAGGTTTATTAGCCCAGTCGAATATTTATCCTACTTTGGAATTTAGTCAACCAGCCATACTTAAATTTCTGTATTTTGAATTTTGAAGAACTACAACAGTGTATCAGGATGTTTCCAGTAACTATGTAAAATTTGTACTTCTTATCAAAAAGTTCATCTTATTAAACTTTAGCGTGAGTCACCTCTCTCATCAGCTATTTAATGACTCATAATCCTAAAGACCCGAAGCTCACGCTATCTACATTGGCACCACGTGCTCTCATAACATAACCATTTCCAGTTTGTACCTTGTTATCAGAGAGTTCATCTTTTTTAACTTTAGCACGAGATTCTATTTCTGCTTTACGTCTCATTACATATTCACCTTCCTCCTTAAATAACAAAAACGAAATGAGGAATGTCATGCATGTACCTTGGTAAAACAAGACTTGCTAGTCGCTGGGGCTACGAAAAGAGAACATAAAATTATCCGGAGAAAAGTACGTATTATAAACAATTTAAATTAATGAAATTGCATCAGTAAATTCACATTATTTTGAAATAACTATTTGAAGAATACAATGAAAATAGGCAAATTAAGATGTACGACATCTGAGTGGTACTGCAATGACAACAAAGGGTAAATGCGCGCAACAATGCGCATGTGCATTGCATGAATTTGTTATAATTTAACACATTAACGCCCAACACTTTCTCCTTGACGAGTACAATCGTCTGGCGTTAGAGAGTGTAAAATGACAAAGTGGGCGCATTGTAACAAGAGACACGGGCAGATAGTCTGGTTAACCCAGCGTAAAATAGACAGCGTAAAATAACAAACTGGGCGCATTAGGGCGTATTGTGGCTTAAAGAATAAAGTATTCTCTCAAGATGATTCAGGTTAAATCGGAGAAGAGAAAATCCCAGGCACAACAGCAATTAGCCTCCTACGCAGACGCTCTTTGCGAGCCACGGTCTCACACTAGCGCCTGTTGTTATTCATACAACATTCCTTTCTCATCAATTGACCAATCACAATCGAGCACCTCAAATCTAGCCTGAGCACAGGCCTACTTATTTGCCTCCTCAAAATTTTCGGGTGGGCTGGTTAGGGCAAAACGTAGGTCTGAGGAAAATCGTGTCAAAACGCTGTGGAATCCGACCGCCAAAAGCCGATTGGCTAATTCTAGGCGAAATGGCTTTTGATTGGTTGGTCCCTTACATCAAAACATCACGTCTCAAACGATCAATTGTTCGATCAGCTGCTACAAACAACTACATTCGTTCACAGATAAATTCGTTCTATTTTATTGAGTGAGATGATCGATGGATTATTAATGTCAGGCCTTCCCTGCTTTACGCTTTTAGCCAAGCGAAACTCGGAAAAAGCAAAAGACAATACAAATTAGGTGATAGCCATATAAAGAGATAGCGAATCAGTCTCTTTTATCCCTTCACAGTATTGACATTGTGGACGAGACAGAGTGCTACAAAGAAAGGAAAATTCCCAATTTGTATTCTATTTCGGCGTGTTAACGGACAAATTTGACTGACGCTTGTATACCTTTCCCTTGGCCTTGGCAATTCAAAGCTTCGCGTTCGGATAAGTACTCACAATACAGTAACAAAAAAGTTATAGAGTTATGTAAACGATTAAAGTATGCTTCTGTGAACTTAAACAATAGTAACTAAGCATGTGGGTTTAACCGTTTTTTAGCTAACAAATACAGCTATTTCAATTAAGGTTGTCCCCGAGCAAAGCGGAAAAGTCGAATACGAGCGCGAAAGGCTTGCTGGGAATCGCTAAAATATTAATGGACCAAGAATTTGACAAACCTCAGTGGATTCCTAAGAAAGTAGCAATAATAATTTCAAAGTAGAAACGTATTAAATGTTTTGTGGGCTGTTCTTTGTGGGTAATTCCTTTGAGACTGTTTTATGTATCAGTGGCTCAGAGCTGTGAATATAACGACAGGAGTCACGAATAATCATAAGTTTTGCAGCACGTTTAATTGCAAATTGGTATACAGGGTGTATAAAAAACAAACCTTTCGAAATTAACATATTCTTCTTAACCATAAGATTTTATACCCGTGAGAATTTAAAATGCCTTCTAATCGTATGAGTAGCATAAAGTCTTGTACTTAAAAACAATACGTTAATTTCTTAGGAATCCACTGAGGTTTGTCAAATTCTTGGTACATTAATTTTTTGGCGATTCCCAGCAAGCCTTTCGCGCTCGTATTCGACTTTTCCGCTTTGCTCGGGGACAACCTTAATTGAAATAGCTGTATATGAGTAAGCGTTAGCCAAACTATACATACGGACTATATTGTCTCCTACTCTTTCAATTCAATCATTCTCAGGTTACTACAATTAAGTTATCTCTTCTACAAGTTCACTGCACTCGGTTATTAACTAACATATATTTGCTGGACAGACTACATAGTGTATATATACACACATAATAAGCATAAATTAAACTCCCAGTTTTGATTGGTAGCTACTAACACATAAGTTTCATTTACTACAATATAACCAAAGGCTACCAATGTTTCATATATTTCATTCATCATGAATTGTACTTATGTTCACTTCCAAACGACATAGTTTTGTTACTGGTCGGGTAAGATAGGTCGTTGTTGTTCTTATCTCTCCACGTCGTGTTCGTCTGGCTCGAGTGACCACTGTCGAACTTGTCTTAAGACTAACACTACGAACTAAACCATCTTCACTTGGAAACACTTCAACAACGCGTGCAAGCGGCCACTGTCCTCTTCTGTAATTCTCATCCATGAGAAGTGTACGAGATCTCCAAATTTTAGGTTTTCTTTTCGTTTTATCCACTTCTGTCGAATTTGAAGATTAGGGAGGTACTCTTTAATACATTTCCCCCCGCTTGTTTCCATCTACGCTTGTAATAGTCATGCTCTGTGAACATTCCGGGTGGTAATGTACCTGTGGAACAAGGGCGTAAATGTAACAGGTGGTTTGGGGTTAGTGGTATTTCATCTCGCGGATCATCACTATTTCGCGTAAGGGTCTACTGTTTAGGATGTTTGTTGCCTCGGCCATAACGGTTAGTAGGACTTCGTCTCCAACAATTTGTTCTTTCAGCAGTGCTCGAAGAATCTGACGTACGGATCTTATTAAACGCTCCCATGCGCCTCCCATATGACTCGCACTTGGTGGGTTGAATGTCCATTCTATTCCCTTTTGGGCGCAGAAAGATCCAATCTTCTGTTGATTCTATTCTTCGATGTTAGCCTTTATCTGCCCTAGTGAAATTCGTACCACAATCACTTCTGATTTCTTTAGGATATCCTCGTAAACTTATCAATCTTCTTAATGCGTTGATCATTGCATCTGTGTCCAATGAATGAACTATCTCGATATGTGCTGCTCGTACACTCAAACATGTAAAAATACAACCATATCTTTTCACCCGACTTCTCCCCTGCTTTGCGTCCAATGGCCCAAAATAATCAACTCCTACAAACGTGAACGGAAGTTCGTATGCTTTGATCCTATCTTCAGGCAGATATGTCATAAATTGTTCACTCGGTGGTTTCCTTCTCTTCTGACAATCAATACATCTTCGAATTACTTGACGAACTGCCGATCGTCCCTTTAAGATCCAAAATCTCTCTCTGAATGACGCTAGCACAGATTCCTGATCCATATGACCAACCATACGATGATAATGCTGGATTATATGATCTGTCACGTGATGCTTATACGGAAGGATTATCGGGTGTTTTGCTTCTTCGTTGATCTGTGCGTTCTTGAGTCGTCTTCCCACAACCAAATCACCGTCTTTTACTAACGGATTTAGCGTGTATAACGACGTCTTGGTATTCTTTAAAACTTTCTTCATAGACCTCCTATTTGTAGATAATGAGTGTCTTCTAAGTTCACCAGCTCAGGAAATGACATAGACTGAACGTAACGAACAATGTCTATTTCTGCTTGTTTCAACTCTTCAACTTGTGAACTGCCCGTTTTAATTTTGAATACACCATCTCCAACCTTTCTTTGGTGGACTTTCATCTTTAAGAACTGCTTGTATCGAGCAAGCCAAGCAACCGATCGTTTTAAACGCCACCAAGACGAATATCGTTGTAGTAACACTTGCAAGGAATCGTCATCAACTGTTGTGACATAAATCTTCATCTCTTTTCTAACTTCAAGGTCTTCATCTAACAAAGGTGGTACACCTATCATTATCGTCGATCTTCCACAGGAACTCCGGTCCTTCTAACCATCGTTTATTTGCTAACATCTCGTTCAACTTCAAACCTTTTAATCTTTAATCTTTAATTAAAAATCTTTACACACGGTAGCCTATTCAGTGGATAAGTATTTACACTACTGGTTTTCAAAGGGCCGTGTATATACTAAACTATGAAATACAAAATATATATAGACAAATAAGTAAAGACTATTTACAAAAGTATCAGTGTTATTAACATCAAACTTATACCTAGTTATATAATCGCCGTTTAAAAGTCAAGATTGATAGCTTATTGTAATTTTCGATGGTTTCACTTAGAAGCTCGTTCCACGACTTCGTAGCTCTATACGAGAAGCTCCTTTTAGGGAAATTTGTCTTAGGTTTGGGGAGCGCTAATTTAGTTTGATTATACTTCTTAAATTGTAACTGTTATTTTGACATTTTGCAAACATTTCTGCAAGATATTGAGGCAATCGACCAGTTAACGCTTTGAATGTCATTATTACTTCTCTTTTTTTTAAAAGCTCCTCAATTGGAAGCCAATTAAGATTATTTAGTATTTATGTGGAACGAACATCGTACGTGTCCCCAGTTATCACACGCGCAGCTCTCTTTTGTAAATTAAATAATTTAAATAATCATCGGCCGGATTCTTTTCTCCTTTGACGTATCTCCACTCAGAGATAGAAGATCCATTCCGTATCGCAGTCAAACGGTTAGATTCGAATGAATCGCTTGTTTTCATTCTTGATGCATTTTAAAACATAGAGGGAGTCCGTCCAGAACGTTACGCTATCTACTTTGTGTTCCAGCTCTTCGTCTTCAATAAGACTTCGTATTCAGCACTGGACTCTGTAGCTCAGTTAGAGCGCATTGTTTGACGGAGTTGTACAGCCATTACCGCCGCAGACAGTTCCAACCTTGGGATGGTGATTTCACAAATGGGTGCAAGACGGGTATTTCCAAGTACAAATGAACAATGAATACGACCATCGTTATTCTCTAGTCGTAGGTAAGCCACGGCTCCGTATCCTACACGTGAACCATCACTGAAAATATGCAGTTGCAAGCTCTTTATCTCATCAAAATCTTTCAGTTTGAATCAACGTTCTGTCTTCACCTCTTCTAACTTAGTAAGATCATTCAACCAACGGTACTATTGCTGATTTTCGTGTTCGTCGATCTCGTCGTCCCATCCTCGTTGCTTTCGACACAACTCTTGCAACAGTAGTTTCGTTTTCAACATTCCTCGTCTCGTAGGTAACTTCTGTTTAGCCAATGCCATAGTCTCTTCACGAACTTCCCATATAAAGTTGTCCGTCTCTACATTCCACTTCACTCCAAGAGCACATTCTGTTGGTAAATTATCGATCTCCAAGTTGATAACAGATTTTGCTCTTTCACTCTCAGGAATTTCTTCTAAGACCTTTCGATCATTGTTAAGCCATTTTTTTAATCTAAAGCCTCCTCTCTTCAACAATTCTCGGAGTTGTTTTGACAGCTTCATAGCTCTCTCTGGTGTATCTACAGATTTCATCAGATCGTCAACGTACCTGTTTTGCTCTACCGTTTCTGCCACTTCTGGCTCAAACTCTCCATCAAAGCATGAGGCGGTCTTCTTGACACAAAAATTAGCGACACTTGGCGAAGATGTAGCGCCAAGTACGTGTTTCACCATTCGATACTCTCTAGAAGTTTCTTTAAGGTCGTGATTTTCCCACCAGAGGTTGGTTCAACCAACACTTGATAGAACATCGATTCGATGTCGGCGACAATTGCGATTGGCTCTTGGCGAAACCGAATTATGACCCCGACCAAAGAATTAGTTAAATCGGGTCCGGTTAACAAATGCTAGTAGAGGGATTCATCATTGAACTTTGCTGCACAGTCAAACAGGATTCTGGTCTTATCCGGCTTCAATCGATGAGTGACCGGGTGATGAGGGAGATACCAAACTCTTCCGTTGTCTTTGTCTAATTCTTCTTTAGGCACTTTCTGGGCATGTCCTTTGTCGATATAATCCTGCATGGCATTCGTATATTTCGTAAACAATTCAGTGTCCTTCGCTAATCGATTATTCAAGGAACGAAGTCTTTTTTCCGCCATTATCTTGTTATTGGGAATATCCGGTGGGTCTCGACGCCAAGGTAATGCAACTTGAAAATGGCCATCTACTAGCTTTACGCTCTCTTCCATTACACGCAATGCTCTCTCATCTTCTGCTGAAGCCAACACTTTATTGCTCACTTTCGAAACCTTAAAATCAGTGTTCCACAACCGTTCTAACTGATGTGTTAAGACTTTATCATTCACCTCGTTCCGATCTTTAACTTCGTCGTAGAGTTGACAGTTCGTCATTCCGACTTGTAACATTTCTTCTTCTACAAACTTCAAAGAATCACATTCTTTCTGACATCCTTTTGTCTCGCTCGATTCTGGGAAGTTGTGATATAATGACACAGGAGCTTGATCTTTCACTCGAGTGAAATGTACGGAGAAACCATCATCTTCTCTTTAGCCACCAACGAATTGCTGTTGGCTCGTCCTCACCACCTTCTTTACATTCTAATGGAAGAAACAATCGAGGCTTTTCTTTCAAACCAATTAACAATATGATGTTTCCATTTTCTAATTCAGGAATACACATGTCACGGAGATGTGGCAATTTGTTTACGTCTACTTGTTTCGGTACACAGCCTTTCGAAATTGGTATATCTTTGACAGTTTTTACTTTTTGTAATTCTACCTCAGTTGATCGATCGAAAGACATCACAACAATATCAACAAGTTGACTTTCCACTTCAACAGAACCGTTAATTCCCGTTAACGTAAATTTCATCTATGTTTAATTTCTTAGTTAGCCTCTCATCGCACAAAGTTACTTCCGATCCATTATCTAACAAAGCGTATGTTTGTACTTCTTATGTACCTTCGATTCCTCAGACTCTAACGGGAATTGCTCCTAAACATATTCTGCTTCCTCCAGCATGGGTTGCCGCGACTGAACTGCTTGGATTAGCTTGTCTTTCAGGAGTTCTGGCTGATCACCGGCCCCAGTTTGGGTTGTGATGACTTCGTAGCCTTTACTCGCTGCTTCAAAGTGGAATCTTTTTTATTATTGGGTCGATGCATTAGGGTGTGGTGTGGTTCACCATATCCAACTTCCTGACATTTGAAATGTGTTTTGGGACAAGTTCTTGCATTATGTCCTTTCTCTAAACGCTTATTAGAAAGTCCATTTTGCAGGACGATTTTGCGCTTCACTTTATATTCAGCCTTCTTAAAGCGATCACAATTCCATATTCTCGTTCTAAAAAGTTCTCGAAATTATGTATGAATGCACCATACGTCATTGGATCGCCATCGAAACGAAGATACTCCAGTTTAGGTGTGTTGGCAATTTGCACCATATCTACATTAACACCTGGGCTTGGTGTGGCTGACGTTGGGTTATAAGCCATTGGTAGTTGCCATAGTGTTGAATAGGGATTGCGTATTCTGGAGTGCGGCAAAACATTTCTAACTGCTGTGGTAGGACCCAAGGTTGTTGGAACATATCTAACATCTGGTTCAACGAATGGCATATTCACGTCTTCTAACACTCAAGGTATTGTAGATGAACAATATATATGAACGGTATATGTCAGAGGTACTAGCTGTTTGCGTCTGACCAGGTGAAACATCTCTGTTTGGTTAGGTAGTACACTAGTTGATGGTAAATCATTTTTAAAAGATTGTTTCTGTCAAATAAACCACTAACAAATTCTTTATGGTAATTGCTAGATCTAGGGTTAGAGGCTGAAAGCACTGCTTCATGTTGATTCCTTCCAGTGACATATTCTGGGAACTGTTCATTTGCTCTTACAGGTGCATGCAAGGCCTTTTTTAAGAAATCATCAGTGGGGGGGGGGGCCATCAACAAGTAGGTGGTGTATTACAGATGTGGGAAGGCGAAGGGGGGTCTGGGGGTCCTCCCCCACAAAATATTTGTATTCTTGAGTCTCTGTGGCTTGATTTCCTGCATTTTCAGAGACAATTTCTGATATATCCCATCTAAACGGAACCAGGTTTTGTTGTGAGAATACAATAACTTTCCTCTTTTGGCTTATACTTTGGACAAAAGGGACCTTCACTGGGGGGGGGGGCAAAAATAGCTTGCTGGGGGGACAACATGGGGGCTTGGGGGGCTTTTGCCCCTCCAGTACATTAGTTAAAAAAGGCCCTGGGTGCATGATGAACATGTATATCATCTCTTGGCAAGACATACGTTAATAATTGTTCTTGACGGATATCTCCCTTAGAACTACCCTCTTTCTCGATTGAATGTGTGCACACATTGTCTCCCACATACACCCCCACGCTCCGGCAGGAAGCATATAAGCGGTCATTTCTTTCGATACTTGTAAACTGCCTGATGATTATTTTACAGATGAAACAGCCTGTTGCAGACAAGTTTTGAGGTAAGAGAAAATCTATAATTTGCTCTAACTATATGTTGTCGAGCACTCTTTGCGTTTCGTAGACCTACACCTAAACCTCTGGCCCCAAGACACTTCACGCATGTCTGGATGCGCATGTGTCTGAGTATTGTACCACATGCGCTTGGTGAGGGCAAGAGTATGGTGTATAAATACGAAGTCACTCGCATCTAGACTGCGTTACATCTAGACTGCGTTCATTTGTGTTCACTTTCATTTGCATTCACTTCCATTTGCATTCACTTTCATTTGTGTTCACTTTCATTTGCATTCACTTTCATTTGCATTCACTTTCATTTGTGTTCACTTTCATTTGCATTCACTTTCACCAGCGTTCACTTTCATTTGTGTTCAATTTCATTTGCTTTCACTTTCATCAGCGTTCACTTTCAATAATTTTTTCTTCTAAATCTTTACTCAACAAAAGTAAATCTTTACTCAACAATCTTTACTCAACAACCTTTACTCAACAAGAATTGTTTTCTCAACAAAAGAGCTGAAATAATTTCACGGTGTCGTCATCGTAATAAATTTCGCGTAAACAACGCAAACAAAGCCATGCATGCACACATTGTCTCCCACATACACCCCCACGTTCCGGCAGGAAGCATATAAGCCTGTTGCAGACAAGTTTTGAGGTAAGAGAAAATCTATAATTTGCTCTAACTATATATGTTGTCGAGCACTCTTTGCGTTTCGTAGACCTACACCTAAACCTCTGGCCCCAAGACACTTCACGCATGTCTGGATGCGCATGTGTCTGAGTATTGTACCACATGCGCTTGGTGAGGGCAAGAGTATGGTGTATAAATATGAAGTCACTCGCATCTAGACTGCGTTACATCTAGACTGCGTTCATTTGTGTTCACTTTCATTTGCATTCACTTCCATTTGCATTCACTTTCATTTTACTTTCATTTGCATTCACTTTCATTTGCATTCACTTTCATTTGTGTTCACTTTCATTTGCATTCACTTTCACCAGCGTTCACTTTCATTTGTGTTCAATTTCATTTGCTTTCACTTTCATCAGCGTTCACTTTCAATAATTTTTTCTTCTAAATCTTTACTCAACAAAAGTAAATCTTTACTCAACAATCTTTACTCAACAACCTTTACTCAACAAGAATTGTTTTCTCAACAAAAGAGCTGAAATAATTTCATGCATGCACACATTGTCTATATATATATATATATATATATATAGACTATAGACGATATAGTAAAAACCGTTTGCAGAGTGCTCAATGGAGAACCAGGAATAGACATTTAGTACTCTTCAGACAAAATGATCTATATGATCTAATGCCAACGGTCAAAATTTCAAATTAACCAATAATAGCCAAGAACGATAGTATAGATCGATATTATAATCCTACGTGTATATACAACTTAGTCATTAGATCATTTTGTCTGAAGAGTACTACACATACGTGTGTAGCACGAAACTAACTAGTAATAAAATGTCTATTCAAAACTGTTGAATCTCTGAATTTTAACTATATATATATATATATATACAATTTTTCGTTGTCCGTAGCAGAACGAAGAGTGCTCAATATTTAGATATATATATACGTGTAGGTTTAGGTCTACGAAACGCAAAGAGTGCTCGACAACATATAGTTAGAGCAAATTATAGATTTTCGCTTACCTCAAAACTTGTCTGCAACAGGCTGTTTCATCTGTAAAAGAATCATCAGGCAGTTTACATGCAAGTATCGAAAGAAATGACCGCTTATATACTTCCTGCCGGAGCGTGGGGGTGTATGTGGGGGACAATGTGTGCATGCATGGCTTTGTTTGCGTTGTTTACGCGAAATTTATTTCGATGACGACACCGTGATATTATTTCAGCTCTTTTGTTGAGTAAACAATTCTTGTTTTTTTCTTTCAAAATACAAAATTTTTCTTCTAAACATAAATTGCATCGTTTTGATCCTCCCGTGTACGAAATAGAATGTTTTAAAATTTGCCAATTAATACTGAAATCCTTATTGCTTTCTTTCAATGTCCAAATATATTTCGAAAGTTCCGTGTCATTTGCATGCTTTTTATGTTGAAAAGATTTAGTGTGGTTGGCCAATCGCTCTTTGAATGTGGTTGCAGTCATGCCAATGTAATTTTTGATCGTGTTTGTGTTGCTTACTGTGACTGTTGCTTTGTATACTTAGCAACATTGGTGTAACTTTTGATCAATACATGTCTATGGATAAACATATTACCAACATTTGCAAGACTTGTTTTTACCATCTGAGGAAAATAGCAAGAATAAAAGAGTATTTATCTACTTCAGACATCCAAACATTAGTTCATGCTTTTATTACATCGAAATTAGATCATTGTAACTCTCTATTGTATGGATTGCCTAAAGTTCTTATTGATCGGCTACAGAACGTACAAAACTGTGCTGCTCGCTTGGTGACAGGGAGCAGAAAATATGATCACATCACTCCTTTAATGAAACAACTACATTGGCTCCCCGTTAATCAGCGTGTTATCTATAAAATTGTCCTTATTACATACAAATCTCTGAATGGTATGGCTCCACATTACATTAGAAATATGTTAAAACCTTATACACCATCGGTAAATTTACGTTCTTCGTCCAAAGGACTTCTTACTGTACCCTCAGCAAGACTGGTGAACTATGGTGAACGATCGTTCTCATATATTGCACCGAAACTATGGAATGAAGTGCCAGAGTACATTAGGAAAAGTGAATCGTTAAACATTTTCAAGACAAGGCTAAAGACATATCTTTTTAAACAGTATTATGACTAGCATACACAGTATTAGTAACTTTACAACATTTTAAATATTCATTGTTTTATATTCGTAATATATTATGCAAAACTATTTTATGATCTTAAAAAACATATATAGTGATTTAAATGTTTGTAGTTAATATATGTTATATATATATTTATATATATCCTAACTTTTTGTATATACTTAACTTTTAATGTTAAGCGCTATTGAGCTTTGGGAAATAGCGCTATAAAAATGAATTATATTATTATTATTATACTATGTCCCTAGTCATGCATTGTTTTTGAAGCGGGCAAATGGTGTTTTCTCTACAACTGCAATTGGTAGTGTTCCTATCCTGTGTCTTGTTATTCCTAGATATGCGTGCATTGTGTTTAGTGATTACTGACTTGACATTGTTCATGCAGCTGTAACTTACTTTAACTGTATTTCTGTTAAAAATTTTATGGAGCTTGTGGTGCGGTGGAAAATATTTGTCAATTAGACTAAGGAAATTACGTCCTATGTTTGTGCTAACACTCTTACTAAATGGTGGGTTGAACCAAATGATATTGCGTTGCCTATTCCTGCGTTGTTGTTGCGGTGTGTGCTGAGTGTAGCTAAGTTCATGGGTAAAGCTGCTATGCCTAAGTGCGTTCTGATATATGGGTGCAGATTCCTGAAAAGTTTGCTCATCTGATGAAAGAAGTGCAATGCGCTTGTTAATTGATGCAGGTAGTTGCCTTGTGATGCTCGGTGGGTGATTAGAGTGCATATTTATGTATAGTGGATCGTCATTGGGCTTCCTATAGGGCCTATGTTTTCCATTGTTAAGGTCGAAAGTTACGTCTAAAATGTTTACAATGCGTAAATTTGATTCGGCGGTAATTTTTAGGTCAAACTGCTCGAAAATTTTGTGGAGATCTTTTCTTGTTTTGTCTGCTAAACGTGCTGATTTACTTTTTATAATAGCCAAACCGTCATCTCTATATAGACCGATGCTTTCTTTGCCAAATTTCTTACTCAGGTGGTTTAAAATGAAAAGGCCTACTAACTCACAAATTTCCGCGCCGTCGAAACTGCCCATGCTAACGTCAAACAAACTATGGCTATCTTTTTTTATCCATGAAATTCCGGTATTGAAAAGGAGAGATTTTCTAGCGTGTTTTATTATTGAAATATCGTTTTCAGGTATAGTAGCCAAATTTGAAGCCCAAGATAAAGCTTGGTCCAATAGTTTTTCAGAAATAGATGGGTAGAAATCGACAATGTCAAAAGAAATAAAACTGTGTCTGTCCTTATATTTTATATTGCCAAACCACTGAATAACTTGTTTTGTATTCCTCCATTGGTTTAAATTCAAATTGGAATTAATTTTGTCCAAAATAACTTTGCTTATTTTTCCGGATTCGCTTTTAGCGGGGTTAATCGGCATTTTGGATTGTTTTCGAAATTTTCTTTGTGATCTTTTAAAGATATAAATGCTTCGCGTTTTTTCATTTTTTCAATTCTGTCGCCGATTCCTAAATTGTTCGAAATGTTTTTTAGTTCTGAATCAATTTCATCTATAGTGTCCTCGGATCCATGCTTATATGTTTTTGTGATGTTGTCATGTAAGAGCTTGTTGTATGTGTCGAGCGAGGTTTCATAAATATTCCTAGTTTTGTCTGCAAAAATGAAAATGTTGGGAGACGAATTGATTTTCTTTAGATCGTTAGTCAAAGATTTCTGAAATTGGTTCCTATATGGCCGAAATTGTAAATTTTCGATTAATTTTATAAGGTCGTCTTCGAAAGGTTTCATTTCCGGAATAGAAGGAGGTGTTTTGTTGGACGCAAGGCCGAAATGGTTGTTTTGGTTTTCACATTTTTTGTTTTTATTAAGAAAGAAATTAGCTTTCCATCTCATACGTTTTATTACACTTTCCACTTTTTCAATCAAATTTTTCAAATAAGCGTCCTGTGATGGTATAGGGATATTCTTTAGTGAATAGTCAAATCGAAATTGCCGCATTTTGAAGTTAAATAGAAATGAATAACGTAAACAAGAGTGCACAACCGATATACGGGTGCGAATATACGTGTAGGTTTAGGTCTAAGAAACGCAAAGAGTGCTCGACAACATATAGTTAGAGCAAATTCGACTATATCGTCGACTATATCGTCTCTTTAGTCTTTCAATTCAATAATTCTCAGGTTACTACAATTAAGTTATCTCTTCTACAAGTTCACTGCACTGTTCTCGGTTATTAACTAACATATATTTGCTGGACAGACTACATAGTGTATATATATACACGCATAATTAGCATAAATTAAACACCCAGTTTTGATTGGCAGCTACAGATAAGAAGCCTTTAAATAGTCTGTATAAAACATTTTTTGACAATTTACTATCTAAAAACTTCGAAACATTGAACATTCGTGATTCGCTTCAAACTTTGTCACTTTGTCTGTTTTGTTTCAAGTTTTCTAGCAAAAAATACTAGGGGTGCACCGGAACCAATATTTTAAGATCCGGCCGGAACCGGATTTAACCGGAACTGGCAAAGGAATCCGGCCGGAACCGGAACTTAGTTTGTTAGCCATATATGGTCATAGGTATCAAGAGCTGGGGGGGGGGGGGGGCAAATGTTGGAAAAAATAAAATTTCGCTTTTCACGGCTTCGTGATAATTGGTCTGTTTGATAAATTGGTATGTTAATTGTTAATTATACTTCACATGCAGTTGTTGAAATTAGACTTTTCAGTCTGTTTGATCAATTTTATTTAATAAATAAATTCAATATTCCAACTCTCTGAAAATAACAGAGTTCCGGTTCCGGCCATGCTTTTTCAATCAGTTCCGGCCGGAACCGGATCTCGCAAAAATCAGGGTTCCGGCCGGAACTACCCGGCCGGAACTACCCGGCCGGAACTACCCGGCCGGAACTACCCGGCCGGAACTACCCGGCCGGAACCGAGTTCCGGTGCACCCCTAAAAAAGGCCAGCACTTTATTTGGTTTGATGTAGTTTATTTAGCCTCTTACGGCCGGTTTATAGGATTAGCTGATACTCTCGGCTGTATTTTAATTAAGCATATAGAATGAAATATTAAAAGAAGCCCAGTCTCTTGCAGTTTTTAATATTGCCGAGGCTCAATGGCTTATGGAAACAGCTCCTAGACCTGTTTATTCAATCTAGTACACCTTGTTATATATTGTACAAGAGAATATTTGCAGTCCAATAAATATGTAACATTACAAGGATGTAGGACGTTTCCAGTTTTTAGCTTTGAAAGCCACAAATTTGATTTAACAAGTACACTAAACGCAAAATCAGTTTCCTAATAATATAGTTTATATACACTCTTGCACGGTTGAGCCGCCATATTGGATTTTCAGTTTTGACACGCCTCCTGATCCGAGTTAGCAATCTATGTCTCCAATATCTATATGTGTGAGACCCGCCCGTGGCTCACAAAGAGCGTCTGCTAAGGAGGCTAAACAGCAATCTGCTTACCAACTTTTTAAAAACTGGGGTATATCATGTAACCAATCTGGTTTACCCATTTCCTAAACTCATAGCCTTGAACATTCTATGACTATAGTTTTGATATATTGGCTAATACTGTCTTTATATATTTTCAAAATTGTATTCATATGGCCTATGGGAGCCGGGCTCGTCTGTCTTGCCAAGAACTGGCTTTAGCCAGATGAGATAACCAGATTTTGTTTTCCTGATTCCTGATATTTCCTGAAATTTACCCGATTCCTATGAACAGCTCCAATGTTAGAGAGCCTATCTTTATTATGTCAAAGGTCAAAGTTGTAGTATATGTTCACGAGTGCTTTGAACAGTATTCCTGTGATCAGCTATTTGAGTAAACATACAGTAACTCAAATTATAGTGAACATATTACATTTTACTGACTGTGAGATATGTAGTTCTAGCTCTATTATATTTTACTCCCAGTATAGTGTCAACTGTTCTATGAGTAATTTTTAGAAAATAAACTGTTCGTGAAAATCGTTAATATTCCACAAACCATGAAATAACAAAAAATCTACGATTGATGAAAATTGGTGTGTTGTTATCGCCCAAATATGCCACATGATGAAGTAAACGAGCTAGTCAAAATGCTTGAAAATTCATTCACAGAAATCCTGGGTATTGAGGTTGCTTTGTGACTTACTTGGTGGTTTTGTGACTTACTTACTAGAGGGGAATTTTATCGGCCAGTGGCCCAGCGACTAAATAGTTATCTCGACCAGACGTATATTGGATAATTAAAAGTAAAATAATGATAAAGTTATAATTACGTTCTGTGTAGGTAACTTTGGTCCAATGGTATGAGTCTCATGATCGTCTTCATTGTCAGAACTGCTTTTCCTGTCTTGACAAAAATATTTTATAGGTAATACACTGCTAGAACAGAGGGTCTAAAATTAGTTTTACTGGGGCATGTTTTCTTTACAAGTTCAAAGAAAATTTACTTCACTTTCATTTGCATTCACTTTCATTAGTGTTCACTTTCATTAGTGTTCACTTTCATTTGTGTTCACTTTCACTTGTGTTCACTTTCATTTGTATTCACTTTCACTTGTGTTCACTTTCACTTGCATTCACTTTCATAGTTTCATTTGTGTTCACTTTCATATGCATTCACTTTCACCAGCGTTCACTTTCATTTGTGTTCACTTTCATTTGCATTCACTTCCATTTGTGTTCACTTTCACTTGTGTTCACTTTCACTTGCATTCACTTTCATAGTTTCATTTGTGTTCACTTTCATATGCATTCACTTTCACCAGCGTTCACTTTCATTTGTGTTCACTTCATTTGCATTCACTTCCATTTGTGTTCACTTTCATTTGCATTCACTTTCATTTGTGTTCACTTTCATTTGCATTCACTTTCACCAACGTTCACTTTCATTTGTGTTCACTTCATTTGCATTCACTTCCATTTGTGTTCACTTTCATTTGCATTCACTTTCATTTGCATTCACTTCCATTTCCATTCACTTTCACCAACGTTTACTTTCATTTGTGTTCACTTTCATTTGCATTCACTTCCATTTGTGTTCACTTTCATTTGCATTCACTTTCATTTGTGTTCACTTTCATTTGCATTCACTTCCATTTGTGTTCACTTTCATTTGCATTCACTTCCATTTGTGTTCACTTTCATTTGCATTCACTTTCATTTGTGTTCACTTCATTTGCATTCACTTCCATTTGTGTTCACTTTGATTTGCATTCACTTTCATTTGCATTCACTTTCATTTGCATTCACTTCCATTTCCATTCACTTTCACCAACGTTCACTTTCATTTGTGTTCACTTTCACTTGTGTTCACTTTCACTTGCATTCACTTTCATAGTTTCATTTGTGTTCACTTTCATAGTTTCATTTGTGTTCACTTTCATATGCATTCACTTTCACCAGCGTTCACTTTCATTTGTGTTCACTTCATTTGCATTCACTTCCATTTGTGTTCACTTTCATTTGCATTCACTTTCATTTGCATTCACTTCCATTTCCATTCACTTTCACCAACGTTCACTTTCATTTGTGTTCACTTTCATTTGCATTCACTTCCATTTGTGTTCAATTTCATTTGCATTCACTTTCATTTGTGTTCACTTTCATTTACATTCACTTCCATTTGTGTTCACTTTCATTTGCATTCACTTCCATTTGTGTTCACTTTCATTTGCATTCACTTTCATTTGTGTTCACTTTCATTTGCATTCACTTCCATTTGTGTTCACTTTCACTTGTGTTCACTTTCACTTGCATTCACTTTCATAGTTTCATTTGTGTTCACTTTCATATGCATTCACTTTCACCAGCATTCACTTTCATTTGTGTTCACTTCATTTGCATTCACTCCCATTTGTGTTCACTTTCATTTGCATTCACTTTCATTTGCATTCACTTCCATTTCCATTCACTTTCACCAACGTTCACTTTCATTTGTGTTCACTTTCATTTGCATTCACTTCCATTTGTGTTCACTTTCATTTGCATTCACTTCCATTTGTGTTCACTTTCATTTGCATTCACTTTCATTTGTGTTCACTTTCATTTGCATTCACTTCCATTTGTGTTCACTTTCATTTGCATTCACTTTCATTTGTGTTCACTTTCATTTGCATTCACTTTCACCAGCGTTCACTTTCATTTGTGTTCAATTTCATTTGCTGTCACTTTCATCAGCGTTCACTTTCATTTGTGTTCACTTTCATTTGCATTCACTTTCATTTGTGTTCACTTTCATTTGCATTCACTTTCACCAGCGTTCACTTTCATTTGTGTTCACTTTCATTTGTGTTCACTTTCATTTGTGTTCACTTCCATTTGTGTTCAATTTCATTTGCTTTCACTTTCATCAGCGTTCACTTTCATCAGCGTTCACTTTCATTTGTGTTCACTCTCATTTGCAGTCACTTCCATTTACATTCACTTTCACCAACGTTCACTTTCATTTGTGTTCACTTTCATTTGTGTTCAATTTCATTTGCTTTCACTTTCATCAGCGTTCACTTTCATCAGCGTTCACTTTCATTTGTGTTCACTCTCATTTGCAGTCACTTCCATTTACATTCACTTTCACCAACGTTCACTTTCACCAACGTTCACTTTCATTTGTGTTCACTTTCATTTGTGTTCACTTTCATTTGCATTCACTTCCATTTGTGTTCACTTTCATTTGCTTTCACTTTCACTTGTGTTCACTTTCATTAGCATTGACTTTCATTTGCATTCACTTTCATTTGTGTTCACTTTCATTAGCATTCATTTTTTATTTGTGTTCACTTTTATTATATTATGTGTTCACATCATACTTTAGATTTTTATTCTAGTTATTCAAATTTAGGAAGATTAGAAAAATATGCCAGGAGACAAACACCAATTACAGTGGTCCTGTGGTGAGATAGCAATTCCCTTATGGTAAGATTATTTAAAAATATTCATTTTGCCACAGTATAAATAGTTTTGATCACGTTTGACATGCTTCAATAGATATACCCAAAACGTCAATTTGACACATGTTTGAATATGGATGTGACCCTAGCTTATTTGGGTTGTCACAAATTACTCCTACATCATATAGAATTATACAAAACATCTAACCTGTCTTCAATATATCCTCATGTAAAACTTGATCAGGTCTGCAAGGTCCAATAATGGCTGTTGATTTTTGTTTAAACCCTGGGGGTAAAGCTGGACCATATAACCCACCATCATCATCATCTACATTCAGGGTGTTAGATTCAGGTACAACATCTACGTTATCATTTCGAGCACTTTCTGGTAATGCTGGACCATATAACCCATCATCATCATCATCTACATTCAGGGTGTTAGATTCAGTTACAACATCTACGTTATCATTTCGAGCACTTTCTGGTAAAGCTGGACCATATAACCCATCATCATCATCATCATCTGTATCCAGGGTGTCGGGTTCTGTAGTTCCTGGCGGTAATACTGGACCATATAAACCCCCATCGTCATGGTCTATATTGGTGACTTTATTGTTTTTGCTTGTATCATCATCAAAATATTGGCTACGATCAGATATCTTACAAACTAAATGTTTTGGTCTTTGAGGTCCAATCTCCATTTTGTGTTTTTGTTGTTGTTGAGCCTGCTGTCGCACCTCATAGAGGTTGTCTATTGTCAAACATTATCATTTAGCGCGTGCCTAAATTCCAATTTCCAAAGTGACATCTATCAAACTGACGTTACGCAATTTTTCCGATTTTCATTTTGTTTTTCTTGATTTTGGTTCATCTATTTGGTAAGGGTTAGGTTTTGGGTTAGGGTAGGTTTTAGGGTTAGGGTCAGTTACAAAGTTTTTAACTTTACTTCAAAGTTGAAAAAATTACGTAACGTCAGTTTGGTAGATGGAAACAAGTGACGACCGTGAAAAACTGAAAATCACAAAATCGAAGAAATACAGTAATTATATGTCAGAGTCCTATATGTTAACATTGGTAAGTGTTCTTTTTGACTATTCAGTGGTTGAAAGATGCAGTTCATTGTAATATTTCTTAAGAACAGAGAGTAAATTTTGAGTTCTTTTTTAGTTTTGTAATTGTTTTGAGTTATTTTTCAATCTCTACGAATACGGGGGGTTCTCGAATCATACATAGATCAAGGGCGCCATAGTCGTTTCGTCACCCATGTTTTCAGCCCTGCGACCGGTGAGAGTAACTGTGTACGGCTTGGCCACAGTATAGAGACGACCAGTAGGGCCACTCGGCGATGCAACATGTAGCCGGCTTTTTATGCAAAAATATGCAGTTTACTGGCCAGGAAAGTTAGTCCAGCTCAATTATTGGCCAGAAAAAGCAATTGACTGGCTGGCAATGCATAATGAGCTTCCACACAACATTTCAAATGAGTGACCCTACTGGTCGTCTGTATACTGTGGCTTGGCTGCGAAAATCCAGTTTTTGACATTGATACAAATTAAAACTGAAAAACGGTTGCACATTTTCAGACATTGAATTTTTACTCCAGTTATGTATAAAGATCATAACAATTAGTAGATGTTTAAAAAGTTGTCAGTCAATTTGTTATTTGAAATAGTGACCAAAGTATAATTTTGGGTTAACGTGCCTGCCTCCACACTGTGTGAAAACTCTTTAAGTTATACTGCACAGTACTGGTCTGACTGTTTAAAGGGACATGGCAATAAAAATTAAGTTTATCTCATTTGAAATAACTTTTAAAATTATATATAAATCTCCCTTCCCGATGTTGCGTATTTTGCTTAGTTCTTGAAATATTTTGACTTAAAACAATGAGCTGTCCGCCATCTTGGATTATTTTTTATCTCATTGACGGTCATTGAACTAATGGAATACCAGTATATGCAGTCCTTGAAACTCCCGAAATTTCAGGTCGGCAAGAAATTGCTGATAATTATCAATCTAGGTCAGCAAATATTTTCAAAACAAATAGACAATATCCAAATGAAAATTTAATTTGCTTGCTGCAAATACGCGTATTTATAAACAGCAATTAATTGCAATCAATGCCAATAGCAAATAAAACAACTAACAAAATGTATGAACTCCAATCGAACAGTGCATGCACATATAGCATGACCATGAGCAAGCAAATTCCATTGATAGCCAATGACAAGATCGTGAGCCAGGGCCTTTTTTAACTAATGCACTGGGGGGGCAAATGCCCCCCCAGCCCCCATGTTTGCCCCCCCCCAGTCAACTTTTGCCCCCCCAGTGCCCCCCCAGTGAACTGTTTGCCCCCCCAGTGAAGGTCCCTTGTGTGCAAAAAGCAAACTTTATAATTTTGAGGAAAATTACGGTATTATCACAACCAAAACAGGGATCGGTTTACATATTTTAGATAAAAACTAGGAATATGTTGTATAGTCCGGGAAAATTTTTTTTAGTGTTCCCCACCCCCCCCCCCGTCAACGACAAAACCAATAATATTTATTGACAAACGTTGACGGCCATCCACTTGTTAGGTCCCCTTTTCGATTATTGCCCCCCCACTAACGATTTCTTGAAAAAGGCCCTGTCGTGAGCACACTTTTTCCCAACTACAGTAAGATTTTACTCAACAGTTTATATACATTCTTAAAAGTAGTTTTAAACAACATTATAATATAACATTTATAGTACGCGCGTGCTGATTGGTCGAGAAGCGTGTTTCTATAACTGTATAGAAACACGGAAATTTTCCCGCCAAAATTTAAAATCATAAAAAAATCAAATTTAATGCGAATTATAGAATTTTGAATACTATTTAAAAACAATTTTAATGCTTTTACACATTTTTGACTGTTAATTTTCAATTAAGTTGTTTTCTTGCAGCGAAATTGACGAGCAAAGGTCAGCATGCGTACGTAATGAGAATTTGTAAATTAATCGAGTTTAAAAAATGTCTTTTTAGTTAAAAAGAAATAGAAAACATTTTTTCCTGTGTTTCTATACACTTATAGAAACACTTGTGGGAGTTTGGGAGAACTCGAAATAACGTGGAAAAACTCGCCCTACGGGCTCGTTTTCCCACTGATTATTTCTCGTTCTCCCAAACTCCCACGCGTGTTTCTATAAGTGTATAGAAACACGGAAAATGTTTTCTATTTCTTAAATATTAATATCATCTTAGTGTTATTGCCCCGGCGAAAATTTGATGAATTATTCATGAAAAATTCATGAATATTGTTCATGAACATCCATCAAAAGTACATGAACTGTTCATGAATGTGCATGATCATTAAATGGCACAGTTCATGAAAACAACAGTTCATGAACAATAAATTCATGAACATTTTTGTTCACGAACGGTTCATGAACTATTGTTCATGCATTTTTTATGAGCAATTCATGAACAATATTCATGAACTATTCATGAATTTGCTCATGAACATTAAATGGCACAGTTCATGAAAATTGTTGTTCATGAATAGTTCATGATCTTTTATGTTTCCATAGATCATGAACTTCTCATGAATTATTCGTGATCCATATCACTCTTTCATGAAATGTTCATGAAGTAATTCATGAAATGTTCATGAAGTAATTCATGAGTTGTCATGAACATTTGATGGTACAATTCATAATGAATATTCATGAAATGTTCATCATCTCATTCACCTGATTCATGTACATGAATTATGCAAAAATTACCACAAAATTCTTAGTTTAACAAGGCTTAGTTGACAAGAAAGACAACTGACTGCCTTGCGGACTATGCCTACGGTTTAATACTTAGAATACACAAGTCACAACCGTAACTCTTAGAAGCAAGATTTTTTTAATCAAGTTTCTATTGGAAAGTATTGGGAAACAGGTTTCATAATACAGTTAAAATTGTAAGGTTTTGTGTTTACCGTTAGTTAATATGGCATAGAGCAGTTCGTATTGCGCTTTTACTTCATGCCCTTGTCTACCGCCAAAACGCCAACAGCAAGATGACTTCTAACAAGACGCGGTATTTAATACCATAGGGCAGATTGAACAAGGCAAATTTAACCGCCAACATCAGTGTTGAAACATCTTTTTAAAGCATCCTGTTTGCGCAATTATAGTACAGTGTGCGTATTTTTTTCATATCTTGTTCGTTTTTAGTAAACTCCTACCTCATTGGCTGCACGTACTGTACATTAATAACAGTATGAATGCTGAGAGAGGGAGTTTTGCAATGGGAAGCCAAACAAGGGTCAACAAGCTGAGGGCCGCAAAATATCATTTTAGCTCATGCTTATATTAAATATAATCGGCTGTGAAACCCATTTATTTTACACATCTTCA
The DNA here is from genome assembly GCA_016169945.1 of Trachythela sp. YZ-2020. Lineage (NCBI taxonomy): Eukaryota > Metazoa > Cnidaria > Anthozoa > Malacalcyonacea > Clavulariidae > Trachythela > Trachythela sp. YZ-2020. Next base: position 1,388,509 of record JADLSH010000236.1, on the reverse strand, counting down.
ATTCTTTGTATAATTTTCACTCTGTCTTTTGTTGTGTTCAACATTTGCGGTCGCGCATTCATATCAGAAGAAATTTACTGTAACTTGTACTGTAATTAAGAGTCATGCGTAGGCCAAAGGTCGAAGAGACACAGACAAGCTAGTTTGGTAAATTTGCAGTTAATATGGTGAATTTCTTGAAGTATTTAGGACTAAATCTGAAGTTATAAAAATGCGTAAAACATTGAAGTTATGCCGTAAACTTACTTTATTCTTTGTAATCCTTGCTCAGAGAACGGCTGCCTTTCCGTTGCTAGTTCACTTCATCACCAACTGATAGTATTCGTCGAAATCCTTTCTTAGCAAGCTAATGCTTTTCACATTTAATAATTAATCCACTCAACAACAAAAAACGTATAAAAACGTACTAACGATGATATGTTGCATCAAAAGCACGATTTTATTCCCACACATAAAATGTCAACTATTTGCAGTTGGCCTATAGCCAGTCTACATGGCCAACGGCAATGTGTGCAACTGGACTTTCATCAGATAAATTGGCGGAAATTAATAACAGTACTGATATGGATTATTTCAACATTAAATTCTTGCGTCTAACTTCTGTTATGCTATATTGCTATATAGTTCTTCTAGTAGAATAATTGTACATGTATATGGCCTCGAAGAAAGCCTGTTTTTTATTTATTGAAAATTTGATATAGAAAAAGCCATTATCACTGCATGAGGTATTTATGAACATGTTTTATGATTTTCTTACAGTGTATGATCCACCAAAAAATTCAGCAATATTTTCTGAATAGTTCATAAACAAATCTTCAGAAAATTTTGAAGAATAATTAGTTCACCAGATTGGTAAATGAAATCACGAACGTTCATGAATCATTCATGAACAAAATTTAACGAAAAGATGATTCATTAAAATTTCATGGTAAGTTCACGAACCTAATTCTATGAAATTTTCATGAATCATTGTGCATGAAATAATTAAATGAATATTCATGAACATTCATGAACTATGCTGTTAATGAACAAAAAGTTCATGAACAATTTGTCATTCATCAAATGTTCATGAACGGATCATGAAGAGTATTCACGAACACTTCATGAACACTTGTTCATGAACTTTTGTTAAAACGTTTGATGAACAGGGCATGAACTGTTCATGAATATGCATGAACGTTCATGAACGAACCATCAAAGTTCATGACTTCATGAACAAATTCTCGCCGGGGTAATTAACAAAAAAATGTAACATCAAAAAACGAAAACAAGGTAAAAACATGATCCCCAAATATGATACACTTCATAAAATTTGCCACTGAACAGTTTATATACATTCTCAAAATAGTTTTAAGCAACAATATCGATATAAACTCAGTGTAAATATAACTTCAAAAATGAAAACAGTTTAGATAGTATTATTTACTCATGAGTAACCATGTGATCAAACTCCATGTCACAGACACCACAAATATATCCAATACCAGTTGGTTTTGTTGATTCCAATTCTTGGCATAAACCACATTGATAGTTTGTAATATTGCCATGTTGCCTTGCTATATGTTGAACTAATTTCTTCACGTTACCAATCTTTTCACTGCATTTTTTGCAAACATGTTTTCCAGCGACTTCATCCTTGAAAAAATGTTCTTGTAAATCTTGCAGTTGAGTGATTTCTCTACAACAAGTGCTACACAACAAATGCAATTTTTCATGTCTTACCAAATCATTTGACTGAGAAAATTTCTTCTTACAAACATCACATTCATAAGGTTTCACTCCAGTGTGTATTCTTTTATGTTTTGCTAAATTGCTTGATATTGAAAATTTCTTCTTGCAAACATCACATTCATAAGGTTTGTCTCCAGTGTGTGTTCTTTTATGTTTTGCTAAATTGCTTGATATTGAAAATTTCTTCTTGCAAACATCACATTCATAAGGTTTGTCTCCAGCGTGTATTCTTTTATGTTTTGCTAAATTGCTTGATATTGAAAATTTCTTCTTACAAACATCACATTCATAAGGTTTGTCTCCAGTGTGTGTTCTTCTATGTTTTGCTAAACTGCTTGATTCAGAAAATTTCTTCTTACAAACATCACATTCATAAGGTTTCTCTCCAGTGTGTGTTCTTCTATGTGCTGCTAAACTGCTTGATTGAGAAAATTTCTTCTTACAAACATCACATTCATAAGGTTTGTCTCCAGTGTGTGTTCTTCTATGTTTTGCTAAACTGCTTGATTCAGGAAATTTCTTATTACAAACATCACATTCATAAGGTTTCTCTCCAGTGTGTGTTCTTCTATGTGTTGCTAAATTGCTTGATGTTGAAAATCTCTTCTTACAAACATCACATTCATAAGGTTTGTCTCCAGTGTGTGTTCTTTGATGTTTTACCAAATCATAAGACTTTGAAAGTCTCTTCTTACAAACATCACATTCATAAGGTTTGTGTGTTCTTTCTTCTCTTGCTAAGTCCAAGCTGCTCGATGTTGAAAACATCTCCTCACAATCATCAGACATAAATTATTGGATAGCAGGACACTAGGTCACTAGGACAGCAGGGTGGTATCACTGCGTTCACCACTCAGCACTCACCAGCGAACAGTAAATTCTATAAACCGTAAACACAAAGAAATTGTGCTCGTCACTTCATAAAACTTCAATCAGCGAGAAAATAAAATAAAGTTTGGCTGTTTCAAATTTCAAAATGGCTGCATTGTTGTTAATTTTGCGCGCTAGAGCATAATCCAAATGGTTATGAAATCCGCTGAGATTTTGAACACGGGCGGCTAAAAAGGTAATATATTACAATTAAGAAATAGAAAACATTTCCCGTGTTTCTATACACTTTTAGTAGAATCATACTAGTATACTATTGCAAATGCTGTAATTTGATTGGCTACGCTACTCGCTATCTAATTAAGGTGGTCCAATACCAAAAAAATATTTTTCTATCTTTTATTACTATTGAATCTCTACTGCTAATATGTTGTTAGCCTCAACACTCTGACAAAAAAAAATGTTGCTGCAAAACATTGTTGCCATGGTTACCGAGATAAAGCACCCCCTGTGGTGAAATTCATGCAATTTTATAAACACAATAACTAAATAAGCATTAATGATAAAATTCTAGAAAATCTTTTATTTACTAACAAATAACATTGTCTAGGGGTTGAACTAAAACAATCAACATTGAAGCATTATCACCAGTTTTACAGGTAAAAAACTGGAAAGGCATTTGACGACTCGCATGGAAACTGTCGCCACTTCAAAACTATTCTACATAACTCAATTCTTTTAGTTCATGACCTAGAGCTTGATATGATGAGTCTATGCTGAAAATTTCATCACGATAGCTTCAATACCTCTTCAGATATCCTGCGCGCAATAATGGAAATCGCTAATTTATGCTTATTCGAGAAAAATGCAATGTTCGGTTTATCAACATGACGGTCACATTAGGGTGGTCTTATACATTGAATACTATTTTTCCTAATTTAATACTTTTTCCTCATTTTTACTCTAATATTATAGAATATGGGTGGCTGACACAAAATCACTCACTGTTACAATTTGTGGATTAGTGTTACAATTTTTAGTGATAGATAGTTCAATATAGTTTATATATTCGGTATATAAATGTGCCGTATATAAATGTTTCGGTGTATAAATGTTGTATATGCCAGTTTAAATAAACAACATATTTGCAAGTGTATGCGCCTTATATTGGGAAACCTTTTATTTACTTATATTATACGCACAAATGAAAAATTCGACATTGAGCTCCCCTATATTTTCATATGGCACAAATGAAAAATTGGGTAAGGAGCTCCCCTATATTTTCATTTGTTAGCAAAATATACGTTGACTAATTCGGGGTCGAAATCACATAGCCAAACACATCCTAAACGGGAGAGGTAGGCATATATATCATGAAAATGCCATGCTAGATTTTTTCAAAAATGTTTAACACGCACTATTTCAACACCTAAGTTTGGTTCCCAGCTGTGACCTCCGCCGTTGCCGTCTTTATAAAGACACCAATGTTTAACCCTTCGGTTCTTTGAAAGGTTATGGCAGATCGACTTTCGTCGGACTTTACATGATGTCCTCAATCAGTCATAGCCTTGAAGTGGAACCGTAATTATACAAAATATATAGCATGAAAACAATTTGCTTTCACGCCATTATAACGCCTCTCCCGCCTAAATATAACCGACTTGTACTTGGTGTAATTTGAAATAAAATCGTTTAAAATCACTATATAGCTAGGGAGGGGTAGGTGGGTACCCATTCGGAGAAAAAAACTTTTTCGTAAATGCTACAATTCTCGCGATTTTCCGATAACATCTCGTTGCTATGGTGGTTACTACGGGACAAAATTTCAAACAACTTGCTATTTTCCCCTATTTATCCATTTTACGCCAAAGATATAAAAAAATTAATACCAGAAAACGAAAAAGGGATCATTAATGATGTATAATATGGATCATTTCAAAATCGGATTTTCTTTCAAAATTTGGTATTGGACCACTGTTCTGGTACTTCATAATATAATAATAATATAATGAATTTGTCACTTTGTACATGATACAAACTAATTAAAGACAAATAAAGACAGATTAGACAAATCGTGACAGGGGAAAGGAACAGGACTTTCGTCCCAATTGACACCTAACCCCTAAAACCCCAATTAATTCCAATCATCCGTTCCCATCTAACCTTCGTTCTGGTACTTCAGACCTGAACGAAGCTCAGAATCTTTCTCCAGCAGTATAACCACACAGCAATAATGTTTTCAAACGATATATTCAAGTGTAAAAGAGGTAAAAAGAGAATGCTAACAAAGGCGCGTAGGAATACAAAGTAAAACCAGTTCCCAAAAACAGACGGCCCCCCTGACTAGCAAATTCAGCCAATGGAGTGGCTGAAAATATGTAGATGGCGCGAACGAGAAAAAGATGAAAGAAGCGCCGTGAAAGGTATAAATATAGAAAATATATAGGGCCCTAGTGGCCAGAACAGTGTTTAGTTCACTTTGAACAGTTTTTAGGTGCGAGTGTTTAGTTCACTTTGATTTCAGTTCGTCTTCAGCATTTAACAGGATTATCTCTGTGACGGGTCTTGTGTAGAATTGCTTCGAGCCGTTCTTCGCCGTCATAACTTCTACCTTCCGGACTTTACCGTCAGCGCTTTCGTGTGCTTTTGTAATACGGGCAAGAGGCCACATGTTTCTTGCTTCGTCCTTGCACCTGAGCAGCACCAGATCGCCTTCCTTCAGATTGGGTTGCTCGAATTCCCATTTTCGTCTTGGCTGCAACATAGGCAGGAACTCTCTTTTCCAACGTGCCCAGAAAACGTTCGCGAGGTATTGAACTTGTCTCCACTGTGCAGTATGAAGATCTCTCGAAGTGAACTGTCCCGGTGTTGCAATCAGCGTTGAGGTCTTCTGGGTCAATAGGGTGGCTGGTGTAAGGATTTCAGGCGCTTCGGGGTCGCTGGACACAGGCACTAGAGGCCTGTTGTTGACTATAGCAGTGACTTCTGCCATAAAAGTTGAGAGAACTTCGTGCGTAAGTAGTTTAGATCCCAACTCGGATAGCATGGTATTTAGGATTTTTCTTGAAATTCCAATCATCCGTTCCCATACCCCACCAGCATGCGACGCGTGTGGAGGATTGAAGATCCATTCGCAGCCTTCACGAGTGAGGTACGCTTCGATGTCTTTCTTCGTCTCCGTAGACGCCGCTTCGAGCTCGTTCTTCGCTCCAACAAAGTTCGTACCGCAGTCGGAGCGAAGTTGGGCAGCCGGTCCTCGTACCGCAAAAAACCTGCGTAGGGCGTTGATAAAGCTTGAAGTGTCCATGGACTCGATGTGGATGGCTCTGACAGTCAGACAAGTGAAGATCACAGCCCAACGTTTGTTACATGCGACTCCTCCCCTTGTACGTCGTGTCACAATTTGCCAAGGCCCAAAGACGTCGAGGCCTACGTACGTGAAAGGAGGAGCAGGGTTGAGGCGCTCTACTGGAAGGTCCGCCATCTTTTGGTGAAGTTGCTTTCCTCTCAGCTTTCGACATTGGAAGCGTTGGTGGATTACCCTGTTCACAAGGCGCTTGCCTCCGAGTATCCAATAACCCTTAGATCTGATCATCTCGTGAGTGAAGTGCCGTCCTTGATGCTTAACTTCGTTATGGAGATATTTAACTACGAGGGTTGTGACGTGGTGGGAACCGAGTACCGGGTGGCGCTCTTCGATGGTAAGCTTTGCCCTCTCGAGACGTCCGCCGACGCGTAGGAGCCCTTCCGAGTCGACCACCGGACTTAGCTTCGTAAGAACACTTCCTTTGGCTAGTTTTTCCCCTTTCTTGATGCATTCGATGTCCTGTACGTTCTTAACGATTGCCGTTTGTGCTCGTTTTCGTGCCTCAGTGGTGGTGATCACTAAAGATTCTTCATCGGTGGGAGTCGTAGTTTGGTGATGGCGTTGAGACCGCTTCTGAGCGAGCAGGATTAATCTTGATACTGCATTTACTAGGTTTGTCCATTGAGAAAACCTTAGGAAACGTGCTGTACCGAGGGTCGTGGCCTCCTCTCCCTCCGTATGCGTAAACATGGCGATTATCTTGGGACGGATTTCGGGGTCGTCGTTCACGAGATCGACGTTCGAGATACTTGTCTGTTCGTCGTTAGAAGCATTCTGGCCGTGAAGAAACTTTGGACCGGTTAACCAGGTAGAACTCTGGAGGTCGCAGGCTTTCACGGAACGGGTGGCGAGGTCTGCAGGATTAAGATCGGTTGGAACATATTGCCATTGTTGCGGTGAGGACGACTTCCTTATTCGCTGCACCCGATTACTGACGTAGACATAAAATCGTCGCGTTTCGTTTAAGATGTACCCGAGTACTACCTTGCTGTCCGAGTAGTAGGCAACGGTGCAAGGCTGGATTCCTAACTCTCCTATGATCATTTCGGTGATTTCCACTCCGAGAACCGCGGCGCATAGCTCTAAGCGAGGAATAGTTGTGGCGTGGGATGGGGCTAACTTAGCTTTACCGAAGATGAAAGAAACTTGAACTTTACCATCGTCCTGGATGGTTTTGAGATATGAGACCGCTCCTATGGCTTCTACGGATGCGTCGCAAAAGGTGTGTATTTCCACCCGAGTGGATTCTCGCAAGGATGTGGCTGCGTAAGGGCGTGGGACTTTGACTTGTTTCAGATCTGACAGTGATTTGCACCCAGTGTTTCCACATCCAAAATAATAAAATCCTTCTTTATAACTTGAGAATTCCATATTTTCGGGCAAAATTCCTTGCAAAAATCTCTAAATTTCCTTCTATTTTTCCTTGCAGACGTCTGTCATAATTAATGATTTTTTAAGTTCTAAACAGCTTTTTAGCGTAACAAGAACCATGCTACACAGCTACTAAAGTACTGTAGTATGTAATGTAGGCCTTCCTATTACTTGCTAATGTATTTTTATGACGGGCCGACGCAGGGGCGTAACTTGGGTCTAAACATCGGGGGGGGTGTGGATCATTTTGCCCGACGAAAGGGCGTGGTCAAAACATTATATGTATGGGGGCATGCTCCCCCAGAAAATTTTGAAATGTGGAGTCTCTGAAACGCCATTTTATGCACTTTGGGGGAAGATTTTATAGAATTCTGATGGTCAGAAAATGTTGTATATTAGATTAGCAAATTTTTCAAATTGCCCTAAATTGGTCTTCAAGGCTTTTTGTTCTTGCTCAACATGCCTTGAATCATGGCAAAATTTGCCCTACGAAGTTACAATTGTTAAACATTGGGGGGGGGGTGACATACCCCCCCCCCCCAAACCCCCCCACTAGTTACGCCCCTGGGCCGACGACGGCATCTGACACATACATATTTATAAGATTATTCAGATAATTATAAATACTATGCTCAACAACACATACGCGAAATCGGTAAATACGTATCGCTTTATTCGCCTAATTTGTCGCCATAATTGATAATTCCCGTACTTACTCGCGCAAAATGTTCGCGAGGTTTTGTTGGAGTTTTTTTCTCGTGTATGTGGTCAAATATTACTATATTAGTGTGTTTTTCTTCACACACCCGCTATATTATACAATTTCATGTATATGGAAGCGACTTCACGGCATTTTATGTTTATGCAATATTGGGAATATTTGAATTTACACTATTTAAAAAATATGATAAAAATCCTTGTAAATTCCTTGTGAGATTTAATTCCTTGCATTTTTCCTTGCAAAGAGGGATAATTCCTTTTGCAAGGATAAATCCTTGCATGTGGAAACACTGTTTGCACCAGGCATCCCACGACGGTCTGTTCTCTTCCGGCAGAGGTTTGTCCCAGTCGTCAAACGGTTGACGTTTAAGACTCGTTGTCATGGATCTGAGTAGAGTCTTGGCTTTGATAACCACGGGTGCTGCGATTTCGAGCGGGTCGTACAGGCTGTTAGTTACCGAGAGAACACCGCGTCTTGTGAATGGTTTGCTTCCTTCGGCGACTCGGAAGGTAAAGGCATCGGCTTGTAGGTCCCAATATACTCCAAGAGAACGTTGAACTGGGATGTTGTCGTTGTGGAGATCCAAGTTGCGCAGATCTGAGGCTTGGTCTTCGTTGGCAAAGGCTAGCGTAACTTTGGGGTCGTTTGAAGCGATTTTATGGAGGCGTAGATTCGCAGTAGCCAACATGGCTTTGGTGCAGCGTAGCAGGTCAATGGCTTCTTCGCGCTCGGGAACAGACTTTAGACCGTCGTCCACATAAAAATCCTTCTCCACGAATTCTCTGGCGTCGGACCCAAATTCGGCTTCGCTAACTTGTGCTGTCTTCCTTAGACCGTACGTCGCAATGGCTGGCGATGAGGTGTTACCGAATAGATGGACTTTCATCCGATATTCAATCACCTCTCCGTCTGGATTGTTGTCCTTGTGCCAGAGGAAACGCAAGAAATCTCTGTGGTCCTCGCGAACTAGGAAAGAATGAAACATTTGTTCAATGTCTGCCATAAACGCGACTGTGTTGAGACGAAAACGCAGGAGAACTCCCAGAAGACTATTTGTCAAGTCTGGACCAGAAAGTAGTAGCTTGTTCAGTGAAACTCCTCTGGTTTCAGCTGCCGAGTCAAAGACCACTCGAATTTTCCCTGGTTTCTGAGGGTGGTAGACACCAAAGTGTGGGAGGTACCAGCACGGTTTCTTTGAAACTAGGTCGCTCGTAGGGACAGGTTCTGCGTGTCCGTTGTCGAACATTTTCTGCATAAACCCGAAATAATGTTCCTTCATTTCTGGTTTTCGGTCGAGTGTTCGTCTTGTGGAGTTAAGACGCTTACGAGCATCTTCGCGATTGTCAGGGAGTTTTCACCATATGATGGTCCATGACGTTGGCGAATCTTCTATCTTCAACAGACTGGCCAGGTTTGTCGTCGTCTTTCGAATGTAGAAACACGTTAGTTCCTATGCCGTCCTCGAAGAGTCCGTTCTCAAATGTTTCCTTCCTTGTGACATTGATACTGTGGTCCGGACCACCAAGATTGTCTTTCTTGACATGGAAGACGTTGGGGCAAGGAACTAGCATTGAGTGTCGTCCAGTTTCGAGAAGATGCGTTTTGTAGCAGGAGGGATTTGGCTTGTGGACGCCGTCTAGGCACGCATTTCCGAGAATGACCCACCCTAGATCTAGTCGTTGGGCCCATGGGGCGTTTCGAGATCCGTTGCGCGACTCGTGTATCTTCTGGAGCGGTGGGGCGTCCCGACCAACGAGCAGGAGGACTTTGGCGTCATCACAGATCTCAGGTATCTTGTCAGCTATCTCTCGCAGGTGTGGGTGAGCCAACGCTATTTCTGGTGTAGCTATTTCTTCTTTGCTATCTGGGATAGCGTTACATTCAACGACGCTAGAAAGTTGATGTCTTTTTCTACCGTCTAGAGATTCCACGATGAATCCTTTGGCAAGTCTTCCTCGAATCTGAGTTGTTCCACCGCATGTTTTTAGTGTATACGCAGACGCTTCACCGTTTACGTTTGAACGGTCGAAGAGTTCGGATTTTGCCAGCGAGCTATTACTCTGGTCATCAATGACTACGTAAGCCTTTACTTTCGTTTCGGGATGTCCATTAACGTAAATGTTAGCTAAGCAAATTTTTGAGCACGATTTACCGCCAGGTCGATTCCTGCATACTTCGGTACAATTGGTTGTAACCTCCGCTTGCTCCCCGCCATACTGTCGAGTGCCGTCTTGCTCCCCGTCATGGTTTTGCTCGTCTTGTTGTAGCGATGGGACTCTCGTCTGACTGTGAAGTGCTGCTACGTGTTTATCGCTCTGACACTCCGTACATTTAATTGTGCATTTGCAGTCTTTCGCGAGGTGAGTACAAGAGGCGAGGCAACGAAAACATACACGGTTTTGTCTCAGTATTGTCCTCCTCTCTTCCAATGGCTTAGCTCTGAAGGTACGGCACTTATTTAACGGATGGGGTTTCTGGTGGACAATGCACCAATTCGTAGGATCACGCGTGCTGGTTTCTTCGTCTCCAATATGTGTGTCCGTCATCTCGGTCTTCTTTACGTTAATTTCTTCCCTTAGAGTAAAGTTTCTAGGGCTCGCGTTTCTCTTCTCGGGTGTGTCTATGATTAAATTTGGATCGTTTCTCTCGAGAGACAGTTCCTGGATGAACGTTGCGAATTCGGTAAATGGAGGGTAATCTATATCATTATGTTCCTTTTTGTAGCGGTAGGCATGACGTTGCCACCGGTTTTGGATATCACTAGGAAGTTTGGCTATAACTGGTTTAATGTATACAGGTTCATCGAGAATTCTAAGTCCTGGATACCCCCCGTCGTTCTTGGCACACTGCAACTCTAGGAGCAAGTCTCCGAGCTCTTGTAGTTTCTTGTTATCTCTATACCCGATCTTTGGGAAGTCTTGCAGTTTATTGAGGTGTACTTCAGTAATGACAGCGTTGGACCCAAATCTCTGTCCTAGTTTCTGCCACAGGACTGCTACGCCATTGATTGGGTTAATGTATGCATTGCGTAGGCGTAGTGCCAGTTTCTTCGATTCGTTGGAGGTATACTCGATAATTAATAATAGTTCCTCACTCGGAGTTATGTTGATATCTCTTGTCATGTTTTTAAAAGACTCCTTCCAACTACAGTAATTTCTCGGATTGTCATCGAATTTCTGTATCTTATTTGCGATAAGTTCTCGACGGGCCATGAACTGGATGTACGCACCCAAATTGTTTTCATTTGATTTGAAGGTGGCTTGGGGTTGGGTTCTGAAAATGTCCGCGGTTGGGTCTAATTGGTGACTCGGTAACGTGTCTTGGGCAGGATAACTGTTCTTTTCGATTGGTTTGGGATGAGTAGTTTGAGGAGATACGGTAGTGGTATAGTTATGTTCGTTAATGTTATGTTGATCAAAACATTAGTTATTAATATAGTGCTGAACTCTTTCGACAGGATCGTCTTTGGGTAAATCCGGATGTTTAGATTCACAGTGATCTTCGAGACTCAGTTCGTTATCGAAGGCATCTGCTTTGGCTACGGCGACTGCTGCCTCCTCTTCCAATCGTAAACTTTCCATACGTGCTTTCTGTTCTAATTTTTTCTTAGCTAAGGCTAGTTCCTCTTGTTGTATTAGGAACGCAGACTCGGATTCAAGCAATGATCTTTTATTTTGCATTGCTGCCTTTTTTAATGCTGCGGTGGCTTCGGCTCTAGCTTGGGCTCGTGCTGCTGTAGAGGATGAGGAGGAACTACGTGAACGACGGGATGAATTTTCGGTCAAAAGTTCCAACTTTCGCTCACTTCCCTCGTTTACAGTGTTTTGAATGAACCGACCGCGATTACTCAAAAGTTTTTCAAGAATTTCACACTCGCGTTGTTGTTGAGGTGCATTGACACTGGTAAGAAACTCTACCAACGACAGCGACATGGCTTGATAGTGGTGGAAATTCGAGCGTACCTGTGATATGCGCGATTTTATTTCTTCTACCGAGTTTGCGGCTTCATGAAGTTTTGTCACAGAATTCAATGTATTTCGCCACAATTTTTCGAGTTTGGCTTGGTCTGATTGTAGGCGGTTTTCAATAGACTTAGCGGAAGGTTTCGGAAATCTTTTGGGCCGAGAAGAGGGGTCGTTGGTCGATATAGCGCTTTCGGAAACTTCCGTAATGGCGTCGAGCGTAGTCGGAAATTTAGTCAAGTCAATATCCCCCGTATTTTCAACAATTTCCCCCGTGTTTTCGTCGATTTCCCCCGTTAAAATGGACTTTAATTCTCCTACCTCAGGTTCTTCGGCGATAGGGTGGTTCATCTCTGCATTATCCGTTGTAAACTGAACGTTGTCTTCGGTTAAAGACGTGTTTGTAGCGATTTTATCCATACTACAAATGTCGGTCTTCGATATTCGATAAACAAAGTCTTCGTAAACGCCAGAAAGATGTCTCTCTTTTTACTGTTCTGGTACTTCAGACCTGAACGAAGCTCAGAATCTTTCTCCAGCTGTATAACCGCACAGAAATAATGTTTTCAAACGATATATTCAAGTGTAAAAGAGTTAAAAAGAGAATGCTAACAAAGGCGCGTAGGAATACAAAGTAAAACCAGTTCCCAAAAACAGACGGCCCCCCTGACTAGCAAATTCAGCCAATGGAGTGGCTGAAAATATGTAGATGGCGCGAACGAGAAAAAGATGAGAGATAGCCGTGAAAGGTATAAATATAGAAAATATATAGGGCCCTAGTGGCCAGAACAACCACCTTAACAATTAGTCGCCGAAGGCGAGGTGATTACAAGCCTATAGTCACTGAGCCGAAGGCGAAGTGACTATAGGCTTGTAATCACCGAGCCTGAGGCGACTAATTGTTTTAGTAGAAATTTCAAAGAGAAAAACAAACACAGAAAGTTATGAGGTCAGTTGAAAAGGCTATAGGACAAAATTCAACGCTTTTCTCAGCGGCCGGTTATTAAAAACATGCCGGCAAAAGACGAGTGTCAAAAACATATCGAAGCGAAACAAAAACAAACAATTTCGTGAGAAAAATACTTTGGAAGGGCTCAAATACAAAGTAGAATGGTTTTAAAAATATATCACAGCTAGGTTTTTGCTGAATATTACGATATAAATGAGGATAAAACGAATAATTTTAAAAATAGACACTTGTGGTTGAGCCGTACGGCAAAAGTTTTATACATGTTCATTTCAACAGCGAGAAAACGCTGCCTTTCATGGAAGAAAAATAGTGTATTTGTTATCGCTTACCTTTAAAAATGTCAAAAATATATCCTCCTTTAATTTAGCGGCAGTTTTTTTCATTTAAAACTTTGAATCAGGCTCAAAAAAACGATTTTTGTTTTAAATTCGGCAGCTTGCGAAGAAGCCATTTTGAAAAAAAAAGTGATAGTCACTGACCAGTGACTATCACTTTTTAGTATAAACTTAGTAATAGACTATCACTTTTCCTGCGTTCTGATTGGCTACGCTACTCGTAGACTATTAGTGATAGTCTACTAGTAGCAAAATTCAAAACAATGGCGTGAAAATTCACGTTTAAAATTAATATTAATACTTTTGTTTACTTTTGTATTGTGTTCCCTAGTTCTCAATAAATGCTATAGTTTATACTAAAACAATTAGACAACTCGGCCTCGTTGGCTATGAGCGAATAGTCAACTCGGCTTCGCCTCGTTGACTATTCGCTCATAGCCAACTCGGCCTCGTTGTCTAATTGTTAATTAGTAGAAATTGTGAGGTGTCTATTGCTTTTCCTGCATTCTGATTGGTCCAAATTGAGCGTCTAATTAACAATTAGTCGCCGAAGGCGAGGTGATTACAAGCCTATAGTCACTGAGCCGCAGGCAAAGTAACTATAGGCTTGTATTCACCGAGCCTGAGTGACTAATTGTTTTAGTAGAAATTTCAAAGAGAAAAACAAACACAGAAAGTTATGAGGTCAGTTGGACAAAGGCTATAGGACAAAATTCAGCGCTTTTCTCAGAGGCCGGTTATTAAAAACATGCCGGCAAAAGACGAGTGTCAAAAACATATCGAAGCGAAACAAAAACAAACAATTTCATGAGAAAAATACTTTGGAAAGGCTCAAATACAAAGTAGAATGGTTTTAAAAATATATCACAGCTAGGTTTTTGCTGAATATAACGATATAAATGAGGATAAAACGAATAATTTTCAAAATAAACACTTGTGGTTGAGCCGTACGGAAAAAGTTTTATACATGTTCATTTCAACAGCGAGAAAACGTTGCCTTTCATGGAAGAAAAATAGTGTATTTGTTATCGCTTACCTTTAAAAATGTCAAAAATATATCCTCCTTTAATTTAGCGGCAGTTTTTTTCATTTAAAACTTTGAATCAGGCTCATAAAGATTTTTGTTTTAAATTCGGCAGCTTGCGAAGAAGCCATTTTGAAAAAAAAGTGATAGTCACTGACCAGTGACTATCACTTTTTAGAGGCTCAATTTGGACCAATCAGCATGCAGGAAAATCGATAGTCACCTGGAAATTTCTACTAAAAAGTGATAGTCACTGCCCAGTGACTATCACTTTTTTTCAAAATGGATTCTTCGCAAGCTGCCGAATTTAAAACAAAAATCGGTTTTTTGAGCCTGATTCAAAGTTTTAAATGAAAAAAACTGCCGCTAAATTCAAGGAGGATATATTTTTGACATTTTTAAAGGTAAGCGATAACAAATACACTATTTTTCTTCCATGAAAGGCAGCGTTTTCTCGCTGTTGAAATGAACATGTATAAAACTTTTGCCGTACGGCTCAACCACAAGTGTTTATTTTGAAAATTATTCGTTTTATCCTCATTTATATCGTAATATTCAGCAAAAACCTAGCTGTGATATATTTTTAAAGCCATTCTACTTTGTATTTGAGCCCTTCCAAAGTATTTTTCTCACGAAATTGTTTGTTTTTGTTTCGCTTCGTATGTTTTTGACACTCGTCTTTTGCCGGCATGTTTTTAATAACCGGCCGCTGAGAAAAGCGCTGAATTTTGTCCTATAGCCTTTTCAACTGACCTCATAACTTTCTGTGTTTGTTTTTCTCTTTGAAATTTCTACTAAAACAATTAGTCGCCTCAGGCTCGGTGATTACAAGCCTATAGTCACTTCGCCTTCGGCTCAGTGACTATAGGCTTGTAATCACCTCGCCTTCGGCGACTAATTGTTAATTAGAGGCTCAATTTGGACCAATCAGAATGCAGGAAAAGCAATAGACACCTCACAATTTCTACTAATTGTCGATAGATAGCGAGTAGCGAAACAGCCATCTCATCGGCGCGATTTGTAACGAATTTATTTCAATAAATTATGAAAAACGTTTTGAAATACTGTTTTCTTGCTGGTTTCTACTAAAACAATTAGATTATTCGCTCTAGATTTCTATGAGATGATTATAGAAATCTTGAGCTCATAATCTAATTGTTAATTTGTTAAATAGAAACACGCGTGGAAGTTTGGGAGAACGAGAAATAATCAGTGGGAAAACGAGCCCGTAGGGCGAGTTTTTCCACGTTATTTCGAGTTCTCCCAAACTCCAACAAGTGTTTCTATAAGTGTATAGAAACACAGGAAGAAATGTTTTCTATTTATTTTATAATATAACTCAAAAGACATTTTTAAACTCGATTAATTTACAAATTCTCATTACGTACGCATGCTGACCTTTGCTCGTCAATTTCGCTGCAAGAAAACAACTCTGTTTGAAAATGAACAGTCAAAAATGTGTAAAAGCATTAAAATTGTTTTTAAATAGTATTCAAAGTTTTATAATTCGCATTAAATTTGTTTTTTTTTATGATTTTAAATTTTGGCGGGAAAATTTCCGTGTTTCTATACAGTTATAGAAACACGCTTCTCGACCAATCGGCACGCGCGTACTATAAATGTTATACTAGAAATACACTCATGCAGAATCCCCTCGCCTATTCGAACTCTTATTGTAACGTGAAGTATTCGGTCAATCATTGTAACCATAGCAACACACATTTTTTTTTACTTTTGGTACAAAATGATAAAAAAGTAATATAAATATTTGTACTTTTAACTATAAAATTATGAATTGCCCCACTATATAAAGTAGATATGTTATTACGTACACATTTCACAAAAACGTCAAAAAATATTCAGAAAACTTAAACTGTTTTTTGACAGTATATTTTTTAAATTTATCTTAAAATGAAATTTTTGACATTACGTTGTTTCTTCAAAATTCAAATTTAAACTTGCTAAAATACCTTTTAGGTTTAAATGTTTAATCGATATTATAATAACCTCATAGAGTGACATACGCTTTTGTAAATCCACAAACTAAAATATGAAAAATAGACACTTACCCGTTTAAAACACTTCAAAAGTGTCCTTTTTTCAGCCATTCGACTCCTTTTCGTTTATCTTGTTTTGAAGACTCTGTTTATCGGTATGTTTTTCCAATAGCCCGAGTATTAAAAATCATTTTTGATGAAATAACAAAATCTTTATGCGTAAGTCTTTTAAAAATGTTATCCGTGTGTTTCTCTCGACCTGAATTCGCGCATGCGTATAACGTACAAAACCCTGAACCGTCCATGACATCGTGGCGGACGACTTTGGATTCCACTGTGTTTTCACATACCCGGGTGTAAATATCTGAGCGGAATTAGTAATGAAATTATAATGAAATATAGAAAGTTGTGCTCCGATTTTGGTCGAAAGCCAGGGCTTCCAGGGTTGCCAGATTCTCTGGGCCAAAAAAAGCCAAACGCACGTTCAAAAAAAGCTAAAAAGTTCTAAAATTGAGGCAGGGGACTGGGCCCTTGTGATAATTGCACAATTATTATGTAAGAAATGTAAGTATGTCATAACGCGGGCGAACCAGGCAAATGGAGAAAAGGGCCTGACTCTCAGGTTACATAAATAATCGGTTTATTACTTTATCTGACATAAAAACTCATAAATCCAACTCAAAATTTGCTTGTTTTTAAGAGCTTTAAAATATCTCATTAGCTTTTATACCCTTTTGCTTTTTCAAAAGGATCAAAATTCTTGAATTACGATTGGTTGAAATGTTGAATGCGGGCGGACCTCTGCGAAGACAGTAGCATGAATGATGTTCTAATTTATAAATTTAGAATTCGTCTCTATTGGTTGATAGTTATCCCATGCTTATCTAACTTTAAACGAAAGATTTACAAGGAAATGGCAAGGAAATTTAGCCTCAACCAAGGAAATTGAAAGGAAATTTTAAGATGTCAGATTCTTTGCTGCCTGAAATGCAAAATGAACAAAATAACCTGGTTTCTGCATGTCAAATCTTCCTCAGAACGCAGGAAAGGCCATTTCAGAGACTTCAGAATTCAAAATTTTCCAGGGGAGCATGCGCCCGGACCACCCTACAGTTTTCCTATCCCCCCCATGCCCCCAACCAAACTAATGTTCCGCCGCCACTGTGAGACACAACCCAACCTCGTACCCAGGGCTTCTCGGCTGATGAGGCATTCAGGCGCTCAACCCGTTCACTGGCTCAACCTCGTACCCAAGGCTTTGTGCATGTGCCACAAGCGAGAAACCCTGGGTACGAGGTTGTGATGGGTTTCATAGTCTCTGAGAAGTCTCCGAGTATAAGAAATTTGATAATTTTAATAAGAACTGCAAGGAAAATTGAAAGGAAATTTCGTGATTTATGCAAGGAAATTTAACGGGGAAAAAGGAAATTTAACGCTCGAAGAAGAAAATCTCACTTACGACTTGTGGAAGCACTGTTTTTGAGTTTATGAAATATTTGTATAGACGAGTTTCACTTGCACGTACGTACGCACAATTGCACGCATGTGTTTATACTTTCGTGAAATTTGATTGGTTAAAAACTTGACGGCCGCACAGAAAGTAGAATACAGTTCTACTGTCATACGTACAAAAAGTTAGCCGCGACGGTCAAGATTAGCGATCATTTTCGAGTCACAGAGCATGCGCAAAATCGCCGCGCTGGCCGTACGTGCAAGTGATGCGATATTTTCGCGCAGTTTCAATTTGGACAATGGACATGGACAATGCAAAATAAATATTATACATGCATGTCCTATAGAATAATTTCTAATTAGATATATAACTATCAATATTTTGTGTCACCGTAGCAAACATTCACACGCGGATTATCTTTGCATTCTATAGAGGGCTGGGTAATACTGATAAACCCAATTCAAACCTTTATCCAGACATTTTGCGACAAGTATGTGTGATAATCAGTACAACAAAATCGCAGCAACATGATATACCCGTAACACTGAAGTGTCGCGTCCGCGCCCGTTGAGTATATGTGCTACGCAAATGAATTCGAAGTCTGAACAAAAGGAAATATTAATGTTCTATATGTTCTAAACCATACCCTGCATACCAAATTTTGATCGCTGCATGCATCAGAAGTCGCTACTTTGTCATTGACATGACATTAATGCATTATAAAACAAAACATACTCCGAACAGAAGCGTCATGTGCTCGCAAGATTTGAGTTAACAACAAGAAACACGATAAACGGTAATATTCTATTAAGTATTCAAATTTTGAAATTATTGATAGCTCAAATATTGAGCGCACAAGATGCTTTTCATCTCATTAATCATTATATTCAGATATATTGGCCTAAAGTCTTCGGCTAGCACTGGGAACAGATTTTGACACTCACGTTATCATTCTAGTGACAGATGTGACGTTGTTAGGCTAAATGCGCGTCAACCTATTCCGCAATTGTAAAAACTCGCATGCTTTGAGACTATCGGATCTGTGAAGCGAAAAAAATACGATGAAAAATAGGCCCTTGGCATTGTAAATAGGTAGTTTTCATTTTCAGCCAGAAAATTCGGGAAGTTCCTCATTAATCATTGAGATACAACATCTTGACAGGATGAACCAAAAAATTGTACAATATAAGTATATATTTAATATTTATAAAAAAATCTAAAATAAGAGGGTTTAACTAATGATTATTTACATAATACTGGCACCGATCGATAACAACGTATAAACCTATCTAGTTCACTTATGAACTCAACAAATTCCCCGCTATATTTATCTATAGAATAAATGTATTTAATTATATATATATATATATATAACAGAACGTATCCCCTCTAAATTTCTCTATAACAAAACAAATTCTCTTTAGGACGCACGCGTTTTCCCTTAGGATTAGCCGGCTTATAGGTTTAGCGTGGTATGTACGTGGTACAGCATTTTAGCGATAACTCGCAAT
The DNA here is from genome assembly GCA_016169945.1 of Trachythela sp. YZ-2020. Classification (NCBI taxonomy): domain Eukaryota; kingdom Metazoa; phylum Cnidaria; class Anthozoa; order Malacalcyonacea; family Clavulariidae; genus Trachythela; species Trachythela sp. YZ-2020. The sequence goes on along the minus strand of JADLSH010000236.1, from coordinate 1,369,239 downwards.
GCTCTTCGCTACAGAACCAATCAAATTTCGCATGACCTCATTTGCATTACGAATTGTCGCTAAAATGTTGTCCCGTGTAACATCGCCTTTTTTATGACCAATGTCTTCATCGCAAATAAAATCCATTCGGTCATTCCCATCTTTCTGCGAGAGAAGCCATTCATCAAATCACATAAGTTCTCCATCTCTGACTGCTTAAAAAGTCTCTATGAAAAATAAAATAATTTAACCTTTTCAATTTATACTGTAGAGTACACTCATTAGTATGCCATTTTGGCGGGAAATCCTGTTTTTGTTAACGTTTTTGTTTAAGTTTACATAAAGTTTGTTAAACAACATACCTTTAAAAGCAGGTCTTTGGAAGCATAACTTCTCACGAAACGAATATATTCAGTAAAGTTGTCTCTGTGAACAATATACCGTGTTGTAAATGTGTAATATTGATATTTCGCAAGAGATTCCAAGTTCAACCCTAGAGGTTACGCAACGCTTTAATTTATGTTACGCAACGCTTTATGTTACGCAACGCTATTAGTATTTAAACGTTACGCAACGCTTTATGTTACGCAACGCTTTATGTTACGCAACGCTTTATGTTACGCAACGTTTTACGTTACGCAACGCTTTATGTTACGTCATCTCATTAGTATTCTTACTTCCAGGCGTATGAATAGTAATTACTTCCGATCCTGGATCTATATGTATACCTACTGCCCTCTTCTATTCTGCTTTGAAGTACTTCCATTTTTGCTAGTTTTAATAACTACAAGGATGCGGCAACTGAAGATTTTTAAAGAAACTTTGTGCGTACTCACTGTATACTGCGTCAACCAGAACTCGATCGCAAGTAAGGCTCGAATTAAAATTTTTCCAAAGTTTTAATCCAGGACTAAATATGCAAATCCCGACATCCGGCCGACACTTCAGTGTTACGGGTATATCATTTTGCTGCGATTGTGTTGTATTGATTATCACACATACTTGTCGTCAAAATGTCTGGATAAAGGTTTGAACTGGGTTTATATTACCCAGCCCGGCAGCCCTCTATAGAATGCAGATAGATAAATTAGCTAAAATATAGTTACTTGTACTTAAAACGTCGCACCGTACCGTGCGAAAACGTTTACTGCCGTAACATGCGCGAAAGATAATCCGTGTGTGAATGTTTGCTACGGCGACACAAAATATTGATAGTTAGAAATCTAATTAGAAATTGTTCTATAGTACATGCATGTATAATATTTATTTCGTATTGTCCATGTCCATTGTCCAAATTGAAACTGCGCGAAAATATCGCATCAGTATTAAAGAAAAGTATCTAAAATTTCCCCCTCTTTCATAAAGATCTAGAAAGATATAGAAATTTTGCCCCCTCTTTCATAAAAAGATATAGAGATTTCTTCAATTTCTTGAACTTCTCTCGCCATATATTTTCGACCCTCGACATATTATTTTCGACCCTCGACATATGGTTTTCAACCCTCGATATTCTACCCTCGACCTATTAACCTCGCCCTCGACCTATTGCCCTCGACCTATTACCCTCGCCCTCGACCTATTACCATCGACCCTCGACTATTAGTCAAACTCACTTGTTGTTATAAAATCGGAATGTGTTCGGAAATAAAATTTGTACTTTGACCTTTAGTAAACAGGACAAAGGGAACGCAGGCTCGAGAAAATTACTCAAATACTTGTTGTTGTTGAGCTGTGATATTGTATGACATCTTCTACCGTTCTTGTTGTGAGTAAATCATTGTAAAATCTACTAAACCCTTATTAGATATTCGTATATTTGTTAAATCAGTTTTCGTCCCAATTTTTTAAATAATCGCAGATTCTAAGCTACCCCCCTCCCCCCCCCCCCCCATTGGGGCAAAAATCCATGATGCGTGACAAAATCTATTTGTCGACGACCCCTTATATGCCTGTTATAAGATCTTCCGAATAATACTTTTTGCTGCAAACATGTATATATATCGGAGTACATCATTAAAGCATTAAAAGTTTAAAACATCATTTTGCTGAATGATACACATGTTTCAAACCTTTCTAATATACAGTACAGTCATAATGAAACTTAACATTGCGTAACGAGCAAGTTCGAGTTGTGAGAAGCGAACGAGAAGCGAGCGTGTATTCTCAAAAACTTTATGTAACGAGCGAGGGTTCTCGAAAATTGTATGTGTTGAGCGACGAGCTTAATTGTATCGAGATGATTTAAGTTTTATTCGAGACAAGACGTTAACTAAATAAAATTATACAATAGCGATTTTCGTGTATATTCAATTTTACGTTACAACCATAAATGACTATAAATTATAGCGGGCATATTCATTAACCTGAAAAAAGTTCACGTTTTAAAACTCAACAGTCACGTTTTTCCCTGCGCCATCTTGGAATCATGCACACAAAAGTTCTTACATAAAGTAACATAAAGTAAATATTTCCCTTTGCCTGCATGCAAACAGGCGATTATTAGGTTTATTCCTAATCTCCAACAGTTGTTATTATTATATATAATACCGGTTAAAGTGCCAAACCCATTTTCTTTGTATTCCATTTTCCCATACAAAGTCTATAAAAATATAGTAGAACGTGTTTGTAGATGGAATATTCGAACGAAAATTTAATTATATACATTTTTTAGACCTGGTCAGGAGCAGTTGCGAAAAATGCAACTTTAGGCCCTCTGGCAGGAATCGAATCTGCGGTCCTGCGATTCCGGTGCAGCGCTCTAACCAACTGAGCACAGGTTCGATTTCTGGCAGAGGGCCGGCCTAAAGTTGCATTTTTCGCATTACGAGATGCCGAGAGAAAATCTTGATGTTTGACCATACCTTGTGCTGGCATCGCTCCCGTCATATATGCATGAATTTGTGGTTGGTGCTCAACAGCTGGGCTCTGTGGCTCAGTTGGTTAGAGCGCTGCACCGGAATCGCTGGGCAGCAGGTTCGATTTCTGCCAGAGGGCCTAAAGTTGCATTTTTTGCAACTGCTCCTGGCTAGGTCTAAAAAATGTAAACACCTTCTACTATCAGTCCTATGTATCGAACAAGATGCCGAGAGAAAAATCTGTATAAAAATATGCATGCAGTGTACTGAACATAGTTAAGTTGCATTCCCTGTTTGACATGTCATCACCCCAAATTATTTTAAGTTTTGTTTTGTATATATTTTCTAGTACCAGTACGTACTGTACATATATAATTGTCATATTTGACAATGCCTCCTAAAAAGGGTAAGAAACCAAACAAGGGACCCAAAGGTAGGAAAAAAATAGTATTAGATAAACTAGCTTTTAATCTATCTACCTACCTATCTATCTATCTATCTACCTACCTATCTATTGATCTGTCTGTCTGTCTGTCTGTCTGTCTGTCTGTCTGTCTGTCTGTCTGTCTGTCTGTCTGTCTGTCTGTCTGTCTGTCTGTCTGTCTGTCTGTCTGTCTGTCTGTCTGTCTGTCTGTCTGTCTGTCTGTCTGTCTGTCTGTCTGTCTGTCTGTCTGTCACAAGAAATGATTATATTACGTCTAAATGTACTATTTTCATCTATAGTAAGCTTGAGTGTACTCCAATATAAAATTCAATAATTAAAGTTGGTTTAATGCAGAACACCATGCTCTATCAATTGCTAGTGGGTTCATTGTAGCCTACATATTTTATAGAAAGTGATGAAGATCAAGCGACAGGTGGAAAATCAAAGAAAGGAGGGACTTCCGTAAAGGTATTTCTATTAACAAAACCGCGGAAGCTTCCTCTCCCCCAAAACGTGTCATGTTTTTATGTCAAAACATCAATAAAAGGTCAAACTATTATTTAGGAATGTAGTGTCTGTCGCATTCCTGAATGCTTTGACAAGAAAACATGGCACTTTTTTCGCACGAAAGGATGTATCCACAGTGTAGGTAATATAATATGTCACTAAGTAATAAAGAAAACAATGTCTGATAAGATCAAAGATTTAATATTTTAAATATTTTCAAAGATCTCTCTATTAATACTTTCATGATGCGGGAGAGAATGTATTAGATATTTCCTCTTAACTTGTATGTGTGCGAAGAATCTTTACATGAATCATGTATTGAAGAAATTACAAACAAATGGCGAAAGCTCACCGTGTGAATCGTTATAGGTTAGACACATTCTGTGTGAAAAACATTCAAAAGTCATGGAAGCAATGGGTAAGATAAAAGAAGGACAAAAGTTTGATGATGTCGCAAGAACATACAGTGAAGATAAAGCCAGACAAGGGGTATATTTTTTAATGTAATAAGCATTATTCTATTATTTTTACTACAGAATAACTGTATATAAGTGTAAATATTTTGAGCACAATTTTAAGAGCTAAATTTTGATATTGATTGGCAATGGATGAATATACTAGTATTCTATTTTCCTGTCATGCATTTGTAGCGTTTTCTTTTTGTAACTGATTGAAATGTTGTTTTTAGGGTGATCTAGGTTGGATGACTAGAGGTTCTATGGTAAGCTTATGATACTGTTAGAAAATGTTGATCCTCCATTTAAAACTTTAACTTACTGCAGGAAATTATTTACAGTAATTACAGTAGATTGATATTTTGTACCGGATCAAAATTGGAATCTTTAAGCAAGTCTGTGCTTAAGAGTCGTCCTGTTATTGACAAAGGGTCTGAATCCAGGGCCTGTACTAAAACCCGAAACGGCAAAACGAAACGAGCGAAACAACCAAAACGACCGGAACGAAACGACCAAAACGAAACGACCAAAACGAAAATAATTTTTAAATTAACAAAAACTCAAATTTACGGAGAAAATGATCCCGAAAGAGGAAATTGAACACATGAAAAGAGAATTGTAGACTATGTGTGTCGTTTTCATCATCGTTCAATGCCCAATGGAAACGGACAACAATATAAATAAAACGCTGCCGAAAACAGTCAGTTTAACTTGAATGTGGAAGAAAATGGAATCACTGAATTTGGCGCCTAAACTGGCCATCATGGAAGCACTGGTTTTGCTGATTTTGACCAGTGATTTTGACGCCATCTCAATATGGAGACCGAATTGCTCGAGGAAATGGTACATATTTCAAGAATTAAATCTTATCTATTCATGTAAATACCCTATTGTTTTACAGTATGCATAAAGAGCGCAATGAGGTATAGAAAGCCACCCATAAATACAATGTAATTAATGAGCATAATTTTTAGTTTATAAAATAGCACAATTGTTCACTTTGAGATTTTTGTTATTTTTTTGTAATTATTTTCGTTTCGGTCGTTTCGTTTTGGTCGTTTCGTTTCGGTCGTTTTGGTTGTTTCGCTCGTTTCGTTTCGCTCGTTTCGTTTTGCCGTTTCGGGTTTTAGTACATGCCATTATTTTCTGTGCATTGTGTGATGCATAACTAATTTACTAATAAGGTGGACTTATTTTCAACCATATTGCGACCTTGATGAACGCTCTTGTATGAACGGATATAATTCGGTTGATAATTATGCATAAATTTTGTAAACAATCTCATTTCCGCATTCTTTCGCGCACCAAGCTTTTCGACATTGTTGCGCAGTCCCTTACATCGTTTGAAGAGATCATGGGACTGCCCGCAGGCTACGGAGATCTCTGTCACGAAGTATATAAAACTGCATTCATTCAAACTCATGACAATTAAAGGTAATTAAATAAATAAGAATTGCTCTCTGGATAACTGTAGACAGTGCAGTTTGACTAGTTTCCTGACCTGCACGGCAAATAATATGAAATGCTGTGTGTAATTTACCATTTAAACTTGTTCATTTTTAGGTTGGTCCATTTCAAGATGCTGCTTTTGGTTTAGAACCAAGCACAACTGCAAAACCTTTGTACACTGATCCGCCAATTAGAACAAAGTTTGGTTATCATATTATAATGATTGAAGGCAAAAAGTAACACCAATTCCACTTGCAGTTGCTTGTAAGGTTATAATTTGAATACTAATAATAAATCAGTGTGATTTATTTCAATTTTGTATCTGTGCTGCTATCATCGCAGTAATAAGTATCAGACAGTATGTATTGTAGCCAATCAGAGACAAGTATTACTAAACATGCAATTACATTAGAACTAGGGTACCTGCAAGGTAGGGAATGCTGTAGCGGCTTTCATTATTTTATAGCTTATTGAAACATGACTTTATGCGACCCTATTTTTGCATTGACTGAGTGAGTGTGTATGCCAGAAGATATCAGGTTTGCATGACTTACACCGTGTTGAGGTGCGTCACTGAGGTCACTCTCTCTGAAAAGATCTAGGGGTATAAAGCCTGGTTTGCCAGGATGAGACTTCAGCAAGCAGCAGGGGAAACTTGTTTATAAGCTAAATGTGGCAGGTTTGTTTAATAAGTCAAATTCATGTTGTTTTTTTCGAGCAAATGCCTTATCAACAAGGTATAAAAATACCTTATCAATAATCAAAAGAACAACTTAATTCATATTAATTCAGATTATCATCATTACCACAATCCCAGATGTAGCAAATCTTTTTCCAGCTTGGTTACCCTTAGGCTCAGATTCCAACCGTTGGGGTTCTCGTTCTCGGCACTCGCCCCCCTAACGGCTGGGTTTTAATTAGTGAAACGAGAACCCCAACGGCTGGAATCTGAGCCTATGTTACCCTGAAATAGCTTGTTTACCTTGCATGGAAAAAGCTGGGCTAACCAGGTGCTTGGTGTCACAGGAAATCTCTCAAGGAGATCGAATTTCCTAAAAATAACCCGAGAAGATTATGAAGTAAATCGCCCCCCAACGAGAAATGTTCCTAGGAATTTTTTTGGGGGGTATCCTGGGACACCGGCTTTCATTGTAGAGTGAATGGTTTAGTAGAACTAACTGGAGTAGTTTGGCTAACCAAATTTATTTAAGGGATGTGAAAACATTCTATTAAGATTTTACACCAAACGAAAGGCTAGTATAGAGGAATAAAATAGACAAAATATACAAGTATTTATAGTTCTTATTAAACGTCTGATAATGATAAGCAACGACTGTTAAAGTTCGAACTCTTACCACTCTCCTACGATAGAGAGATGAAAGATCTCGTATTTTTCTTCAAGGCGTTGTATGGTTACGTCGATCTTAACATTAACAATCACGTCTCTTTTATTCAACATGGACGTACTCGACTCAGCTAAGCCACTGGTGTAATGCTTCAAACTCCCATGTGCAGAACTGCTACGTTTCAATCCTATTTCAACCGTATTGTCAAACCGTGGAACAGTGTATGTCAAGATGTCAATACATTTTCTAGCCCTATCTCTTTCAAAAACTTTCTTAAACGCAGATATTTAGAACTTCTACGCTCAGTATATGATGTTGAACTATCCTGCACTTGGTCCTTAGTTCGTGACTGCCCTTGTCACAGAGAACAGCAAAGATAAATGTGTGTTTTAATAGTCTAAGCGTTTGTGTGTAACCTGTCTGTGTGGTTTGTGTGTGAGCGTGCGTATGTATACTATGTATATATAATTGTACATATAATAATAATAATTGGACGGCAGGTCAAGATACTGCCGGTCTAAATACTATAAAGAAAGTGTCAAACATTTGAAGTATTGCAAACCCTCAGCCTGGTGGAATGAAGTTAAAAAAGGGCAACTGGCTCAAATACCGACGTAATTGTGAAAGCCTTGCAATCATGTGGTACTTCAAGTATTACAAATTATGACGTAGCGAATGAAATTAATGAAGCATTTCTGTTGCCTATGGCCAATTTTCCAGCATTATCTTCAAATTCAGTACTTCTCACGAAGAGATCTCGGAATCACCTCCCGTGCTATCCGTGACAACTGATGTCGTCTTCAAGAAACTACAAAAATTAAATCCCAATACGTCTCATGGTCCTGATGGCATACCTTCGTGGTTGCTAAATGAGAATGCAGATATATTTGAAGGTCCAGTTACAGATATCCTGAACTGTTCGTATCAAGAATGTCGTCTCCCACAGTCGTGGAAAATGGCGGATGTAGTCGCGGTCCCTAAAGAAAAGCCCATCAAAGATATTAACAACCATCTACGGCCCATTTCACTTACACCAATAATATCAAAACTCGCTGAAGAAATTGTGATCGAACAATATTTAAAACCTCTTGCACGACATATTTATTTATTTATTTATTTACTTTGCCATCATACTTATACATTCATTGGCTGGGAAACCACAACAGCTATTGCCAATTACAGCGGCCCCAATAGTTATACGAAAACAATTTACAAGGTATACTAAGCACATACAATAAACAATACTTGAACAACAGTCATTGCATTAAGTCTAAAAACAACATGTCAATGGAGAGTTCGTTAAACTCCGGGCGGAATTACATTTTATACACGCACTTTTCCATGTGCGGGGATCCTCAACATCGTATGTATTTTCTAATGCTAAAATATAGTACTTAAAAAGAAGATTCTTGAATTCTGAAAATGTTCGGTCTTTGGATGTAATATGATTAGGAAGTGTGTTCCATATTCTTGTTGCTCGGATTTTGTAAGATTTTTCATAGGTTGACGTTTTGTATGTCGGAATTTTATATTTGTGCCAGTTGGGGTTAAATGATCTTGTCTGTCTTTGACCCTGAGGTTGAGGAAATGGAAGGATTTTTTTATCAATATTAAAAATGCCGTGATTTGCCTTATAGAAGAATACTACGTCCTACGTCCAGGTATTCGTGCCAGTAGCTGAGAGGAAGCAAACTAGTTGCAAGGAGTCGGTCTCTGTATTCCATATCACAAATAAAGGGAACATTTAAAATATATTTTGTTGCACGCCTCTGAACTCGTTCTACTTTTTTCACCAACTCAACTGTTTGGGGCGCCCATACTTGAGTGGCATATCCTAAGTGTGAGCGAACCAGAGAAAGGTACAGTGTTTGTCGAATTGCAAACTCGCGAATATTTAAAGTTGATCTTCGAATATAACCCAGCATTTTATTAGCTTTGTTACTTTGTTGTGTAACTTGCTTTGACCAGGTGAGATCATAATTCGTCCATACACCTAAATCGAGTTCGCAATCAGTTTTTTCTAGTGTGGTGTCTTGTAGTTGGTAAGGGAAATCTATTTTGTTGTATTTCCTGGTGACCTGGAGGGTTTTACATTTTGATGTGTTAAGATGCAGACCAGCATTGGATGAGGAGGAATTAAAGTTGAAAAGATCATTTTGTAATAACATTGCATCGGTCCTGGAGTTAATCACTTTAAAAATCTTAGTGTCATCAGCGAAAGCTGCTACGTTCGAATTCACGATGGAAGAGGATAGATCATTGGTATATAAAAGGAAAAGTAGCGGGCCAAGAATGGAACCTTGTGGGACTCCGGATGTCACTGGTAGTGCTGTCGATGTTGCACCAAGAACAGTAGTTTGTTGTCGGTAAGAATCAAACCACATTAAAAGATTTCCTCCGAATCCAAATTCTCTGAGACGATGTAGAAGACGTACGTGACTAACCTTATCAAATGCTTTTGACATATCCAGGTAGATCACATCAATCTGCTTTCCGAGATCTAATTGGCTGCCAATAGTATCTAAAACTTCAATTAGTTGTGTCACGCATGATTTTCCGGAAATGAAGCCATGTTGGCAAGAATTTATTTGACTGAAAGCATGTTCTTTGATGCAAATGAATACGCAACGCTCCAAGACTTTGGAGACAAGTGAGAGAAGAGAGATTGGTCGATAATTTTCCACAATCATGATCTTTACCCCCCTTTTTGTGGATGGGTACAACATTTGCAAGTTTCCATTCTCGAGGTACTATTCCACTTTTTAAGGACTTGTTAAATAGAAGGCATAGAGATGGAGCGATTTGATATGCAGTTTCGGTTAGTAATCTTGCTGGGATTTCATCTGGACCATGCGCTTTGTTGTTATCGAGATTTCTTAAAACTGAGCGCACTGTTCCCTCCGACAAAATAATGTCATTGAAAATAGTGTCAGTGGTGTCGGATATAGATTGTTGATTAACAATATTGATAGGATCACTCGAGAAGATTGATACAAAGTAGCGGTTGAAAAGTGTTGCGATATCCATAGGATTCTCGGCATATTCACGGACATTTTCGGCACTCGTTTTTGTTGAAATTTTTTCCGGGACAGAACGTGTTGCACCTTTTAGTTTAAATAGTGACCAGAAACATATGCACTTATAAGCATGATACACTCTTGGCTAGAAAGTACCGATGGGAAGGGAGCCACTTCTAGAGTTATGTTGCTAGATTTTAAGAAAGCGTTTGACCTAGTGGATCACCAAATTTTATCTGATAAACTAACAACCTATGACATTCCAAACTCCATCAGATTTTGGATTTTAGATTTTTTGACAAATCGCAAACAGAGAGTGAAGTTGAAGAATGACTGTTTCTCTGAGTGGCTCAGTGTACCAGCAGGTGTCCCCCAGGGTACGAAACTCGGCCCCTGGCTATTTGTCATAATGATAAATGATCTCAACGTATCAGGTGCCGCAAACCTTTGGAAGTATGTTGACGATTCCTCTATGTCTGAGTCAGTTGCTAAAGATGATCCAAATTTTCTTCAAACTTTTGTAGATGAGTTCGTCACGAAATCTACAAGGGAGGGCCTCAACTTAAAGAATCGAAGTGTAAAGAACTACGTATATGTTTTTCTAGAAGTGAAAAAATGTTCCAACCTGTCGTTATTAATGACAAAGAAGTTGAGTTGGTCTCGTCTGTAAAACTACTGGGCTGAACATTACAAATAACCTGAAGTGGAACACCCATATTGCAAGCATTTGTAAGAAGGTTCGTCACAACTGTATTTTTTAAGACAATTGAAGCGCGCTAAGTTACCCACTGAAGACCTGGTGTTATTCTATACTACATGCATGTATCCGGCCAGTAATGGAATATGCATGCGAAGTTTTCCATGATTCATTACCTAAGTACCTCTCAGATGATCTGGAAAAACAACAGAAACGTGCTTTTCGCATTATCTTCCCTGATCTGCACTATCAAGAGTCAATTGAGGCATTGAATATTAACACACTGTACGAACGGAGGCAAGAAATGACGAGTAAATTATTTAATAAAATAATTGAGCATCCTGAACATAAACTAAATGAATTACTTCCGCCATTGAACAATGCTGATATTTCATTGCGAGAAACAAGGAATTTTAATCTCCCTGTTTGTAAAACACTGCGATTTAAAAATGGTTTCATAATGTCTAATGCTAATAAATCTATCAGATGACTATATTTTTAAAAAACTTCAACAATTAGATTTTTCATAAATAATTTTAAATTTGCCATGTAAAATAGTTTTTTAGATTAATTATATCTGTAAATCACATTGTAAAACTTAACATAATTCAGCCGATTTTTAAGGCTGCAAGGTTAAAGTTCATTAAAACTATCTATCTATCTATCTATTAGGTGCCTTGCATGGGAACTTTTTCAAGAGTCCCGTTCGTACCTTGCCTTTTTGGATCCAACTTTAAAATGTCTGCGTTTTACATGTAAATATTCGCTTTTTTTGCATGTTTGTATGTAGATTGATCCAAATAAATTTGTTAAATTAATGACTAATGAGTATTTATGTACAAAGATTTACTTCACAATCACATGCAAAATTTCTAGGAAATTAATTTTAATCTTCTCGGCTTATTTTGTGAGATTCCTGGAAGGCGAAATTTCTAGGAAATTAGCGCTTCTTGAGAGATTTCGTGTATTAATATAGTGCGAGTCACGGTGCGAACCATGGTGCGAGCCAGGGCGCTTATGGTGCGGGCCACGGTACGAGCCACGGTGCGAGCCACGGTGCGAGCCATGGTGCGAGCCATGGTGCGAGCCATGGTGCGAGCCATGGTGCGAGCCACGGTGCGAGCCATGGTGCGAGCCACGGTGCGAGCCATGGTGCGAGCCACGGTGCGAGCCATGGTGCGAGCCATCATTCAATAATTTTTTTCGACAATTGGTCCAAAACACATCACTAGTGTTGACGTTAAAAACGAAATCGGGAAATCAGCAGGACTTGACAAAATTTCAAATAAACTTTTAAAATCTGCAGGAGAGACCATAACTGATTCATTGACTTTCATTTTCGACCTTTCTATCAATACTGGGATATTTCCAGACGATTTAAAATATACTAAAGTGACCCCTATTTATAAATCAGAGGACAGGAAAGATTGTAGCAACTACAGACCTATTTCAGTAATTTCAGCAGTTGCCAAAATCTTCGAAAAACTTGTGTACAAACAATTGAGTCAGTTTTTAGATGACAACCAATCACTGTCAACAAACCGGATTGTGGAACAGATTTCTACATTGTTATTCTTACATTGTACAAATCAATGCCCTGTAACATGCCATGTTAACATATTATCTGTCTGTTTAATTTGACAAATGATAAAGCCTTTGTAAACATAGATACATAAGATACCTATTGAGAAATTAAATCTTACACGGCGTACAACTTCTTTTCGCAAAAAAATCCTATTACCTGTAAGATCATAAGAGACTGCAACAAATTATCATTAAATACTTTAGAAAAGAAATTAAAAATGGAATATATCTTCATAAGACTTAATAATATAATTTAATAATCAGAAATCAAACAATTCTATTTCATAGAGAGTAAGACAGAGAGAGGCGTACACAAATTGTTTAAAAGTGTCTCAAAATTTCAAAATCTCAACTGATAATAAAACTCAAAAAAAAAATATCTAAAAATTCAAACTAAAATCTATAAATACAAAACGTTATAATTATCATATTAATTATTTAGTTAATTCATACTTACCATATGCATATTATACTGTTCAATTAAAAAACAACAGAATAATTACAAGGAACATAAATTTATGAATCAGAATAATACACACATTGACAAATTACATTGGGAACCAGAAAGAGCTGCATATGAAATCAGAAAATTACCCTTAATATTAATTAAACATTATTTAACCAATTAACATTACAAGAAAAAACTTACTCATAAAATACAATACACCAAAAACCAAATCACTAAAAATGACACCACGCACGAAAAATGTCATTTTACAACTTACAAAAAAATAAAACGCACTGCACTTTCTTAAAAGAAAACTTTAACTTAAAAAATTCTAAAACTTAAAGATTAATTTCCCAAACCTAAAACTACATTTATTAATTTGCCAATTTCAATACCTGCATCCAAAATAATTTTAAAGCCTCGGATGAAATCAATTTCTTTTGCAAATACCCCTTTGATTATCATTAAAAGATCTTTTTATATTGACACATTTTATTACATAATTAATATTATTTTATATATATTTTATTATATATTATATAATTTATTTTATTTTTTATATATGACCTTTATAAAATTTTTATTTTTGATAATTGATAAAAGATTTATTATAATTTAAAAATCAAAGATATAATTGCAAAAAATTTCATAAACTTCATATTTTAAATCAAGTTACTAAACATCTGCTATCGCCAATCTATTAACTTTGCCTGGCGCACAGGCTATGATGAGATGAAAAAAAAGTTGAGTAGTGGAAAATATAAATAAAAACCAAAAATTATAAAAATGGACCGTTTCACCAATTTCTGTTTTGCCAGCCCAAACCCAAAATTATGATATGATGCAAATTATGGAACTATGATTATATGACCATTATTTGATTTACAAATCAAATTTACTCAAATCGTGTCATTAAACATTCAAATCTCTCTATCTCAATTACTGTTAAGTTATTAGTTAGTGGTATAATAATATTGACAAAAGTTATTCAAAAAAGTTGTACAACTTAGTTGTACTAATAAAGTTAAAAAAAAGCATCTGATACTGTCGATCAAAAATTTTACTAAAAAACTCGTAAAATTAAAGTAAAAAAATACTAAAATCAATGGAACCATGAAAAAGTAAATGGATGAAATGTGGAACTATCTCTTAGAGAATAGTGTAAAGTACCTGGCTGTAGGCCTTTATTGCCTTTTTTTTTTTATATATTATATACTTGTTATGGCCCTTTAATGAAAAACAAAAACAAAACAAAACCTGGAAGATGATATAATGAATTTTTGCTGCTAAAACAATCTATAAATTATTTTGAAGCTTGGAAAATTTGAAGAAAGAATAAAACTAATGTTAAAAAATTTAGTTAATGGTTAATAATAAATTGAAACTCTAAAAATGTAGCTTAAATCTAAACCAATGATAAATGAAAAAAACCAATTGACAAAAAAACACATTACTAAAAGCCAAACATTAATGATTGCAAATTTACGATTGCAAAACTCTTGCATTGCTGTCGACCAGCATTTGTCTACTTGTCTTATTTGAATAATACTAGGTAGTAGGCAGGTAGGCAGGCAGGTGGGTGGTGGCAGTAGGTTGGTGCAGGGGTAGGTAGGCAGGCAGGTAGGCAGGTAGCAGGTAGGTAGGGTGTAGGTACTTTTAATTTAAAAATAAAAGAAAAAAAAAGAGAAAACGCTAGCCCCCCAGGCTGGTCTATATAGGGGTGGTTGGGGGTATGTTTAAGTATTAAAAATATTAAAAAGAAACACTAACACAAACACACACAAACACACTTAATCGTAGACTTTAATTCACTTTAATTCAGATGAAATATAGAAGAATAGATTGAGGGTTGCTTTGGTTGCTTGTGCCTAAAAGATATAAAAGAAATTCGAGCTAAAGAGCTGCTGAAGCAAAGCCCGAGAGAAGAGAGAGAATAAAAACAACACACATTACAGTTTATAGCAACGCTATAAAGCTGCTTTGTACAAAAAATTATTACCAAAAAAAAAAAAAGTAGTATAACAATCACAAATAAAATAGAATCAATATGTAAAGATATAGACTGCGTGCAGGCTTCGGCCCGATTATAGGGTCGAAGGCCTGCGCACAGGCGTTACACTTATCAAAGCGCTATAGATAGATAGATAGATAGATAGATAGATAGATAGATAGATAGATAGATAGATAGATAGATAGTATTTATTAGAAATTACATTTGCAGCTGGATAGCTGAATTGCGTAAATCTTTACATCTATTACAAATTTTAAAATGCAATTGTTAAAATAGCCTACAATAATCAGTTAATATTAAAAAAGATAAAATGTCCAAATTTTCTACTTTACTTACAATTACTGTATATGAAACTGTTTTTCAACCTATTGGTTCTACATTTGGGCACATTAAAGTTCCGTTTATTTCTAAGGTTAATGTTACACATGTTCTGATCAGGTAATAAGCAGTGTAACTTGTGATTACTATTGGACGCGATATCTTGGAAACGTTCTTTCGTAAGGCTGTCTCTTCGATCGTAAAGGGAAGAGAGGCCACTAGCCGCCAGGGCTTCTCGATAACTCAGCTGGTGAGAGAAAATTATTCTTAGGGCCCGTTTCTGCAGTCTTTCTATATCGTCCGCTAGGTATTTTGGAAGTCCGTTGTGAAAAACTGGGCAAGCGTACTCAGCAATGGGACGAATGCAAGTTACATAAAATGTTAATAAGTCTTTTGTTTGCAGTTTTGCTCGCTTTAATTGCCTTAGGAAGTACAAGCGAGTAGATACTTTACGTACAATTTCGTCTACGTGGAGGTTCCATTTAAGATCTTTCGAGATGTTGAGACCAAGGAGTTTTACACTAGGAACAAGTTCCACAGGGTTACCATTAATAATAACCGGGGGGAAATCAGGAGCTGACCTGGCGAAGGATATTCTCAATTCTTTACACTTTGATTCATTTAGTTTAAACTTATTCTGCTCAGATTTCATTTCTAATTCGGAAACTGCCAGTTGGATATTGCTTACATCACCCTTTCCAACGAGTTCAGCCATGGTCATATCGTCCACGTACTTCCATAGGTCATTGTTCGTAACTTGGATGTCATCAACCATTAACAAGAAAAGCCAGGGACCAAGTTATAAATGTCGTACAAGGGAAGGGAAGAGGGGATATAGAGGAAAGCATATAAGAAGTATTTAAGAGAAAAGAATGAGCTAGATGAAGGAGAGGCGCTCATTGATACCATCAGGCTGAATGGTGCCAAGTTTAAAAATTATACGCTTTTCTTGCTTCCGACTGGTATCATTGCCACCAATAATGGGATGAATGGCGCGTATTTTCATATCAGAAAAGGAGTGGTTGGCACTGTTGAAGTGCCTAGCAACCGGTTTGTTGTGCACCTTGTTCTTAACATCACGCAAGTGCTCAGCAAACCTATCGCGCCTAAACGTCTTCCAGTCTCTCCGATGTAGAGCAAGCCACATTTGCTGCAAGAGATGCAGTAAACGAGGTTGGAGGAGATGCACGTGAAACTGTGCTTGATGACAAACTGAGATTTTGGAGCCGAAATACAGGTGGCGAGGTTTAAATGCTTACAAGTGTAGCACTTAGCACGACCACAGGAAACAGTGCCAGCTGGTGACACAGAGTCCTGTCGCAGTGAGCTGTGCACTAGGGTTTCCCGGATGTTTTTACTGTGTCGAAAAGAGACTAGTGGGGTTTCGGAGAAAATGGAAGACGTTGCAGGGTAATTTTTAAGTAGATTAAAATTCCGGCAAATGATGTCCCTTACTTTAAAATTGAAGGGATGAAAGGTTAAAACTAAAGATACTTTTTTTATTGGAAATTGCAACCGAAAGTTCTCTTAAGGTGTCTGAACGGGGTATAAGGGAGGCCTTGTTAAGGGCAGTATCTAAAAGGTGGGAAAGATAACCACGATTCACAAAAAAGCTTCTCCTTTCTGAACATTTGGCATCGAAGTCGTCGTCTTCACTGCAGAGGCGACGAAGACGTAACAATTGAGAGTAAGGGATAGCAGTTTTAGTGTGCTTAGGATGACAGGATGAGAAGAGAAGATAGCTGTGGGAGTCAGTAGGCTTGTAAAAGACGGATGTGCTCAGCCTATTACCATTGATAGAAATGAGAATGTCTAGGAATGATACACTGGTCTCACTGATCTCCCATGTGAACTGAAGTGCTGGATGGAAATCATTAACAAAGTTAATGAAGCAATTCAGATCAGCACGCGAGCAAGATGCAGTGCCTAAGCAATCATCAATGAACCGGCGATAGAAGTCAGGTGAGGGACCAGTGTATTGTTCGAAGATTTGTTTTTCCACATAACCAACAAACAAATTGGCATAGTTGGGTTCCATTTTGGTACCCATGGCCACACCACTTATTTGTTGGTAATGCTCACCATCAAACGAGAAATTGTTCAAGGTGAGCACTAACTCTGCCAAGCGTACCAAGGTGGTGGTAGATGGATCCTGAATTACCCTTTGGTCTAAAAAGTATTTTAGTGCTTGAAGGCCGTCTTGATGCGGGATGACAGTGTAAAGTGATTTGACATCCATGGTGAAAATGAATTTGTGTGGACCCTGAAAATTGATGTTGTCAAGAATTTTCAGGGCATGCTTGGTGTCCTTGATATAAGAAGGCAAGTTCTTAACCAAGGGCGCCATGATGTGATCGAGGTAGCTAGAGAGGAGTTCAGTGGGGCAACCACAAGCTGACTGTCAAGAAGTTCCTTTGCAATCGGTCGCGAGCATAAAAAGACATTAAAACACCACACGATAGTAATAAAATATAATTATAAAACGAAAATAATACAAAATCCCTCTCTCAAAATTCGCCTTCCTTCTCAAAATCCACCTCACTCCCGAATATCACACCCTGTCAATCATTCTCAAATTTACAATAACGCCTAATATGGTCATCGTATATCATGTTCATTTCACCGTCTTAACTAATTAACTAATAATCAAACAATAATATAAACCATAAAGTAATTAGGTAACATCTCAAGAATTTGTGACACGACTCCCCTTTTCAAGAGGGATTTACAGATAAATCACTCCATCCACAAATTCTACGTGTTCGATTCTAGACAATTAGTGTTCTTAGTAGACTCGGCTTAGGTAGTCCGCATCAACGTTTTCTGTTCCTTTGATTGACTCAATTCTCATGGCATAACTCTGTAAAAACATTACCCATCTCATGACACGATCATTCAAGAATTTAGCTCGATTCAGGTAGACTATCCGTCTGGAGCACAAACTCTCTTCCGTAGAGATACACTCGAAACTTCTGTATCGCCCACACAATTGCCAGACATTCTCATTCGATGGTGCATTCTCTCGGAGCCAATTTCCTGCTTCCATATTTCCTTCATAACCATCATCTTGTGTTTTTATTTTCTTATTTCATCTTCCTTTCTTTCACCACTACGTTCATCATCTTCATCACGATTACGTTTGTAACGATCACGATCAGAACGATCACGATCACCGTCTCGATTTCTATCACGATCACGCTCTCTCTCGCGGTCACGTTCCCCGTCACGATGTATGTATGTATGTATGTATGTAAAACTTTATTTAATGACGCTAGCCTTGTCAACAAAAGTTGGTTTCCACAAGGGGCGTCCCTAACACAATAAAAACATATTTACAAAGAAATAATAGTATAACTACATAGCTATTTATAAGAGAGAGATATATGTATAAAAAGAAGATTGAATTGTGTGATCCGGCCGTATGCTAATATCTATACATGGTTGTTTCTTAATTCTATTTAACAATTCATTTGTTTTACAATATTTTTGAAAGAGTAAATTGATTCGGCCTCCTTAGCTTCTTGCGAAAGATTATTCCAAAGTTTAGCACCACTGTACTTAAAACTTTTTTTCAGAAATTCGCGTCTCGGTTTTGGAAGAGCCAAATCAGTGTGACAATTTCTGAGGTCATAATTAGTTTGCAAAATATTCCTCCTGATCAATAATTCTTTCAAATTAGGTGCACTACAATCATTCAGAATTTTATATAATAATGTTGCCTTGGTCATACTTCGTCTGGAGTCTAAATTTTCCCAGTCAAGTGCCCGAAGAATGTCTGCAGACCTAATTTCATAGCTAGCGCCAGCTATTATTCTAGCTGCCCGATTTTGAAATTTTTGTAACTTATCTTTCAATGTCTTGTTGCAAGTATCCCAAAGGAGAGAGCAGTAATCGAAATAGGATTGTATCAAAGCGTTATAAATCGATTGCAACATGTTTTCAGGAACATAGGGCTTGATGCGTTTTAACGTTCCTATACCTGCCCCAACTTTTTTGCAAATCGTTTCAATGTTTTCATCCCAACTTAGTGTTTCATCAAGTGTAACGCCCAGACAAGAGATTGAATATACTCTGGGAATAGGTTTGCTATTTAGCATTACAGGAATATCATCATTTATCTTATAAAGATTATGCTTTGATCCAACGTACATAAATTTGGTTTTGGTTGAATGGTGCTGTAATTTGTTACTTATTAGCCACTGGCTAATTTTATTCAAATCGCTGTTTAAGTTGAAAATAAGTTCTGCAGAATCCTTTGCGGTTGAAAACATCTGCGTATCATCAGCATATAAGCACGGGGTGGTGTTATCGAGACAATCTGGGAGATCGTTAATGTAAAGTAAAAACAATAATGGTCCTAAGATGGATCCCTGAGGGACCCCACAGACTATCTTTTTGGGTGTTGATGTCGTGCCGTTGACAAAACATATCAGAAATGTAGGATTCAAACCACTTCAATTCAATATTTGAAACTCCAAATTGTTCTTTCATTTTGCGTAATAAGATATTGTGATTAATTGAATCAAAAGCTTTCCGAATATCAAGAAAAACTACACCGTTCAAGTCGCCATTATCCATATTTTCGTACCATGCTTCACACATTTGAATAAGTGCAGTCAAAGTCGAATTCTTTGGGCGGAAACCAGATTGATACTTAGAAAGCAAGGAGTTCTCACTCAAAAATTCATACAATTGGTTGAAAACAGAACGCTCAAAAATTTTGCTAATAATTGGTAAAATTGAAATTGGGCGATAATTTTCGCATTTTTGCCTGTCTTCAGATTTAAAAATCGGTAATACCCAAGCCTTTTTCCATTCGTCTACATAGATTCCAGTTCTAATCGAGAGGTTAAATATCCACGTTAATGATGGGCTAATTACTTCAGCTGAACCCTTGCTGGAATAGTATCAATGCCTGTCGATTTTGATGTTTTAAGTCTATATAACTGAAGGAATACATCATGCACATTAATTTCGGAAAATTTAAATTGTATATCTGATCGAGAAATGACATTTTCTGACCACCTTGAGTCCAAGGTATTATTCTCAATTTCGGCGGCTAGTTTAGCCCCAATACTCACGAAGTAGTCGTTAAAGGACTCTGCCATTTTTATATCGTCAGAAATAATATTTTCGTCTATTTTTAGCTGGGAAATATTGTTTGCTCTATTATTTTTCCTCAGGAGTTCGTTAATTAGCTTCCAGCTTTGTTTAGGGTCTTTTGCCAGAGCACAATCTTCGATTTTTTTACAGAAAAAGTCTCTTTTTGCCTTGTACATTTCTGAGTGAACTTTATTGCGAGTTTCTTTGTACTTAGCCCAGTGAATTTGAGAGTTAAATTTTACAGCCCTCTTTTTATGAAATTCTCTCATTCGCATTAGCTTTTTAATATTTGAAGTAATCCAAGGGAGAGAATTGCCTCGAACCCTCATGCGTCTTAACGGTGCATGCCGATCCAGTACTTGCAAGTAATATGACCTCCATATTCGATAACAAGTGTTTGGATCGTCATGCAGTGCCACATTTTCCCATGGCATCTGTGAGAGATCATTAAGGAAATCAGTAGCATTAAAATTTTTAAAATTTCGAGCATATGTTACGTTTTGTCGAGAATTAAAAGCGCAATGTTTCCTGACAGCAAAAATTAAACTGTGATCTGATATACCTACATGGATAACTCCTGATTTTGCAATATTTTGCTTCTTATTCGTGATCAACAGATCGATCAGGGTTGCTGACATTTTCGTTACCCTTGTAGGCTCATTAATTAGTTGATCAAATTGGTAAAGAGACAATAAAAATTGTAACCTGCGCGTGTGTGGATCAGGAGGAGATTTGCTGATATTACAGTTTAAATCTCCTACAAGTATTAGTTCTTTGTTCTCTAAGTCACATTTCCTAAGAAAATCTTCAAAGTCGTCGAATACCTGAACATCTGAATTATCAACCCTGCTATAAAACGAGGTGTCACCCAGTTGTCTGTGAGCCTCTTGACGGTACAAGTCGGCCCTCCAGACGACTAGGGCACCCCCTTTGTCAGCAGGCTTGATCACAATGTCATTCCGGGTACGCAAAGACCTTAGAGCACTAAATTCGGCTAAACTAAGATTAGGGGGCCTTTTAGGCCTGAAACGGGGGAGCTGATCTATGTCATGTCGACATTGTCGAATGAATAGATCAAGGGACCCAAATTGGCCTTCCGGAGGAGACCAGGTGGATTTTTTGGGGGTGATGACCTCAAAAACATCCTTAGACTGGATGGAGGTGTTGTGAAAATGTGCCTTAAGTTTTAAACGTCTATAAAAAGATTCAGTGTCCTCTTTCACTGAGAAAGAGTCTATGGGCCCAGGGTTGGGTACAAATTTGAGACCTTCGCAAGGACAGATCTGTCAGAGTCAGATAAAGGCAAATCAGGAGGTATCGTAACCACCAAATTGATATCACTGGCAGAGGAAGTGTGATGGGTAGTCGAAAAAGTACGGGGACCTACGAGGTCTTCAAACTTCGAAGCTTTACTCGTTTGAAGAAACGTGTAAAGCTTAGAATTTAAAGAGCGAATGGTAATACGCATGAGACGACGGCTGTGTTTAATACAAGCTGACATGACGCTTCGAGCCATGTGCTTCGACACAGAAGTCGAATTGAAAGAATGTAGATTAAAAGACGATTTAAAACCGTTGGGAACTACATCATAGTGTAGGCAACGGCTCAAGAAAGAGATATGACTGCAGAAACGAGTCTTAAGTAGGATTAGATCGAATAAACGAAGAGCAGGTTGGGCAATGGACGGCAAAAATAGTGAAATGTAACATACCATTTCTTTCCGGAGTTCTCGACGTACGCTCTTGAGGTTCACCATTGTCGCTGTTCTTCGTGAAGGATATCGTAGACTTTAATTCAGCGTCGGCCACGGACATATAGAACAAATTGAGGGTTGCTTCGCGTGTGCCTAAAAGATATAAACAAAATCTCGACGTTTCGAGCTAAAGCCCTTCGTCAGGAGAAATTACTAGACAGATAAACACATTACATCAGCTTTTATAGCAACGCTATAAAAGCTGTCACGTGGGTCCCTTGATCTATTCATTCGACAATGTCGACATGACATAGATCAGCTCCCCCGTTTCAGGCCTAAAAGGCCCCCTAATCTTAATTTAGCCGAATTTAGTGCTCTAAGGTCTTTGCGTACCCGGAATGACATTGTTATCAAGCCTGCTGACAAGTGGGGGGGTGCCCTAGTCGTCTGGAGGGCCGACTTGTACCGTCAAGAGGCTCACAGACAACTGGGTGACACCTCGTTTTATAGCAGGGTTGATACTGATTTGACATCCAAACACAACACCATAATCCGTTCCACCATCAACCATCTCATCACGACTGGGGAATTACCTGCAACGGCAGGAAATCTCCTAGTCACCACTCCACGCACACCAGTCATGTATTTCCTACCCAAAATTCACAAACCCGACAACCCGGGCAGACCAATCGTGTCAGCTTGTGGTTGCCCCACTGAACTCCTCTCTAGCTACCTCGATCACATCATGGCGCCCTTGGTTAAGAACTTGTCTTCTTATATCAAGGACACCAAGCATGCCCTGAAAATTCTTGACAACATCAATTTTCAGGGTCCACACAAATTCATTTTCACCATGGATGTCAAATCACTTTACACTGTCATCCCGCATCAAGACGGCCTTCAAGCACTAATTAAAATACTTTTTAGACCAAAGGGTAATTCAGGATCCATCTACCACCACCTTGGTACGCTTGGCAGAGTTAGTGCTCACCTTGAACAATTTCTCGTTTGATGGTGTGGCCATGGGTACCAAAATGGGACCCAACTATGCCAATTTGTTTGTTGGTTATGTGGAAAAACAAATCTTCGAACAATACACTGGTCCCTCAAACGGTTTATCTGTCTACTAATTTCTCCTGACGAAGGGCTTTAGCTCGAAACGTCGAGATTTTGTTTATATCTTTTAGGCACACGCGAAGCAACCCTCAATTTGTTCTATAATATATGATAACTAGGAAGCATGTCATTATCCAACTATTGTCTTAAACGAATGAAGCGACTCGGCCAATTTAGTTGCTTCATTTGGGAGTTGATTCCAGAGCATACATCTGTATTACCATCTATACTATATTTTTGTAATCTTAATATCTTATTAGGCCCCTTGTGGAAATCAGCCTATAGGTTGACAATGGTTAGCGTGTTTAAATAAAGTTTTTCTATCTATCTATCTATCTATCTATCTAGCCACGGTGCGAGCGTTTCCGGAAAATTTAAGCAATTTTATCAACTGTTATGTCCACGAGTGTCTGTGATACATTGCAGTTTTCGAAGTGACACGCAATCGGTTACTGATAATCTTAAGGTCCATTTTACACATTTCTTTAAGGACAGACCACTAAGCTTTCAAATGATGCTAACCTTTAAGGTTTTGAACTGTTTTTAATGTTTAAGCAAAGGCAATACTGATAAAGACTATATATATATATATGTGAATTTGACAAAATATTGCTCACGCGCGTCTTTAGTGCAAGCACATGCGTACTCACTTCATAAACCTAAAGGTTAAAAATACTTTGTAAGAAATGTATCAGGAGAATTTAATATCTGTGTTTTGCGGTTAATTGGGATGCTTTGTAAATATAAAGTGAACATAAATCGCAGTTTGAGGCGAATAAGACCTACTAGTATCCAGTGGCGCCGAACGGTTAACCACAGTTAACTCACGGTTAACCATATTAAGCAATAATGAGAAATGTTGACTTTGTTGCGATAAATATGCCTGCATTTTGGCATATTGTGCTGTTTCTAAACATAGTGTTAACCATCGAAAAGAATCAAGTGTTCACAACTATGAATTGTTCAGAACTACAACGGTTAACCACGGTTAACCACTGTAATTTAAATATACTAAAGACTCAATTATATATACAAAATAGTGGTTAACCGTGGTAAACCGTTGGAATACGCCAATGGTAACAGTAATTGCTCCTAAAACGTTTCTTAAGGGTTCCTCTATATGTAATAAAAGAATCAAGTCCCAAAAGGTATAAATTTATAACATTGCTTTAAATATAATTAAGATTTAGCTATGGTTAACCGTGCGGTTAACCGTCGAGTTATTATCCATTGAGTCTCAATCAAGTGCGCATCATATTACATTCGACTTTTGCTACTGATATATGTTCGCACACACTCATATATACTAGGTTATTCGAATTGATATAATGCACTAGTACATAGCAAGTTTTTCCCTAGCCAACTGAGAGATACGTTCCAATTCAGACGTTGCATGCACAACAGAAACCTGAGGGATAAGACGCTGCTTGATCTTCCGAAGGTGAACAGTGCAATAGGCCAATCAACATTCAAATATGCTGGTGCAAAAGACTGGAACTCTTTACCTTTAAACATTAGAGAAATTATATCCTTCTCAAGATTTAAACGTACTGTTTATACGCATCTTTTAGAACTTGACAATAAGTCTCATATTTGTAGTGTATAAGAATATGAATGTTTATATTGTATACACGGCGGTTGACTGTGGTGTAAAACTACCTGAAAAATACAATGAGAACTTCGACGTTTCGAGCGAAGGCCCTTCGTCTGGAAGTTAGTAGGGATATAAAATAAGTGTAACGTATTGTATATAAAATAAGTGTAACGTTGATAATTGCAAACACTGTTCTCCCGTTTATACCAGCAGCTTTGCTGATGGGATTTTTAACAGTTTAAATAAAGTCTTTATTATTATTATTATTATTATTATCATTATTATTATTATTATTATTATTATTATTATTTTATGTCCTATAAATGCTTTTAAACTCTCGTTATATGCTTATTATAAACGCTGTGTATAATGGTATAAACTCGAATATCCAAGATGGCGGATAGTCACGAAAGCGCGAGCTCCACATCTTGTTCGATTTCTCAACAAAAAACCGACGTAGTTTGCCCAGAGATTACAAAAACCACTTTCTTATACAAAAGTGAAGGAAATTTATTTTGGAAGGGAGATTTTGATGGCCTGAAAGAGTTCGTGGAAGACGAAATAAAATTGAGTGGCAAATGGCTGTCGCCTGGTGGGGAAGCAAAGAAATTCGTAAATCAAAATGGCAGGGTCCAAAGAGCAAAAAAATATCAATACTTAAAGACGACGAAGTCAAATACTTGGAGACGTCTCTCGAAGGATTTGCAGGCACGACAAGCAGTGAAATCAGCGATAACTCCAAAACGTCAATCGTCGAACACGTGCTTGCTCAAGTTGTGTTCCCCGTAGGTGAATTAAACAAAACATCAACATGTGAGAACTGCAAAGATTCTCTAAAATAGATCCTAAAATAGATCACATAATGTCGATGTTTACGAAGTTTCAGGAAAAGCAAGACGAAGAAAGTCAACAAACGGCAGAATCCGAGGCGAAAATCGCAAGTTTGGCTTCAGAGCATTCCAAGATGGCGACCGAAATTGAATCGCTAAAAGCAACCGTGGCAGAGCTAGAATTCGAGAACTCTGCAATAAAGAACGTTTTAGATATGAAACAAAGTGAGTGGATTAAAGTAGATTCTAAAAAAAGCCCATCAATTGAAATCGAAATTGTGGATATCCCACCTGAAACCCCAGTCCATAACAGTTTCTCAGCACTGGGTATTGAAAAGCCAGAAAAGGGAGCATATACGAGCTTTCCAGTGTTTGGTGATGATGAAGAGAAAGAGAAAACTCAGGATAGTAGCCATAAGGCCAATGACAACAGAAAAGTGTCAACATGGAAGAACACAGAACAAAATACCAGTGCCAAAAAAAGAAATGACTTGAATAAAACTATAGTGATTGGTGATTCAATGATCAAACACATCGACAGCAAGAAAATTGAAAGGGCTGCAGGAAGCAAATCTGTTTGCCACTCTTATAGCGGAGCAACTGTAAACCAGATTCACAAGAAATTTAAGGAACATGGAAATGAAGACCACTACATTTGCATTATACTTCATGTTGGGACGAATGACCTGGTTAACCAAGAAGCTGAACAAGTGGCGGTAGATATGGAGAAGCTGATGGAAGAAGTGAAGACGCACACAACAAAAGTTGCTGTATCAAGTGTGATTGAGAGGTATGATGGCCGGGTAATATCAAGCAAAATAAAATATTACAATGCCTTAGTAAGCAAATTATGCTCCAGGCATAATATTCATTTTATCAATAATAACAATATAGATAAGTCATTTTTAAATGGCTCAAATTTACATTTGAACTGGAAAGGTGATAGTGCTCTAGGCAGTGCATTCTGCACATATCTTAAGTCATATAGAGTTAAAACCCCTAGTAATGTATCGGCGCCTTCATGTGAAAACAACCAGGGTTTTCACCATGTTTATGGACACCGGAACAGAGAGTGGACACTATACCTAAAGTATGTCAGTCAGATGTTGCAGAACCAATAGATAGGCATAATGTTTTAAGTGCAAATGTGAGTAGCGATTTCTTAATTAGCCTGAACTCCATTCCTAAAGAAAGGGGTTTTAAAATGGCATTTATAAACATTGTTAGTCTGCCTAAAAAAATTGATGAAATAAGGTATTCAATGTCAAACAAAAACATTGATCTTATTGCTTTCAATGAAACAAGACTTGACCAATGTATAACTGATAACCTGATACACCTTGATGGTTACGATATTATTAGGAAAGATAGATCGAGAAATGGAGGTGGAGTATGTATTTACTTGCGTAGCTCTATAAATTATAATATAAGACACGATCTGATTCCCTCTGAACTAGAGGGTGTTTGTGTTGAAATTACTAAGCCACACAGTCGACCATTTCTTGTTACAACAGTTTATAGACCACCTAATTCATCATCTGAATTCTTTGACCACTTTGAAAAATTAATTAAAACTATTGATGATGAAGATAAAGAAATGTATATTATTGGTGATCTAAACTGTGACATGCTAAAACCAAATAAGGAATCTAATCCTTCTACCAAAAAAATTAAGTCACTATACGAATTGTATCAGTTATCACAGTTGATCAATCAAGCTACTCGAGTGACTATGACTACCACCAGCCTTATTGACCATGTAGTTACCAATAAACCAGAAAAAATTTCAAATTCTGGTGTTATCCATACAGGTATAAGTGATCATAGTTTGATATATGCCATCAGGAAACATTCCATTTTTAAAAAACAAGAAAACACTGCTGAAATTAGAAATATGAAAAATTTTGATAATCAAAAATTTGTTGATGATCTTCAGGGTCAGCGCTGGGAGTATGTATACTTTTTTGCTGACGACCCAAACACTATGTGGGAAATGTGGAAGAAATTATTCTTAGAGATTCTAGATAAGCATGCACCACTTCAACACAAAGATATTAGATCAAAAAAAATCCCTTGGATCACAAGTGATATGAAGAAACTTATAATTGCAAGAGACAAATTAAAAAGGAAAGCCATTATTACAAAGCTAGAAAAGGATTGGAAAAATTATAAAACAACAAGAAATAAAGTGAATATAGAACTTAGAAATGCTAAAAAAGATTATTATTCCTCGAAAATTGCTGGTCAAAAATGTGATCCAAAAAACGCTTGGAAAACCATAAACAATCTATTAGGTAGACAAAGCAAACCAACAGTGGTAAACGAGCTAAAGCTGGGTGAAAATAATTTAACAAATCCAAAAGATATTGCTGAGGGCTTTAATGATTATTTTTCAAATATTGGCCCTGATTTAGCAACCAATATTCATACTTCGAATGACAGCTTTGAAAGCTATGTTAAAATGCTAGATCAGAATTCACTGCTTTCCAGCCAGTTACTGTCAGTAATGTCTACCATCTCTTGCATGGTCTTTCTGGCAATAAAGCAACTGGAATTGATAAAATGTCTTGTAAAATTATTAAAATAGCAGCACCTGCCATTTCAGACTCGTTGACATATATTTTTAATCAGGCTATTACTCTCTCCACTTTCCCTGATGAATGGAAAGTGGCTAGAGTAATACCTCTGTACAAAAATGGCCAGAGTTTTGCCCGCTATAAGCAAAATTATGGAACGAATTCTGTATGATCAACTATATAAGTATTTGACAAAATTTGAACTTCTGAGTAACTCTCAGTTTGGTTTTCGAAAATTTCACTCCACAGCTACAGCATTACTAGACTGTACTAATGACTGGTATATGAACTTAGACAGGAAAATGTTTAACTTTGTAGTCTTAATTGACCTGAAAAAGGCATTTGACACTGTTGATCATCAAATTCTGTTAAAAAAGTTGGAGCTCCATGGAATAAAAGGACAAGCTTTGACCTTTCTTAAATCTTACCTCACAAATCGAAAACAAAAATGCCAAATAAAAGGATCCATTTCATCAGAGAAATTGATCAAATGTGGTGTACCACAAGGCTCTATTCTTGGGCCATTATTCTTTCTATTATATATTAATGATTTGCCTCAATGTCTAAATAATACAAAACCTCGGTTGTTTGCTGACGACACAAATCTAACCGCTACTGGAGATTCTATACCTCACCTTGAGGCTGCAGTGAATTCTGATTTGGAAAACCTTAGAAAATGGTTAATCGCCAATAAACTTAGCCTAAATGTAGCTAAGACCGAATTTATGTTAGTTGGTTCGAAGCCAATGATCAAAAGTATTTCAAATTCACAACCAAATATTGAAATTGAAAACAAACCAATTAAACAAGTTTATGAATGCAAAACTCTTGGAGTGACAGTTGACCAGCATTTATCTTGGAAAAGTAATACTGATAATATTTGCAAGACTAGTGATCCAAGGATAGTGCAAAGTTTCACTTTCAAAGGGAAAAAATCTATGTCACATTATATCGACTAACTGGAGGACAAGCGTGGTCTGTACATGCGTAATTGCTGTGCATGTATGTCGCGGCGGTTCATAAAACTGTTGAAATGAAATTATATAGCTATTATATAAAGTCAGCAAACACTGCATGGTTGAATGGAAGTATGTCAAGTTGTCAACACTGTAGACAGCCAAATACATTTTGTTCAATCGTACATCACAATTTTTTTGAATTCTTTATTTCCCCTTTTAATATTTGTAATCAGTATTTGACATCTATAGACTATACCATCGTATAAAATGCATGCATGAACGGCGAGTCATATGCGTTCTTGTCTTTAATATAAGTTCATTTGATTTTGTATTGTAAAGATTGCGACATATTTTTAGTCTCGTTGACATTTGTTTTACATTTCCCAAGGTCAACCTCAGAATCGCGACTTACTTCCTTGTTAATATTTAGAAATACTAGATTCTCGTTTGTATTATAGGTTTTGATTTGGCATTGATAAGTATTGATTTGCTTGTAAGATTGCTCGTAAGATTGCTCGTAAGATTGCTCGTTAGATTGCTTCGATCAAGAGATCACAATTTTGCACCCAACTGATGCTAGACTTGCGATCAAAGTCTGTGTCGATAACGCGTGGGTTATCTCCTCGTCTTTCGCTTTTAAATAAAGCTCCATCACCTCCCTGACGAGTGAAGGGATTGTCGTCAATCTCACAGAAAAAATGTCCATCTTGAATACATAAGACACAAATATTACACTTGATAAAATATTTGTAAAGTGAAGGTGAAACCAAGAATTGCTTAGCTGCGCATTAATATAAACAATGGCTGATGCAACACTTTAACATAAACCTGGAATCTTAATACCGGAATCTGTGCAGAATGTATAGTTGTGAGAATTTTAGCGTCGAAGCTTGTTTTATTAATTATTTGCCTAATTCAGGGATTTCAATGTTATTGTATGTATAAGAATGTATAAGTAAAAATCAGGCTCAGCGACAGCGTGAACAAACATTTTGTCTGGCCTCATATTGAATTAGGCTACTGAATATATTTTTGCATCAAATAATTACTACTTATACGAGGTATTATTTTGGTATTATGTTGTTCAAGCTGGTTTGAGATTCCTTGTTCAGCCCTGTTTAATGTTTGTTTGTTTAACATTATAAATATTTACTACCGTCTACGTACTCTACGGAATACATGCAGGCAGTCCGCACGCCAGTTATTTATAGTCAATATTTATATCAAATCGGCAAATGAATACAAGAAAAAATATTGCAATAATGAATATTCGACCCATTCAGTATTGTCTATTGAATATATAAATGACAAAACGCACTACTAATCCAAAAGGCCAAAATGAAAACGTTTATTTATAAATTTGATCGTATTTCCATCACATTCCCACTCCCAGCTGCCACCATTGTGCGGTAAATATTTCGAAATTTCGTATTTTCGTTCCGTGATATTATTAGATCAGTGGACTTGAACGCACGTGTTCATAGCTACCGGGGGAGTTAGCAACCCAATATTATATATAAAACGATTGTTATGATGTAGACGTTTAATACCACAACCCAAATGTTGTTCGTAAATCTAATTAAACACTGCATGAATACAACCGAATTGAGCTATAAGATAACTTGAAAGTGCTTAAAAAAGTTTCAACCCCAAAGTTTAACAACTTTAACAGATACGGTATTAATAGAGAATCTTCGCAAACACCCCCCGGAAAGTTTACACTATGATGTATCTATCTATGTATGTATGTATCTATGTATGTATCGCTCGTGTGAATTTTCGCCCCTCATCACAATACTGCAAAGTTAAAAACTTTGCACTAAAAATAACAGCAGGAATATCGGCTCTTCGGCGTTTAAAAGAATTTGCTGATAAGCAAACTCTTCTTTCTGTATATAATGCTATTGTTCGCCCATACTTCGATTACTGTTGTGAAGTATAGGATGTGCTTGGTGAAACACAATCAAAACGACTCCAAAAACTCCAAAATAGAGCTGCTCGAATGATCATGAATATGAGCAATGATATAGATCATTCTGTTGCTCTGCAGGCACTAGGCTGGGTGCCACTTAAAACAGAAAGGAAAAAAGCTAAAGCAAAAATGATGTACAAAATACTGAATAAAATGGGTCCTGAATCACTCACTAATCTTTTCACATATAAAGGTGAGATGACAAATTACAATCTTCGGGATATTTCAAGTAGTCTTTGTTTACCAAAACCGCGTACTAATAGCATGAAAAAGAGTTTCATGTATGACGGAGCATACCTTTGGAATTCTATTCCGAAGGAAATTAGAGAGAGCAAATCGCTTTCTTCTTTCAGGAATAAAATCGCTACTCACATAAATAGTAATTGTAAATAGATGTTCCTGTAAATAGATTTATACCAGTTCAGTAAGTTAGTCACTATCAATTTCCTTAATACTATAATTGTCATATAGTCTTATTTTGTAAATAATTTTAAATACTATAGTTATTATGTACACGCCCCCCCGTGGAAATCAGCTTCGGTTGACGGGGCCAGCGTGGTTAAATAAAGTTTTCTATCTATCTATCTATATAAACTAAGACATGCATGGTGATTTCGACCAAGATTTAACGGGCCTATAATGCAAATTACTTCAGTTTCCTGTCAGCAATGTCGGTAAAAATACTTAAACTTGACTTTAAATTATAGTGACTTACACTAAAAGATGATAATTGCCAAATAAGGACAGGTCATACATTCTATATATGTACGATATTGGCAATAGTTACCCTGCACGCTCATTACCTTGACAGTAGAATTGTTACGCGCGCTATTAATTGCAATAGTCAATTTCGCATATTATATGTTTATGCAACACGTAAGAAATAAATAATTGCACAATCCCTTTTAAATCTTTAAGGCTGGTCTGTTTTATAACAATCTAATGCTTAGCAGAGTAATTCCGACGTTAAATCGTCAATATAACCCTACATATTCCCGCTATTTCAAGGTCCGTTCTCAGACAATCCTGGACATAACTTGTTAATAAAATTCCAAGGTGCGTCTGTCAGAGTATAAACACAGAGTAGAGATCATACAGAGGTGGAACGGGCCGTCGTAAACACTTGGGAGTCTTACGTTTTCGTGTACCCACCTAATTTCGAGCGGCCGGGCAAAAAATGATCAACTGCGCATGCTCGGCAAGTCCCCCCATTCCCCAAGATTTTCGGCTCTTTAAAGTTTCACAATCTTAAGGTCTTTCGCATTTTTATGCAGTTAAAAGCAAACCGCCATCTGAATCGTGCACTTTAACTGCGCATGCTCGGCAAGCGTCTGAAGCATAAGTGGGTACACCCGTTACACCTCTGTATGATCTCTACTCTCTGGTATAAATGTACTATAATTTCTGTATCTGACCTTGGATATCCCCCCTTCC
Source organism: Trachythela sp. YZ-2020 (assembly GCA_016169945.1). Lineage (NCBI taxonomy): Eukaryota > Metazoa > Cnidaria > Anthozoa > Malacalcyonacea > Clavulariidae > Trachythela > Trachythela sp. YZ-2020. The sequence continues at coordinate 1,336,872 of JADLSH010000236.1, read as the reverse complement.
CCCTAGACAATGTTGTTATGTTGCGTTTCAAGCCTGTGGATAATAATAGGTTTGTGGAGGGGGGCGAAAGCCTAATGAAGTTAGTTGAATGTGTGTTCCGGAAAATTTAAGCAATTTTATCAACTGTTATGTCCACGATTGCAGGCGCTCTCAGTTTGCGGCAGGCTATATAAGAGGAATACATGAAGTATTGCAACGGAGGCGACGCGCGAAGGGGACTGAAATTGGGAAGCACTTCCCAATTTCCCCTGCGCGCTTCGCTCGCCAGTGTAATACTTCATGTAGAAAAACCCATCATAGCTAATTTCTAAATAATGCTCTGGAGACGCCTGGTTACGAGGCAGTCAATTGTATAAATTTCTGAATGATAACTTTTTGCTTTCTAAATATCAATCTGGTTTCCGCCCCAAACACTCGACTTTGACGGCGCTTATTCAAATGTGCGATTCATGGTATGAAAATATGGATAATGGCGAATTAAATGGTGTAGTTTTTATCGATATTCGTAAAGCCTTTGATTCAATTAATCACAATATTTTGTTACGCAAAATGAAAGAACAATTTGGAATTTCTGATATTGAATTAAAACTTTTCGGATAAGGAACAAGTGTGCATTGTCAACGGCTCAATGTCAACCTCAAAAAAGATAGTCTGTGGGGTTCCTCAAGGATCCATCTTAGGCCCGTTACTGTTCTTATTATATATTATATTAATGATCTACCTGAATGTCTCGAAGAAACTACCCCATGCTTATATGCTGATGATACACAGATGTTCTCGTCAGCTAAGGATATTGCGGAACTAACGGCTAATTTAAACAATGACTTGGAAAAAAAGTCATTGGCTGATTAACAACAAATTGCAGCTCCATCCAACTAAAATAAAATTAATGTATGTTGGATCGAGGCATAATCTTGGCAAAATTAATCTTGATGAAACACTTAGTTGGGATGAACACATTGAATTTATTTGCAAAAACGTTGGGGCCGGTATAGGAACTCTAAAATTAACACATTAAGCCCTACGTCCCTGCAAATACGTTACAGTCGATTTATAATGCCCTGATACAGCCTTATTTCGACTACTGTTCTTCCCTTTGGGGAGTCTGTGGCAAGGCTCTAAAAAGTAAATTACAAAAGTTCCAAAATCGCGCAGTATTATAGCTGGTGTTGGCTATGAAATTAGGTCCACTGACGTTCTTCGATCCCTCGGTTGGGATAATTTAGACACAAGAAGACACAATACCAAAGCAATCTTATTGCATAAAGTCCTAAGTAATAGTTCAGCACAGTTATGATCTCAGAAATTGTCACACTGATCTGACTCTTCCTAAACCGAAACGACAATTTCTCAAAAATAGCTTTAAATACAGTGGTGTTAAACTCTGGAACAGTCTTCCCACTGAGGCCAAAGAAGCGCAATCTATTTACTATTTCACTGAAAAGTATTATTGATAAGGGTCACACCAATTTCTCCTTTTGTAAATAATCTATTTTGTTCTTTTTATCTTCTTGTAAATATCTCGAACGTGCGGTGCCAGTGTGAGTAGAGTATAGCAAATACGGCGGTTGATTGTTGTGTAAAACTACCTGAAAAATACAATGAGAACTTCGACGTTTCGAGCGAAGGCCATTGGTGGTTAGTTGAGCAGCAAACTACAAAAGTTACAAAATCGGGCTGCTCGCGTGATTACCAATTCCACATATGAAACCTTCAAGCTCTCTGCTAGAAGAGCTCAAATGGCATAAGTTGTCCATCGGTCGTAAAAGACAAAAGGCAATTCTTATGTACAAAATTCTCAATAATAACAGACCTCAATATTTACAAGAAATATTTGCTCAGAGAAATTTTACGTATAATCTGAGGGATTCTGAAAACAAACTATTTGTCCCAAAACCACATACAGATTTTCTTAAGCGTTCTATTAGCTATGATGGAGCAGTTTTATGGAATGGTTTGCAAAACATGTACGATTGGCTCCAACCCTCCGTGAATTTAAAAGAGGTGTAGAAAATGTGTTAACTCCAGACTTCCACACGGCAATCATCGGTAAACCAGTATTTTCTGTATTTTATCTGTCACTGTGTATATGTATTTTTATATTAGCATGCATTACTGATGATTCTACCGTGTATAAATAAAGTTTAATAAAAATGGAAACTTATTCTCACTTATTAAGGTAACTTACAATTGGCTACTTGAATCACAATTTAACTCTAAATAATGTAACATGCAAATATATATATTTTTATACAAATCAACCAAATATTTCAAATAGCTAATAATTCGGGATTTCCCCATTCTTTGTTTCGACAGCAGAAGATATAATAAGTAGTTCTAATGGCAATGGTCATCATTTTTCTAATGCAATACATTTGGTGGTTTTTATCGAGACCAACAGCATCTAACATACTTAAAAAAGTAGAGCACTCTTTTGCAGACACACCTAGGGAGCTCATATTTATAAATTGAACATGGTTAAAATATTGACGTTGCTGTCTTACTATTTATTTTCTTTACGTTTGGCATTGTTTTCGAGGTTTGTTTCATAACTGACAGTAAGCTCGACAACATACAGGGTACCATTTGAACATGCCAACAATAAATCTGGACGATATGTGTCACCAGTAAGTATTGATGGACTTTTGAATCCAGGTATATCAGCGAAGAGATTAGAACCATCTACAGTTTGTAGTGTATTGGCAAGAAAGTTCAGGATTGAATTGTGCCTCCACGTAAAACGGTCAAGATAGGATTGACATCCAGCAACCACGTGTAATAGTGTTTCTGGACTGAGACAAAAGGTGCATTCTGAACATGAAGATATTCCCCATCTGTTAAGGTTTCTGCGTGTCGGAAGAGAATTGTTAAGTATAGTGTATAGTGAAGTTATAAATGTTTTTAGGCAGTTTAGATTGTGCAGAAGACCACACCTTGTTGAGCTGTGATAAGGAGAACTTGGTAATGCTGGAGAAAAAGGAATAATAATAATAATAATAATATTATTATAACTAGAAGTTACTACCGCAAGGACGTGCTGCCGCAGAAGCCTTCAACCACGCAGGCTATGACCAATGTGCCTCTATATACCATAGTACTCTGTGTAAAGAGAGACAACTACAGGGATTGAAGGATCTCGCTTAATAATGTAAACGGCTTATATTAATACAAGCTATGACCAGCGTATATCGTTGATTAGACTTGCTCCAAGTCGACCTCTGCTAGTCGAGGGCAGCACTGGCCGAGGGCAGCACTGACTCTTTCGCAAATACTTCCTTGAAAATTCCTTCGTTATAAAGACGATCCTAAAGACGAGGGACTTTGAGAAAGTCTAATCGTTGATATGATAGTGATTGTACCTCAGCTGTTTGACGTCTTGGCTTGAGTATAATAGAGACCTTACGATGTAGGACGGCAACGCGAACGACAACGGCCAAAAGAAACTGCTTCAAATAAATCAATTAAATAAAACTTGTCGTGTATTATCAATCGAGTGAATTCAGTTCAGTTTGTGAAAGTTGAGATTGTTGAATATTTAGTTAATTAATAGGTAATGGTAACTGTGACGTCAATTGTGTGTAGATCAGTAGATATAATCCGTAAAATACGTATAATTGAAGAGTGTGACTTGATAGCCGAGCGAGGCGTGTGACAAAGCAAAACCTGTGATTGTGAATTAAATTTTATAACTACATCTGTGACTTTAAGTGAATAGTGTTGCAACTACACTACATTTCCAACACTAAGTGGCACCTCCGACGGGATATACGTTTCCAGAATGAGCGACGAGAATGAAGAGACAAACCTGAACGCAGATTTAGAAACGAAGCTAAAGCTTCTCAATTTTACTCGGGACAAAACTGATATGTTGATAACATATTCGAGTGAACTGGCCATGGAACGGCAGTTGAAAGCGCTGAATAAAATCGTGGACGAAGTGGATACTGTACGAAGAGATGTTGAACAGTGTAAATTCGAGAACGGCGAGAAAGCAGAAGATATTGCAACATGGGGAGAAGACTTGGACGAAAATATTGGTAAAGCAGACGAAGCAATGACGAAACTGAAAAGCGCCATAAACGAGGTAAGATCCATCCAAATTGTTAAAGCAAAGGAAAATGAGCATGCTTTGAAAGAAAAGGAACGCGAAGAACAATTAATATTTGAGAAACGACAATTCGAACAAAAATTAGAATTTGAACAAAAATTAGAAGAGAGTCGCAAAGCAAAAGGTCAAACTCATGAATCGAAATCGCCTAAAACTCAGATCCATTCCAAACTTCCAGAATTGAAAATTACTAAATTTAACGGCGACGTGACAAATTGGCTGACATTTTGGAATAAGTTTGAGGCTGAGATTGATAAGTCTGACCTCGCGCCAACTACGAAATTCGCCTACTTGAAAGAAATGCTAGAACCGGGAATACGCACTGAAGTAGATGGATTGCCCTTTTCAATCGAGGGATACGAGCGCGCGAAGACAATTTTAAAAAGTGAATATGGGAAGCATATATTATCGTGAAATCGTGAACGCATATATGAAATCGTGAACGCATATATTCAAAGCATCATGAATTTGCCAGTAATTACTACGTCAAAGCCTTTTCAAGTACATGCATTTTATAAGACGCTATTGTTCAATGTACAATCATTAGAGACCTTGGGCAAACTTCAAGATGTCAAAGGCAATGTGCGATGTGTCATAGATAAGCTTAAAGGGATTAAATCAGATTTGGCGAGGGGCCAAAGTGGGTGGCAGGATTGGGATTTCCCTCAATTAGTAGAAGCCCTCAAGCAATGGAAAGATATCAACCCACTTGAGACGAGCGATGACAACAAGAGAAAGTCGCCGGGGGCTATGCGCCAGTATCACACACGCGAGCGTCTTCAACCCGGGGGGTGCGTATACTGTAACAGTGAAGTACACAAATCAAGCGATTGCGACAAAGTGACAAGAGTTGATGAGCGTAGAAAACACCTCGCTAAGAACCGTCTCTGTTTCAATTGCACGCGAGGTCAACATCGCGCCGCTGATTGCAAAAGTCGTTCTGCATGCCAGAAATGCCAACGTTAAGCATCACACGTCAATTTGCGATAAACAAAATAATCAGCTTTTAGCAGCCTCTTGTAATGAAAACAGATCGGTATGTTATCCTGTTGTTGTCGTCGAAGTGAACGGAATTAAATGCCGTGCATTGCTAGACACTGGGGCGGGTAGTTCGTATGCATCTAGTGCTTTAATTAACCTGTTAAACATTAAACCAGTAAAGACCGAGAGACGGCGTATCGAGATGATGATAGGTTATGTCAACAAAACCATTAACATATTTGAAATTCGCGCGAAAAGCCTTGAAAGTGACTTTTCTCTAGAAATGCAAGTGAGCAAAATAGACCGTGAGAATCTGTTGGTCTTGGAAAATCCCAAATACGCTGAAATGGTAGCAAAGTACAGTCATTTGCAAGCCGTAGAAATGCTCGACAAAGACGATAAAGCCGGATTACCTGTTCATCTCGTGATTGAAACCAACGAGTACACAAGAATCAAGACAGAAACTGCACCGAAAATTGGCCGCCAAGGAGAGCCCATCGCAGAGAAAACCAAGTTTGGCTGGACAATAATGTCTCCAGGGAAAGAGGTGAACGTGAATGAAATGTTTCTTACCCAGACCTCCAGCGCAGACTACGAGCAGCTTTGTCGTCTCGATATTCTTGGGTTACAAGACTCCCAGCCGGTGATCAAGGCGTGGTTCACAATGAATTCGAGGAGCAACTGCGGCGAAGTCCAGAGGGTTGGTACGAGACAAACTTGCCATGGAAAGGAAACCACCCAACCCTTTCCAATAACAAAACCGGGAGCTTACGACGACTGACGACGGAGCTTACGACGGTTACCACTTTGCCGAGTTCGAAACAATGATTGGGGCACTTGACGCCGAAAATTTAGAATATTTTCTTCTTTGATTTCACACCGACGGCTAACTCCTCATGTAAAAACACATTAACTGAACTATTTGATATTTATGGCTTGCATCAGTTGATTGAAGAACCAACTCGAATTACCGAGAAATCTACCACTATGATTGACCTCTGCCTAACAAATTCACTATCAACAACTGTTGATTCTGGTGTAATTAATCTTTCAATTAGTGACCACTCGATGGTCTGTATTATACGCAAAGCACATTATGTACAGACAGAGACAAGAAACATAGAGACTAGATCAATGAAAAAATTTAATAGAGATAGTTTTCTAAGCGAACTGGGACAACAACCTTGGGAAAATGTTTATATGAAGACCCAAATGTAATGTGGGCAACATGGAAAGATTTATTAATGAATGTAATTGACAGGCATGCACCACTTAGGACCAGGCGAGTCAGCAGCAAGCGATCCCCCTGGGTTACCAATGAATTAAGACATTTAATTTTTAATCGTGATTTCTTAAAAAAGAGAGCTATCTCTTCTAAAGATTCACAAGAATGGTCTCAATATAGACATGCAAGAAATCAGGTCAACAATGAAATCAAAAAAGCAAAGCGACTTTACTTTACCAAAAATCTTGATAAACATAAAGGAGATATGAAAAAAACATGGAAGTTAATTAATGAATTAAGTTCGCGAAACTGTACGAAAATTAAAAGAATTTCGGAAATTAAGATGGGCGAGCAAGTAGTAACTTCACCTGTTGAAATGGTGAAACGTTTAATAGCAACGGTTGGGGTTGATCTTGCAGCTGAAATACCTGCTTCTGAGTATAACCCAGAGGCCTATCTCACACCTACAGATAAAACGTTCAACCTGCAAACTCCTATGATTGATAGAGTCCACAGATTGTTGAAAACGATTGATGAAAAGAAATCTATTGGTCTTGATAAAATACCAAATAAATTGTTAAAAATGGCGGCAGATGTGATTGCACCTTCTTTAACAGAGATATTTGCTAAATCTATTCATACTGGAATATTTCCAGATGAATGGAAGGAAGCAAGGGTTACCGAGCAGTAAGAGTCATTACGAGGTCGCACTATGATGCAAGTGCTAGTCCTCTTTTGAATAATTTGCACCTAGACAATCTTTGTTTACGACGCAAAAAGATTAAGGCTGGAATTATGTTTAAAATAGTCAATGGTGATGCACCATCTTACCTGCAAAATCTTTTCTCTGTTCACGACAGTGGGTACAACTTAAGAAACTCTGAAATAAAGCTAAATTTGCCCAAGCCACGAACTAACTATTTAAAGCGAAGCCTTTGTTATACTGGAGCCTTATTATGGAATAATCTGCCTCAAGATATACGAATGCTTCGTTCGTTACCACTATTTAAGAATTCCTTAAACTATTACTATAATTTGTAAAATGACTCCCACACGGCAAACTTGGAAATCAGTTGTAATTATTTTTCCTATCTAATTAATGTACTGAAGTTTTTACCGTGTCAAAATAAAGTTTTATTGTATTGTATTGTATTGTGAGAAAGCTAGAGAGATCCGACCTTCTCGAGAAATACGATCAAGTCATTAAGGATCAACTTGATCAAGGAATCGTTGAACGAGCTGAAGATGTTCCACAAGGACGTGAGTTTTACATACCTCACAAGGCGGTTGTGAGGGAATCTGCAGAAAGCACAAAACTTCGAGTTGTATATGACGCGTCTGCTCGTGCAGGTGAGAACTCTCCATCGCTGAATGAATGCTTAAACCCCGGACCACCATTGCAAAACCACCTGTGGAGTGTTTTGGTTAGAGCGCGTTTCCATCCAGTTCTGATCACCGGAGATGTGAAACAAGCCTTCCTACACGAACAAGATCGAGATGCCCTTCGATTTCATTGGTTCAAAGATCTGCAGACGAAGACAGTAGAAGTTCTCCGGTTCACTCGTGCGTTATTCGGGTTAGCTCCATCGCCATTTCTCCTTGGGGGAGTAATTCAGCATCATTTGGAGAAATTTCGAGCAATCCACCCGGAAATTGTTGAGGAAATCACGAGAAGTTTATATGTCGACGATCTGATCAGTGGCGGTGACAACGAAGACGAGGCAAGCGTATTAAAGAGTAAGGCGACAAAAGTTGCGAACGCAACCTTTAAACTGCACAAATGGCACTCTAATGTTCGAGAGTTAGAGTCGCCCGTCCAAGACCTCCAAGCGAACAGCGACGAGACAGAAACTTTCGCTAAGCAACAGCTTGGAGTAGCCAAAGGAGAGAACGCAAGCGTCCTGGGACTGCCGTGGAACAAAGAGCACGACACAATAGGAGTCAAGTTTCCATCCGGGTCAACCGAGCAAACGAAGAGAGGGATCCTCGGTAAGATCGCTAGAATCTACGATCCACTGGGATTGGTTGCACCTGTTACCCGTACCGGCAAACTACTATACCGTGAAGCTTGTGACATGAAACTAGGCTGGGATGCAAAACTACCTGACGAACTGTCGCGGAGATTGTTGCGATGGGAAGAGAGTCTACCAACTAGTACCACGACTAACCGATCCTTGGCTGCACATCACGAGCAGATTAACGAAATCCATCTTCATTCCTTTGGAGACGCCAGTGGAAAAGGGGTAGCAGCCGTGGTTTATGGAGTCGTGTTTCAGCCACTGGGAGTAAGTCAAGGTTTGGTCGCAGCCAAAGCGAGGCTGGCGAAACAAGGTCTAACTATTCCCAGGTTAGAACTTGTTTCCGGTCACATGGCGGTCAATCTGATCTCCAACGTGAAGACGGCGCTCGAAGGTTTCAATGTGACTCGACAAGTTTGTTGGCTTGATAGCAGTGTTGCTTTGCATTGGATTCGAGGAAACGGCAGCTACAAGCAGTTCGTGGCAAATCGTGTTGAGAAGATCAGACAACATGACGAAGTCGAGTGGCATTACGTCAACACTGAAGAAAATCCTGCGGATCTTGCCAGCAGAGGTGGATCGGTGACGGTGAGTCAGAATGATTCATGGTGGAGTGGACCATCCTGGTTGGCAGATAACGAGCAATGGCCATCAAACATCATTACTAGCACTTCATCAGAGAGCCGATCTGAAGAGAAAATTCTGAAACAAATCTTCGCCATAGCCCAAGTCGAGAATGATGATCTTGATACCTTACTGGAGAAGTTCCCTTACTGGAAACTAGTCCGAGTATGTGCATGGATTGCAAGATTTTCCAAGAACGCGAGACAACCGAAGAGAAATCGACCCCTGGGACCGTTATCAACTGAAGGAATAGAGCAGCAAGTGAGTTTCTGGGTCAAACGAGCGCAGCAAGAAGCACAACTTACGGAAAATTTCCAAAGAGATCAAGTCCAGTTAAATCTCCAACCCAACAACGAAGGAGTACTCGAATGTCGTGGAAGGATACAGGGACAGTATCCAATATACCTACCTGACTGTCATTTGTTTACCACCAAGATCGTGACAGAAGCACATCTGAAAACGCTGCATGGAGGAATGGGTCTCACTATGACAAGAATAAGAGGACGGTATTGGGTCCCTCGGCTGCGGAGACTGGTGAGAAAGATAACCAAAGTGTGTGACGGATGGAATCGGTTTCAAGCGAAAGCCTTTGCAACGCCACCGCCAGGAAAGTTACCAACAGATCGCACAGAGGGTTCCGAAACTTTTGAAGTAGTGGGAGTTGACTTTGCGGGACCACTTAAGTATCGGAAGAAGAAGAACGTAGAAGGGAAAGCCTACATCGTGGTCTACGCATGCAGTCTCACGCGAGCTCTCTACTTAGAAGTTCTGACGAGCATGGAGACAGTCGAGTTCTTGCGAAGCCTGAAAAGATTAATTGCGCGTCGTGGTCGTCCCAAGAAAATATATTCGGACAATGGTGGAACATTTGTTGCAGCAGCGAAGTGGGTAAGAGCGGTGATAAAAGACGAGCGATTGAACGATTTCCTAGCGAGAGAAGAGATAAAGTGGCAATTCAACTTGAGTCGCGCTCCATGCTGGGGCGGTCAATTTGAAAGGTTAATCGGCCTCATCAAGCAGTCCCTCTACAAAACCATTGGGAATGGATTTTTGTCTTTAGAAGAGTTGCGAGAGGTGATCTTGGACGTAGAAGTGAGCCTTAACAACCGGCCACTAAGTTATGTAGAGGACGATGTTCAGAAACCCATCTTAACCCCAAACTCCCTACTATTTGGTCGTTCCAACCTGTTACCCGAGTTAGAACCTCGTCGATTGGAATCGAAGGACCTTCGGAAGCGAGCGAAGCATCTTCGACGTTGCAAGGAAGCGGTATGGCGTCGTTGGACGGGGGAGTATTTGAGAGGTTTACGTGAACGGCATCACCTCAAGCATAACGGAAAGTCGACCGCACCAACAGTAGGCGAGGTCGTTATTATTAAATCGGACGAGAAGAATCGAGGAAAGTGGAAAATGGGAATAATCGAGAAGACGATTCCAGGAATAGACGGTGTTGTACGAGGAGCGAAAGTTCGCGTGGGAAACACAACATTGGAAAGAGCCATTCAGCATCTCTATCCGCTGGAATTGTCTTGCGATATGTCAGCAGAAAAGCCGGTAGCAAAACTTAATGCTGAACCAATCGATTTTGAACCGAGAGCGAAGCGACGAGCAGCTGTCGAAGCCCAAGACGGAATCAAGGCGGTTGGAATTGCAGAAGATGATGATAGTAGCTAAGAGAACATTTATATATTTTATACTTTATAGAAACGTTTGAATTGACTGAGAACATTTATACATAGATATCTGGTTTTGTTTGTTTTACTATATCCAGTTTTGTTTCAAGAAATATGAACTAACGAGAACATTTGTCTCGTCCGAGAAAAATGGGGGGAGTGTGTTGAATATTTAGTTAATTAATAGGTAATGGTAACTGTGACGTCAATTGTGTGTAGATCAGTAGATATAATCCGTAAAATACGTATAATTGAAGAGTGTGACTTGATAGCCGAGCGAGGCGTGTGACAAAGCAAAACCTGTGAAAAACAAGGGTGCAGCATACACTATGCCGCATTGCACCGCTTCGCTTTGTTGCCAGCTCAGCACTTTTTGATGTTGCCATGGAAACAGACCAGTTTCCCGCTAAATAAAATCACGAGCTGGCTTTGCTAGACAAATGAACGCAAGAATGTCCAACACAAAACAAAAAGAGCCAAATTTTACATGGACTTACCCAAAATCATCGTTGTTTACGTTCGCTTTTGCCCTTTCGTTTTGCACGAAAAGTTGAAGTTACCAGTGTTTGCCGGAGTCGTCGCCTTGATGAATAGGCAGCTTTAGCAAACACAACGCGATGTCAAAGAGGACGTGAAAATGGCGTAAAAATGGCGTGGGCACATCCATAGATGGGCACATCACGCCATTTTTACGCCATTTTCACGTCCTCTTTGACGTCGCGTTGTGTTTGCTAAAGCTGTCTAATAATAGCTAGTCGACAGACAAAATGATAGACTAGCCATTATTTGAAGGACGCTTGCTGCCGTAAAAGTAAGTATACTGCGACCATTTTTAATTCATCTTGTAATATATTACAAATTTCGCGCCAAAATTAGTTGTGTACCGGATTGGCCTGTTTACACTGCTCCGGCACACACCGGATTACTTTTCATATCACCTCCAAAGCGGAGTGAATTTTGCTCCGCGTCGCGTACCGGATTACTGTGGCGTAGTGTAAACAGCAGCCGAATCCGGTATGAAAATCGCTACGCTCTGATGTAATCCGGTATAGTGTAAACAGGGTATAATTTAACCGGAAGTATTGACATTCATTGATATTAATAGTAATGACACTATGGGAGTTCGGTGTAAACATAAGCGTAAAGTAAATATAGAAATAAATTGATACAAAAGACAGAAGATTAGTCAAATATTATACATGGTCCTTCGAGATTCGGATTAAACGATTGTGAGATGTCTGCCGTGACGAAAAAGAAAAAAATACGCCAAGGACACCGAGCTTACACTTCGAAAATACTGGGAAATGTGAAAAGCGTAATACAGAATTATGAACCGTCGAATGAGAACCGATTGAGACAACTCAAGATTTCCTTAGAAGAGAGGCTAAAGAAACTGAAAACCTTAAACGAAGAAATACTTGAAGTTATTCAAAATGACAACGAAATTACGAGCGAAATAGAAGAGTCCGGAGAGTTTACCGAGAATATTTATGGAGCTATTGTAGAGATCGACAGTGTGTTGTCGCAGAGCAAATTACACCAACAACTAGAAAACAACGGAGACAGTTTAATCGCAGAGACACAGAGTTTAACGCAGAGCAATGAATCGAAGGATAAACACGCGAAATTACCGAAACTTGTATTTAATTACCTTTTACGGAGAATCAACTCGATGGCTGTCGTTTCAACGACAACTCAACGGAATTGTTTTAAAAGCGCTGTTCTTATGAACGATGAACTGTTAAAGTGGTACAACCTTTCACGCGTACAACACTATACAACATAAAACAGTGATCTGTAAACAACAATCTCGACGTTGACGTTGCCGAGTATTATATGCATATAAATCCAGTCATATTGCTTGCATCTGAAGTAAACCATGGCCAACTCCATGACCATGTCTTGATGTAATTTTTGAATAAAGAAAATCGTAAATTATAAATACCTGTGTTTTAATTAAGAAAATCCTTCGAGCTTTTGCATCATTCATAAATTGTCGAAGTCACCCCTCATTTTAAAAACATCCTTTGAGCCAACCCCCCGTCGAAATTACGAAATCTTACCAGACAGACAAACCCCAAATATCTGGGTCGAGTGAACTCTGGCAAAACAAAAGGGCGTCAAGACGGCAGCAAATCATGAATAAGATTTTTATAGTAGTTGGATTTACATATCTTAACTTGTTGGTTTATGAAATTCTTAAGTTCGCGGTAGGTATTCCAATGGTAGTCTGAGTTAGATTTTTGAGCATGTTTTAGATGGAAATCACGTTCACGCATGAGTTCAAGTAGTTCAGAAGTCATCCAAGGTGCTTTAACAGCATTTTTAGCTCTTTTAGTACGCATTGGGGCGTGCGTGTTGACCGTTTCGGAGAATGTATCGCACCACTTGTTTACGATTTCATTAATGTCATTTAACGAATCAACGAAAGACCAATCTGCTTTTTCTAAATCATTAGCGAAATTACTTTTGTTGTAACGCTTGTAACAACGATAATTAATGTCTCGATGACATCCGCCAGATTTAGGAACTCCTGCTTTGATGGTACAATAAATAAGAGAATGATCGCTGAGTGATAAAGGAGAAACACCACTTGAAACAACGCGCGGAAGATTGTTCACGAAATTTAAGTCTATCGTAGATTGTGTGCTTGCAGTAATTCTAGTTGGTGACGCAATGAGATGATCAAATGAAAACGCACGGGCGAGTATTTTCAAGCGTGATTTGTCCGTTGATCGTTGATTGTAGTCAACATTAAAATCACCCAATAAAATAATTTCTGCGTTATCTGCAATTTTAGCAAGATCCTTGCATAGTTCATCAACAAAGCTATTAATAGGCAAGTCCGATGGTCTGTATGCAGAGCAAACAAACAGTGATTTAGTATGAGGTCGTATAATTTCAATCCAACATGTTTCGATGTTTTCGTTACATAAATCATTACGAGTTCGGTAGGGTAAGCCTTCCCTAATATATATAGCCGTTCCACCACCAACTTTAACTTTTAACTTTCGACACAGTAAAAACATCCGGGAAACCCTAGTGCACAGCTCACTGCGACAGGACTCTGTGTCACCAGCTGGCACTGTTTCCTGTGGTCGTGCTAAGTGCTACACTTGTAAGCATTTAAACCTCGCCATCTGTATTCGGCTCCAAAATCTCAGTTTGTCATCAAGCACAGTTTCACGTGCATCTCCTCCAACCTCGTTTACTGCATCTCTTGCAGCAAATGTGGCTTGCTCTACATCGGAGAGTCGGAGAGACTGGAAGACGTTTAGGCGATAGGTTTGCTGAGCACTTGCGTGATGTTAAGAACAAGGTGCACAACAAACCGGTTGCTAGGCACTTCAACAGTGCCAACCACTCCTTTTCTGATATGAAAATATGCGCCATTCATCCCATTATTGGTGGCAATGATACCCGTCGGAAGCAAGAAAAGCGTCTAATTTTTAAACTTGGCACCATTCAGCCTGATGGTATCAATGAGCGCCTCTCCTTCATCTAGCTCATTCTTTTCTCTTAAATACTTCTTATATGCTTTCCTCTATATCCCCTCTTCCCTTCCCTTGTACGACATTTATAGCGCTTTGATAAGTGTAACGCCTGTGCGCAGGCCTTCGACCCTATAATCGGGCCGAAGCCTGCACGCAGTCTATATCTTTACATATTAATTCTATTTTGTTATGATTGTTATGACTACTTTATTTTCATTGGTTAATATTTTGTTCACGTGACAGCTTTTATAGCGTTGCTATAAAAGCTGATGTAATGTGTTTATCTGTCTACTAATTTCTCCTGACGAAGGGCTTTAGCTCGAAACGTCGAGATTTTGTTTATATATTTTAGGCACACGCGAATCAACCCTAATTTGAGCAATTTAATAGTTTGGTATGTTAATTTCTGCATTGGTGATAGAAGGTTTTAGCCAAGTTTAAATTCGTTTTAATTCGTTGGATTAAGAGAGCCAAAATCGGGGGTTCATGTTAGAGTTATCTTCGACTCGGGAAGTCAGAAGAGTTTCATTAAAAGAAGTGTGCGAGGTCAACTGAAATTAGCAGCAATAGCCAAGGAGTCGGTGGTAATAAAAACATTCGAAAGTATTGAGATCGGTCGTACGGAAACTTGTGATAAAGTTCAATTCACCGTCGAGATATTGGAGGACATTCCTCGACCAAAATGGAAGCCTACGTTGTGCCTGATATTTGTGCGCCAATTTCTAGTCAAAAAATCGACCGAGCGAAACGTTGTTATGCTCACTTAAGGAAAATCGACTTGGCTGATTGTAACAACGGTAACGAAGAGATGGAAATCCAGTTGCTGATCGGAGCAGATTATATGTGGTCGTTTTTCACGGGAGAAATTGCAAGAGGAGAGAAGGAGATTGGTCCAGTGGCGAGCAAAACCAGACTGGGATGGGTACTATCGAGTCCAATTTCAGCTACGAAGAAACAAAAACTGTCTAACGTAAATTTTGTTTCAGCACATGTTCTAAAGATCGCAGGAGATTACCAAGAGAAGATAGCAGCAGAAGAATTACTTCACCAATTGTGGGATATCGAGTCTATTGGTATACAAGATAAAGAAACAGTTTTGAAGAACGTTACCTTTGAAGATGGAAGATACTCCGTTAGTTTACCATTAAAGAAACAGCATGAACTTTTACCAGACAACCATGACCTGAGCTTAGCGAGATTGAATACCTTAGTTAAACGTCTGCGTAAAGACTCACCAATCCTTCAAGAGTACAACGGAATTATCCAGGAACAGCTTCACAAAGGAATAGTTGAAAGATTTGAAGAGTCGCAAGAACAACAAGTCGGTCAGACACATTATTTACCACATCAAGCAGTCATCGAGAAAATTACCAAGGATAGAGAAAAAAGAGAAGTAAAAATAACTGATATCGCCGCAGAGGGAGACGAATCGTATGCCAAAACCACGGTAGGTGGTCTGGATGAAATCGACCCTGCTACGGCGCACAAGGTCTTGGGACTTAACTGGAACCTGGAAAGCGATACATTCACTTTGAAACTGAACAAGATCTTTAATCTTGGAAAGAGTCTTGAACCAACAAAACGGAACGTTTTGAAATTTACTGCCAAATTGTTTGATCCTTTGGGCTTTATTTCGCCAGTGACAGTGCAACTTCGCATGCTACTGCAAGATCTGTGTGCCAAGAAACATGACTGGGACAATATCATTTCCCAATCAAATACCAAAACCCTTCGAAAATGGCTGGATAATGCAGAAACAGTTGACGTTATTACTTCCCAACTACGACGAAGAGAATAGAATCAGTCACTCTTCATGGATTTGGCGACGCGTCCAAAGGAGCTTACTGTGCGGTGGTTTATCTGTGCGTAGAAACTGAGGACGGCTACGTGACAAGTCTTGTGGCTTCAAAGAGCAGAGTAGCACCCTTGACACCTATGACACCTATGACGAAACCAACACTTGAACTGATCGCTGCACTCATTCTTGCACGTCTGATTTCCACAGTAAAGGAAGCGCTCAGTAGAGTCATTAACATCGAAAAGATTTTCTGTTGGACAGATAAATCACGGTCTACTATTGGATTCAATCAAATGGAGAATTCAAGCAATTTGTTCAGAATAGAATCGATGAAATCCTGAAACTGACAAACGAAAAAACTGGCGACATTGCGCAGGAAAGGCCAATCCAGCAGACATTGGTTCCAGAGGATGTCTACCAACAGAACTTGTAAACAATGACTTGTGGTGGAACGGTCCTACATGGTTAAAGGAGTCACCACAGAGTTATCCAATGTCAGAGAAGATAAAAGAAACCGAAGATCCGTCAGAAGAATGTCTTAAGGAACTACGAGATAAAGCAACGTCGACCACTACAGCTACGAACCTTGTTAAAGAAACCATGTCTATCAAGAACATCAGTATTGGTAAAAGGGGGATTCTACCCCATTTTTCAATTCATCTCTAATTCAACCCGACTCATCAAATTATGAAACCATTTTCAACTAGTTTCATAATCCCAATGCTCGCCTAGCGGCTCGCAACTTACTAACCAACATGTTACACACACACACACACACACACACACACACACAAATCCCCACACAACAAATCTTACTGTCACGAACACGCAAACCTTTACTAAGTCAGCACGTGTTTTAAAGGCGCGTATACAAAAACACACTAATAAAGAGGTAACATGTTATTTAAAGAATTAAGTGAAGTTAAATTTGAACTCAATGAAGCATTTACGTGGGGGGTAAAGGAAGACAAGTTTAGTGGTTATGTCATTCCAGTAGTCATCCCTGAAGATGTCATAGACAAAATCAAAAGTCTAGCATATGAACATGGCACGAAAAACCAACTGTATGGTAACGTGTTATATTTAAAGTCAAAGGGTTTATCAGTTAAGCAACAAAGTGAATTACTAAGCAAAGGTGCAGCGAATATCATAATACACTTTAAAATCACAGGTGTATACACAAAAGACGTTGATGAAGGTCTTAGTAAACACCTTGTCTTCAAGGTTACCAAGCTATGTAAGTCTAATGATGACGAGCCTGAGGACTAAAAAACTTACTTACAATTCAAAGGCTTAATAGTCTTTAAATTGATTTAAAGGATCGTTTACAAATACATACTAATAAAGGAGATGATGAATACTTTAAATTCAAATAAATTAAACTTTCAACGAACTAAACGCGAGACTGTTTTAAACAAGAACGTGAAAACTTATCAAGACAACACGATGAGGAAGGAGTATAACGCCATCGACAAAGTTTGGGCTGAGACTTTAAAGCGCGAGCAAAAGATACAGCAAAAGGAGCGACTTGGAAAAAACGCTGACGGTGATCGTGAAGAGCTTAAATTATTTAAGCAAAATGAGAAGGTGAGGAGGAATTTAGTTAGACAAAAAACTGATAGACACGTGAGCGAGATGTTTAAAAAACATTTTGAAAAAGAGAGCACCATTAAGAGACAGCAGTGGGATCGTGAGGTTCAAAAAGCGAACGTGAAGGAAGCGAAGCGACAACAACAAATATTAAAGAAGGAGACTGCTAAGTGGGATCGTGAGATACGAGCTGAGATGAAAACAAGAAAGAAAGCAGAGGATCGATTTGATCGATTAAAGACTAAAGAGTTTGAAAGACAAAGCACTAGAGATCAAAAGCAGTGGGATCTCGAAATAAAACAAGAGGTGAAAAGACAAACCAAAGTGATTGATGACATTAGGTGGAAGGGTACAAAAAAGAGACTTATTGAGAATAGGAACACATTACGAAACAAACTGCAAAAAATTTATGAGAAAGGAAAGAATCTAAAACCAAGATTAGTCTCAGAGGCTATTAAGAAAAACACCAGCAAGTGGTCTATTCCTGGTGGGAACTTTAAAGATCCAAAAGTGTTTCTTGAGGTTACCACACGTGAGGTTGAAAATTTAATTAACAGCATCAACAGTGTAGGTAAAAAGGTGAACACAGTTTTACTATGTAGGATGATGAATTTAAATAATGCGGAAGAGGTTGAAATAACCATCTCTCACTTAAGAAGTAACACACACAGCATCATTAGTGAAGAGGATACCACAACAGAGTATAAGACGATGAAGGAAAAGATGTTAGCATCACTTGCCGTGTTTCAAAAGGGGAAGAGCGGCTGGATGTTTTTATCTGTAGAGGAGCTTGAGATCTTCATTACTAAGTTTACACCCTTAGAAGGTAAAAGTTACAAACCATTACCTGAGGTAATTAAAAACAAAAAAGCCGTCATTAACATGGAGAACGATGACGACCAGTGTTTTAAGTGGGCAGTTACCAGAGCACTAAATCCTACCGATATAAACAACAAAAACCCTGGACGTATTTCAAAAATTCTTAAGATGCAGGCGGAGAAAATTAACTGGTTGGATCTTAAGTTCCCAATGGAGGTCAAAGATATTTCAAAATTTGAGTGTAACAATGATGTTAATGTTAATGTATTTAGCTATGATGATGAGACAAAAAGTGTGTACACTCTTAGACTAAGTAAGGGACATAACACGAAGTATATTAACTTGTTTTTTCTTGATGAACATTATAGTGTTGTGAAAGATATCAGTAGGCTGGTATCATTTCAGCTAAATAAACACCGATGTAAAAAACACATCTGTTTTAGATGTTTGAACAGCTTTGGTACGTCAGAACTACTACTTTTACACAAAGAGATATGTGAGAATCATGACCACCAAAGACATGTTTACCCGGACGAGGGAAGTCATACATTTTTTAAGCAGTACCACAAAATGCATAAGGTTCCCTTCACGGTTTATGCAGACTTTGAGTCATTCCTACTTCCCATAGACACTGTTAAAAACAATCCTAACATAAGTTTTACAACAAAAACTAATAGACACGACCCAAGCGGTTATTGTTACACTATTAAGTGTATTGATGAGGAAATATATCCCACAAAGACGGTGAGATACACCATCCAAGAGGAGGGTGAAGATATTGGGCAAAAGTTTGTAGACTCGTTAGAGGAGTCTTTGAAAGAGGTTTACAAAATAATGAGTAAGACTAAACCTATTATCATGACTCAACAAGAAGACTATGACTTTTCTCGCGTGAGAGACTGCTATGCATGTGGATTAAGTCTAAACAGTGATCGTGTCAGAGATCACTGCCATCTTACTGGGAAGTATCGTGAGTCGTTCATAGTGCGTGTAATTTAAAAATGAGAGCTCCAAGGTTTGTACCAGTTATATTTCACAATTTGGAAGGGTACGACTCGCACCTGTTTGTTAAGAGTTTAGGATTTACTGAGGTAATTTAAAATGCATTCCAAAGACTGATGAGAAGTACATCTCATTTAGTAAGAACATAGTAATGAAGGCTTACACAGATAAGGAGGAATAAAAACAAAAACACTAGAGGTTAGGTTTTTAGATTCACTTAAGTTTACCCTTAAGTCGTTAGATGGTCTTGTGAAGGGTCTCGGAAAAGACCAGTTTAAATCACTAGAGGAAGAGATGGGAACGTCTAAGTTGTTAAAGAAGAAAGGTGTGTACCCGTACGAGTACATGACTGGTTTTAACAAGCTAAGTGAAACCAAACTACCATCAATGTCATCCTTCCATAGCAAGCTTAATAATACGAACATAACAGACAAGGACTTCAAACACGCACTAAATGTGTGGTCAGAGTTTAAATGTGAGACGATGAGAGACTACCACAATATCTATCTAAAAACAGACACCCTACTACTTGCTGACGTCATGGAAAACTACAGAGACGTCTGCATTAAAAACTATGGATTAGATCCTCTTTGGTACTACACAGCACCAGGACTAGCTTGGGATGCTGCATTAAAGATTTCTAAAGTTAAGTTAGAGTTACTAACAGACCCAGACATGTACCTGATGGTAGAACAAGGTATTAGGGGTGGGGTTATCACAATTACTAAAAGACATGCAAAAGCTAACAACAAGTATATGAAAGTTTATGATCCTGAATTGGAACAAGTATTTATAATCTACTTAGATGCGAACAATTTATATGGGTGGGCAATGAGCAAGCCATTACCTGTGGATGGGTTTGAGTGGATGAGTGAAGAGGAGCTTGAAAACTGGGATGATATATGTAATGAAGAAGGGAAGGGGTGTATATTAGAAGTAGACTTAGAGTACCCCACTTCGTTACACAACCTTCACAATGAGTACCCGCTAGCCCCTGAAAGTCTAACGGTAAACAAGGTGGATAAGCTCATTCCAAACCTTAACAATAAGACCAAGTACGTACTACACTATGAGAGCTTAAAGCAGTACATTAAGCTTGGTATGAAGTTAACAAAAATCCACAGAGGCATTAAATTTAACGAAAGAGCTTGGTTAAAGGAGTACATCCAGCTTAACACAGACCTTAGGACAAAAGGCACCACAGACTTCGAAAAAGACTTTTTTAAATTAATGAACAACTCCGTCTTTGGGAAAACAATGGAGAACGTTCGTAACCGGGTGGATGTTAGGCTAGTTACTAGACCTGATCAAATTCAAAAGCTAGCTAAGAAGCCTAACTTTCAAGGAGTAAATACCTTTACAGAAAACCTAGTAGCGGTTCACATGAATAGAACCACCATAAAATTAAACAAACCCATCTACTTAGGGATGAGCATTCTTGATATAAGTAAAACCTTAATGTATGACTTTCATTATAATTACATTAAAAACAAGTATAACGATAAAGCACAGCTACTGTTCACAGACACAGACAGCTTATGTTACGAGATTAAGACAGACGACTTTTACAAAGACATCTCTAAGGATGTTCAAACACACTTTGACACCAGTAACTTTGAACCCGACCATCCATCAGGGATACCTACTGGTATTAACAAGAAGGTTGTTGGTAAGCAGAAAGACGAGTGTGGTGGAAGAATTATATCTGAGTTTGTAGGACTACGTAGCAAGCTGTATGCATACAAGATGGATCGAACCAAAGTGGAAGAAAAAAAGTGTAAGGGTGTTAAAAAGGCGGTTGTTAAAAACAACATCACGTTTAATGATTATAAGAACTGTCTGTTCAGCAGGAAGGAACAGCACAGAAGTATGAACACGTTTAGAAGTCGAAAGCATGTAATTTATACAGAGACTATTAACAAGGTAGCTCTAAGTGCAAATGATGACAAAAGGATAATCTGTAAGGGTGAAGTAAATACGATGGCAATTGGACATTGGAGAGTGTTACCAAAAAGTGGAGTCGTGCTATCAAAAACATTAGCACCCCCAAAGGCAAACACGTTGTTCTCACTTGCTCTTAAAGCTCTTAAATAAATGAGTCTAAACTTTGGTTATTCAAATGAGAAAAATAAAAGGATTGAACCCACTTCACCAAAAAGCCCTAAACCAAGTCTAAGAACGATGGATTATCAAATATATTACGCCGCGTTATCCAATTCTGCGGTGAGTGTGCCATTTAGCTTAAATTCTGGATGGCCGTCACCCGTTATGTTTTGTATAAGTTCCAATGATGACGCCAGATTTGTAATAACTAACCACACGTTTGACAAAGATGAGACGATCTCAACGTTAAAAATTAAGTATGTTTTTCACGCGTACAAACTTGATGGAACAGAGCAAGACATAGACCTTGCGGTTATTAAATACTCAGACTCACCAATAATAGTTGGTAACGTGTTCTTTTTAGGTAGAGAGTTTAAATTTAAAGATGTAACCTCTGACCACACGTTGCTTGCAGGTTTTAAACTTTACCTTCAACAAATTGGTACATCCTATGGTAACGAGTCTTGTTTAAATATTTTGGTTGACTTTTAATCCTCGAAGATTTGATGAGTTTGCATATGTCTTAAAACATACGTAAACTAAAACATGCTTTATTTTTTAAAAATTTTATCAGCTATTACATCCTTTAGGACGCTACCATCTTTTTGTACTTCTTTAGTTTTATGCAAACTATGTGACCCTCTTAGCCCTTGTGGACCTACATTGCCTTGTGGTCCTCTAACACCAGGCGGGCCAGTGTTTCCAGTAAGACCTTGCAAACCTTGTGGACCCTGTGTCCCGCACAGATTACACAAACATTTCGGATTAATAAGTCTGTCAATTATATATAATCCAGCACCAAATATTAACATGTGTGTCATTCTTTTATTATAATAAATGGAACAGATTATAACCCTTACAGAGGGAGAGCTAACAGATGTTAGAGATGAAGTAGTGACCAAACTTTCTCAAATGAAAAAAATATTGTTTAAAAAGAAAACAAAACTAGTAGGTAAGACACTACTAAAACTAACCCTCGTAGTTGGAGGTGTGGCCGTTGCCATAATTTTTCCTTCTGCTATTGTACTTGCTGCACTTGGAGGTGTTGTCGCAATATTAGATGGGAGTAGAGGTTCAGTTAAGGCGTTGAAAAAGGTTAAACGTGAAAACATTAAAAGAAAGGAGGGTAAGGCGGATTTAAAAGAGGTAGAGTCTGAGCTTACGAAAAGAAAGGTGGTTAGAGAGTTTGTTCAAAGTAATCAACCAACGGCACCACCACTTTATCCGGGATTGTAATTGTCTTAAATTTTTCATTTACTAAATGTAAATGAAAAAAATACGGTTTGGTTGTTAAACTTGTGGGTCCTCCTGTTTAGGTATGTCTTTACGTTTAGACATCATATGCTTTCCAACGACTAGCCCACCACAAAGCAAGCCAATGTATGGGAGGTATGGTGTTATATGACTTAGGATGCTTTTTAAGTCTTTTTTTATCATATGATTGTTTTTTAGCTCATTTTCCATATTGTCTTTGTCATCAATCATATTTAGACTATCCATCAAGCTTGAAAACTTTGATATTAAATTTTCTGAAATGAACTCGTTGGTTTCATCTAGTTGCTTTCTATCATACTCTTTTTTGATTTTTTCTAAGGTCTCTTGGTTAGCCTTTTTAAGATACTTCTCTGTCTGTTTTATTTCACCTCTTAAGGATAATGTAAGCAGCTCCTCGCGTATGTTAGACGCTGTGTCCGGCTCACTACGTTCGGGGTCGATTGTATTACTTGCGTTATCTTTGAAAAATGTTTCTTCTTCGCTCATTTATTATAACGGGCTGCGTATAAACAACAAACAAAGCACCACCAATTGCGAACAAGACAAACCCTATTGCGAACAAGACAAACCCTATTGCGAGCAAGGTGAAACAAATTGCGAACTGAAGCGGTTTACGTTGAATATACAACGCTATGTGTGAAAGGGTGTCGACGCAGTACTTCAAGTCTGGCATATTTATTTATCTTTAACTTTTCTATAATGTCACGCTCTTGGTCCTTAGTAACGTTAAGAGACTCTTCTAAGAATAACTGCATATCTTTTTTAGTTGGGTTGTAAAACGTAACCATCTTAGATGTGTTGTCTCTATAAGGTTTTGTTATACTTGTTAGCTGCTGTGTAATAACAATTGTGCTTAGGTTACAATGCCTTGCGGAGAAGGCGAGTCTAACCATCTCACTCGTTCTATTTTTAACTGACTGACTACTAGCACAGTCATCTAGAATAATAAGACTATTTGTTCCGCTGTAAATTTTAGTAATATACTTTAGAAAACTTTCCACATCGTCTTGGTCACACGGTATGGGGAAAAACTTGTCATTGTCCTTGTACTCCCAATTTTGATACGTTTGATTATACAAATAGGTTGGACAAATTAAAAAGATGTACTCGAAGTGACCTTTGTACTCGTTCTCTAACATTTTAAGGAGGTAGTATGTCTTACCACACCCCGTCATTCCAACTATTATCATGTTAAATGGTGTTTCTAACGTCATTTATTTTAGTTTAATTTAATTTCCTAAACTTGTTTTGGATTAGGAAATTAGTACTCATTAGTAGTGTCGCTTTTTCGGTTTAGGAATACCTTCTTTGCCTCTATAAAAAGTCTTGATCTATCCATACCTTGACTATATACAGAGTTTGGAATACCTTCTATCGTAACTTGCACGTTTTTGATGTTTGGGTACACATACTCCTCACTGTTTGTTAGTATTTTGTTTTTGAATAACATGACGATGTACTTCATGCTTTGTCTTGGGAGGTTAACATTTTCGTTGATAAGTGTTGATCCTTTGTCCCAAATACATTTTTTCATCATAGTTATGTGCTCGTAGATTAGAGATCTACCGGCCTGGTAACTAGACAAGGCTGAGTTGTATGTATTGGTGTCTTCTATCGTTACATACTCTAGTTTAATGTCCTCCAAGCTGTAATCAACAACACTTGAACCACTTTGTGCAACCATAATTTCACGTGCAAACGGAAACCTTATTCTATAACGAATTTTACTTTTCATTCCATATGGAGCATACAATCCGTGATCGTTAAGAATTTTACCAAGCTTAATTCTCACACGGTCGTTGAACACTTTCACCATGAACTCATCGTTTGTTATAGAGCTATCACCTGTGTCATCTTTTGACACAAGCTTTCGAGAGTTCTCATTCATAACACCTTCATCAATCATGTTTGCTCTTTGCTTTTTTGGAAGCCATAAGTCTTTGTAAACGGTGTAAATGCTTTCGTTGATGTTGTCGTAAACAACTGAGCCATCTACTGTTATCTCTTGACTGCTTGCTAAGAGTTTACCTAAGTTGTTTAAAAACCACGACTTTGTACTATTGCTTTTAAATTTTGCAACTAAGAAGAGCGAGTTTGGAACTAAACACACGTTAGCTCCTAAACTTGGAAGAGTGATGTAAAACTCATCCCCAGGGCTCGCCTTGGTTGGATTAAATGTAACGCTATTAAACGTTCTTTTTCCCATAATTTGAGCGTCCTTAATTCTTTCGTAATCAGGGAGTAGTTGTTCCATTTTATAAGTAGTCATTATACTTTCTCTTTATTAGTGTGTTTTAGTTGTTGTTGTTGTTAAAGCTACGCATTTTTGTGTTTGGTTCTTTAACGTCTTGAGGGGTGTTGTTGTTGATAGTGTCTTTAGTGGGTATAAGTGCCTCTGCTCTTTTGTCTTGTTTGTATGTGAAGTAAAGACAAACCACACCTGTGATTATACCAACCCCCGTTAGGATCGACATAATACTAATTCCGCTAGAACTATCTTCCGCTTCGATACCCCCGTCCTCACTATACTCATCTTTTGGAGCAAGCTTCTGCGTTGTTCGACCTGCCTTTGCTGATTTGTTATAGTCGGCAAGTCTTTTACCTGCATTTACTCTTGCAGGGTTTTTCTCCTTTTTTACCATCGTAATTTGACTTGTACATTGTTCACTCATTTATTATTCCCTTTTTGTTGAGTATGTATGTTTTTGTTGTCAACAGATTTTAGCAAGTTTATAGCAAAACTACAGCAAAATAGTTTTGTTATGTTTTTGTTATGTTTTTGTTAAATTTTGTTATGTTTTTGTTGTCAACAGATTTTAGCAAGTTTATAGCAAAACTACAGTAAAAAAGTTTTGTTATGTTTTTGTTATGTTTTTGTTAAATTTTTTGTTGATGATTAAATTACAAACCTTGCGACTAACACACCGCCAATTAATGTAACAGCGAGAAGAGTTAGTTCCTCCCCATACATGCTTGGACTGCTTTGAGCGCTAGGCTTACGCACAACAAGCGCAGTTGGTTTCGTCACAGGTTCACTTGCGCTCGCCACAGGTTCACTTGCGCTCGTCACAGGTTCACTTGCGCTCGCCACAGGTTCACTTGCATCGTAGTTAACTCTGTCATTCTTACCAAAACTCATCCCCTTACCAGCGAGTTTTAGAATGTTGTTGTAGCCAGCCATCATTTCGTCAAGTATGATCATGTTTGACGGGACAAGTATAATTCCTGGTGTGATGGCCATGTTTAACACAACGTTTGTGTCCTTTATGGCCTTCCTCATGTTACTCACAGCGAGTGTTTGATCGTCTTGAATGACTGTATCGTTAATTATTTTTCTGAAGACCTCCTGTGTTTGTAATGACATAGCTCCTCTACCAACAATTGGCCATCGAGTTTTTGCTTGCGCACCTAATACGCAGTAAACGTAACTTTCTACGCTTTGTTGAAATAACAGCTGACCTGTTTTTGTTAACCCATTTGACTTAGCCGCAATAGTCATCTCATAGTTCATCTTAGGAAGAATTTGAGTAGCCCTCTTCTCATAATTAAGACCAAGTTGCCCAAAACCCCTATTACTCATTCGATGTGTGACATGTCTAATTGTACCTCTTGGGTGTTGACTAATCAACCAACTAGTTGCTGCTTTCCCATAGTAAAACTCCTTAGTCCAATGATATGTAGGGTTTTTGTGGTGTGTAATAATTTTTCTTATTTCGCTTGTTATATACTTTGTCATCTTGTTTGGTTGTCTAAGGAACCTACTCATATGAAAGTATAAATGGTACCTCGCTAAGCTTGTTATAATTTTTGATCCTGTGTCGTACTTAAAATGCTCTTCACTAATTCCACAGGAGTATGTTGTAATGTATGCGGCGTACAAAGATGCTAAGTATGGATTATCTAAAAGACTATTCGTGCCACTATCTTTGATGTCAAAGTCTGGAAGAGTGATGTCAAAAAACAAGTCGTCTGTAACGTAGATCTTAAGATCGTTTGGTTTAATTGTGGAGACATTGTTTCGAGCAAATGGTTGAATTGTCCCGTTAGCACCCCATGGTTCTTGCCAATATAAGTTTTTCATCCATACCTTATTGTTTAAAAAGGTGTCAGAAGTAATATCGTACGAGGTGTCGTCAGTAATTTTATAATATGTGACGTACTTATCTATGTCACCGTTCTTTTTTAACTCAACGTCAAACTTAAACTTGTCAACGACAGCGTACGGATATTTTACTAAAATTTTTTTCTTAGTTTCCTCAGGACCTTCTTTCATATTTCTTTTAACCTTGGTGAGGTTTTGTTCACCGTAGAAGGCTATTATTATTTTATCTTCTTCACCAGCCATTTATTTTAATTAAAATAAATGAAGAAGGTAACAGTATTTATAGAAAACAATGATAAAGAGCTCTATCTTGATGCCAACATCTCAAACAAGCACAACAAGTCAACGATGATTTTAAAAAACGCGGCAGTCTTTTGGAAGTTTAAAAACGTCATCTCAGGTGTTAACGACTTCATCCTATACGGGACTGCGGTTAGCGTTGGTATGCGCAGCCAAAAGATTATGTTTGGAGAGGGGTATTGGACGTTCGATATGATTAAAGACAAGCTTAAAGAATACGATGTAACGTTGATAAAAATTCCATACAACAACACGTGTAAAATGTCATCAAAAAATCATTTGTTAGATCTTGACAACTTCGCACCGTTACTAGGCTTTCCAAAGAAGCAAATTATTAATGACACTACTGGAAACACCGTCATTTGGGTGAACTCCCCTAACGTCGTAAACATCAACCAGGGTCTCTCACACATCAGCATCGACTGTGACATCGTGGACGGGTCAATGAACTTTAACACACGTGGTGAAAGAAGTATCACACTCTCCACGCTACCAATAACATCAGAGCAAATTTTAAACTCCTCGGTAACATTTTTCAAAAACATTAATAGCAAAGCAATAATTAACAACGGTTGTTTTAACAGGTTGTTTTTTAGTGTTAGCACAAACATTGAAAAGAAGGTTGACATGGACTTACTACTTGAGTTGTACATAGAGTAAGCGAAAGCGGAGTGAACGAAAGATAAATGAATAGCGAACGAAGTGAGCGAAGCATAAACGATAAGGAGTTCATTATTGAACAAAAACTTCGAGACATTTACTACAACCCAAGCATGGGTTTTCAGTCTATAGAAAGGTTGTACCAAAAAGCAAAAGACTCTGGGTTAGACGGTGTTAGTCGTAGAATTGTAAAAGACTGGTTAAAAACACAAGACACCTACACAATACACAAACCCATCGTAAGAAAACATAAATTTCAAAGAACGTTCGTCAAAGATTTAGCCGACCAAGTACAGATGGACTTGGTTGACATGGGGAAGTATAAAAACAAAAACAAGGGTTATTATTGGATACTAACAGCTGTTGAGATCCTAAGCCGTTACGCATTCACAATACCAGTGTACAGGAAGGACACCAAAAACATGACAGACGCTGTGGGTAAGCTACTAAAAGAGTTTAAGAAAAGGATTGGACAGTATCCAAAGACTGCACAGTTTGACGATGGAAAAGAGTTCTACAACGTTGGTGTAAAAAATTTGTTAAAAGAGCATGATGTAAACTACTTTTCTACAAACTCAGACAGAAAGGCTGCCATAGTTGAAAGATTTAACCGCACTTTAAAAACATCCATGTGGAAGTATTTT
Source organism: Trachythela sp. YZ-2020 (assembly GCA_016169945.1). NCBI lineage: Eukaryota > Metazoa > Cnidaria > Anthozoa > Malacalcyonacea > Clavulariidae > Trachythela > Trachythela sp. YZ-2020. The sequence continues at coordinate 1,308,456 of JADLSH010000236.1, read as the reverse complement.
CACAAAGAGGGCACCTTCAACTGGATTAACGTGTTAGACAAACTTACGTTCAACTATAACCACACCAAACATAGTAGTATACAAATGAAACCAGCCGATGTGAATAAGTCTAATAAGGACCAGGTATGGATCACGTTGTATGGTTATGGCTTAGGTAAGTTTCCGATACCAAAGTTTAAAGTTGGTGATATCGTTAGGATAAGTAAGTATAAAAATATTTTCAAAAAGGGGTACGAGGCAAACTTTACAGAGGAGAAATTTAAAATTAGCGGTGTCTTTAGAGGTGATCCAAACATGTACGAGATAGTGGACGACGAAGCAGAACCAATCATTGGTAAGTTTTACGAAGAGGAGATGAGTCATGTGGGTGAAGATCCTCACGTGTTTAAGATAGAGAAAATTTTAAGAAAAAGAAAAGGTATGGTGCTTGTAAAGTGGTTGGGATATGATAACAAACATAACTCGTGGGTAAGTGAAAAAGCTATTAATAAATAAATAAACAAAATGGATGCTGAAGATATTGGTAAGGATGACATAGAAATGAAGGAACGTGAACGCACCCAAGAAGCAGAAGACGCTGAAGAGGGTGAAACAAGCTTTAATAACCAACATGAGGAAAGTGTTCTTATTTTTGATGGATCAAACCCTGTGTTTACAAGAGTTGAAGAAGAAGACTTAAATATAGAATCTAGAATTAATAAAATTAGAGGAAAAGATCAACGTCGTGATGAAGGTGTTATAAAACGTTATATCATTCACGATAAAAAACAGTTCCTAAAGACTGGACTTGGTATCACTGTGAACAAGGGAGACGGACCAAGCTCTACGACGTTGTACGATGAGCTAAGAACCACCCTCTCTGAGAAAACTAATAAAATTAACGGAGGATGACATCGTAAGTAACGTAAGTGATAGGATAGAGTCTGCGGTTAGTGATAAGATTGATGAGATCACAAACAACACGGAAATAACACAAAATGAATTAAGAGAGCTAAGAGGAATTCTCAACGTAAGAGGTAACTCGGGTGAGGAGAAACTAGAGGCTTTAAAAGTGGAGAGAGACCACTGGAGGAAGGAAGCCGTGAAGGAGAAGGCTAAGGGGAATGAGGCAAGGTTGAAGTTATGTGACGCTATCGCTGACGTAGCCGAGCTAAAGATGGATAACATTAGGTTAAGACTTAACCTGAGACCAGAAAGTGAGGAAGTGATAAACATGGTTAATGAGGAGGCTGACGTTAACGACTTGGGTAGGCTTGAAAAATTTAAAAAATGGGCGAGGAAGAATATCGTGGGACTATCCGCGGTGTCAATAGGTATCGCAGGTATAATAACATCAATCATTAGGGGAGGAAGAACTATAGTAAACAAGGGGGCGAACGCTGTTAAAAAATTTGCAAACGCTGTTAAAAAAATAGCCGAAAAGTTTGGTCCTATAATAGGTGCGGTTGGAAATATCATTGCAGGTATTATAAAAATAGCAGCCGGTGGACTTAAGTGGTTGGGTTCAAATTTATGGGTGTTAGCCTTAGCATTAACGTATTTTGTTTACAGCGAGTATAAAGACTACCGAAAATCGAGAAGTTAGTTTAAAGAGTCGTATACTAATCATTATAATAAATGGACAACATTAAAAAATGGTGTGATATTAACGGTGAGCTTCATAGAGCTGACGATAAGCCTGCAGTTATGGTTAAAAAAAAATACTCAATATGGTACAAAAACGGAAGCGTTCACCGAGATAATGGTAAGGCTGCTGTGTATCACAAGATGGATAACGGTGTGTTGTTTAAAGCATGGTATGAACATAATGTTTTGTTACGTGAAATGTATTCTAAGGGAGAGGAGACCTTAAGTAATTTGTATTACTATGAGGAGGATCATGTCACAGAAATCACAAACCCGCTGTTAGGAAAAACACCACCAGTTATCGATACGTGGTTAGACAAGTGGATGAGCACATTTTAAAGAATTAAATCGAGAAGTTAGTTTAAAGGGTCGTATACTAATCATTATAATAAAGGATGTGTGTGAAAATTAATATAATAGTCGAGGAGTGTGGTTTTAATTATACTTTCTCAGGCCTGTATTTGTGTGCTATTTGTGACTATATTGGAGACTTTTATGAAATAACAACGCATGTTGAAGAGTGTCACTTTCATATCAATGGTAAAATTAAGTTTAAGTGTCCGCACTGTGTGTATGTAACACCTAACATTAATAATTATATAGAACATAGAGTGGAGGAGGATGCTAAATTTATTTTATCAAAAGGTACTGACTATGTTGCTCCCATTCCTGATGATTGGTAAAATATACATAGCGTAAGATTCCTTAAACTTTAATGTTTAAGAAATTTTTTTATGTATAATAAATGAATAAGGATGTTAATGAACCTAATTTAACTTCATACTTAACCTTAGGTGTGGTAGGATTTGTCGTAAGTGTCGTAGGTACTAATGTCATGTCTTACCTCAAAAGAAAAAGGGGTGAGAGGTTATACGATAAACACATTGAAATATTTAACACTGCCGATGAAAATAACAAATATAATAATGGCATATGTCATAATTGGCGTGATAGTTCTGAAAAAGTGTTAAAACCAATATTCAATGAACTTACTGATGAAAAAACCTCAGACCTAGATCTATTGTTTATCACAAGTATTATTAAACTAACCATTAGAATGGATGGTGGTTGTGGTGAAATACTACAAGACAACGAGAATTACAAAAATAAAATTATTAAGGAGTATACAGAGGAACTAAAACAACTGATACAAGAGTGGTAGGATTCTAAACTAAGATTCCTTAAACTTAAATGTTTAAGAAATTTTTTTTTATGTATAATAAATGGCTACTAAACAGAAGGATATATTAAACGAATTATACACTGCAGCTGTAATTACCGCTGGTGCGATGGGAATCTCATATCTCGGTAAGAAGTTTGCAAAAGACTCACTTGGTCTTCCGGCAACATTAGTCGGAGCCGCTAAACTCTCCGTGGTTTTTGGAGTAAGTGCTGTTGGAGTGAAAATGCTTCAAGATAAAAAGTATCTTCCAGACAATCCGTTCAAAGAATAAATAAATGGCAAGTGTTGTAGCATCAGGATTATTTAATGCAATGGCATTCGCAGGTGCCGGGTTTCTATTTAAGTCACTCGATAAAGATGGTTATGAGAAAGAAACTAAAAGACACAACCTAGCAATGGAAAAATTATCAGCCGATAAAGAAAAGTGGTATGAAGAAGAGGTAAAAATTAAAAACAAGACAGAATTACTTCGTCAACAACTGTCTGACGCAAACGCGGATATCAACACAACGAACAAAGCTTTGGACAACCTAAGAAAAATAACATATCAAGAAAGGACATTCACAAGACCCCCGCATATCTCAGATTACTATGAACCATCTGACGAGATGAAAGAGTATCAAAACGTTGTTATTGGAGTCACTGGACTGATTGGTGGATGGGGTGTTTACAAATTAATTTTTTAAAAGGTGTAAGAAAGAAAATTTCAAAGACAAAAAAGCCTTTGAAATTGATTAATCCTCACTTACTCACTCGCTGTCATACTCTAACTCACTTATCTCATCTTCACTTAGCTCATCTTCACTTCGTTCAGAATATGTTTCACTCGTCTGGTTAGTGGTTAGACGGATACTACACTCACTGACTTCGCTGTTATCATCTGTATCACTTTCCTCTGCTTCGCTTTGTTCACTACGTTCAGGTTCACTACGTTCAGGTTCACTACGTTCAGGTTCACTACGTTCATCTTTTACACCGTCGGCTTGTTCTGCTTTGCTAATGACTTTACCAAGGTTGATACCATAATCAAATTTAATTTTTCTAATTTTTTCTTTATATCTTTTCAAAGATAAAAGTTTTGGTTTTGGTTTTAACATTGGTTCTGGTTCTGGTTTATCAATCTTTTGTATTGTGTATACAGTCCCGTCTATATTGATGTCTTTTCCTATATAATAAGACACACTACCCGGATTAATGTTCATCTCCTTTCCTACTTTAAACATAGATGTGAAGCCCTGTTTTTCTCCTGTCTTTTTGTTTGTTAGAATATACATTAAGTGTTTTACGATTTTAACCTTTAGTTTTTTAGTAAGCTCCGCTGCACTCATCCTTGAAAAGTACTTAAGATTTAGATTTTTCGCTAAGAGTTTAAGATCTTTAATGCTTGTAATTATAGGTTTTGTTTTATCCTTCCAAAACTCCTCACTTAGCTCTTCTACTTTGGTTTTATCTCCTTTGCGGGCTAAATAATTATGGTTATCACTTTCCCAATATTTGTATACATGTTCATCACCTTTTTCAAGACCACATTTTTCACAAAAAATTGATCCATTAATTTCTCCAAAACTATGAAAACAGCCGTAACCATACTCCACCTTGCTTTCTTCTTCTTCATCACTACTGCTGTAATAGTCATCATCATCATCATCAGATAAGTCGTCACGGGCTAAAATTTTAGCCTCATCGCTATTGATGTCACACCCCCTTGCTTTAACTTTTTTAAGCCATTCAGCCGTCTTTGTCTTCTCAATGTTGTTATAAAGATTTATGTAATTACAAGTCGGACAATTATGTTTGCTTTCACCGAGAGAGTGTCCATCAAGATCGCATTGTTTTTCCATCTCGATTTCAGTTAAATCTTTAGGCAGATATCCTATTTGCTTTAACTTGATTAATGTATTCCATTTAACTTTAAACGAAAACTTTTCATTTGAACTTAAAACATTCATCGTTCCTTTATTAGTGTGTTTTTGTATACGATCCTTTAACTTTTTAGTTAGTTAAAAATAAATTCGTAACCCGTTTTGGGTTACAAATACAATCAATCATCCTACCTACGATGCTCTGGAAGTAGGTAACGAAGGCTGTCTGGTATTTTACTTATTCCAACACCATACTTTTGTATAATGTCTTTTCTAACTTGTTCACACTCTAGGTGTTTGTTTACAGTAACTTTATAAAACTCACCCTCTTCTTTTAACTTAATATTATATCTGATACAGTTAAAGATGTAACCCTGTAAAACAGATTCACGTGGATAAAACCTTTTGTATATGCTTGCAGCACGTTTGTATAGCTTTTCTTTTTGAGTTCTTATGTTAGTAACTTTAAAATACTTATCATCACAGAAACACATCCTTTATTAGTATGTATTTGTATACCATCCTTTAACTTTTTTTTTTAACTAAAAAATGAATTCGTTACCATCATTCGCAATAAGTCTTGAGTAAAACACAGAGTTCTCCTTTGTCTTAAAGGACCACTTCCTAGTTGGTTTAGGATCTTCGAAGCGCACTAATGATTTAATGTCGATGTCATCTAGTGGTATTATCTCACTTTCCCTCCTAACTTTGTGTATAATCCCCCTATTAAGATTTTCTAATCCACGACCTTCTTGTTTTATAATTTTGTTGATTAAGGCTTTATTATATGGATAGTAACGAAAATAAGAGTTACATCTATATGCGAAGTTTAAAAAACTGGTTTCACCACTCCAATCTAATGATCTTAAGATTTTAATGTTTGGGAGATACAAAAGAATTCCTCCTTGTCTTGCATAACCTTTTGGTACCTTAATGATAAGATCCATACCTGGTTTGTTTAAGTCTGACTCAAGCGGCTCATACCATATCATGTTTGCTTTTGAGTATGGTAAACTTGGTCTTTGACTTAACTCGATAAGATGCTCAACGATGTTATCTTGAGCTAGTTCAAGAGGCTTCATTGACTTTAAAAACTCGATGAAGACACCTTCCATTGCGTGAACAAGAAAATTTCGTTGTGGGTGTTTTTGCATGACTTCAACAAATGCATACATCTTATCAAGATACGTTTGTGGAATAAAAACTTTACCACAAACTTTCATTTTAAAGTCTTGTTCGCTCGGCATTTGATCTTGACACATTAAACTTTGAAGTTTAATAATTAATTTTTTACTCTTAACATCCATCTCCTTTATTAGTATGTATTTGTAAACGATCCTTTAAATCAATTTAAAGACTATTAAGCCTTTGAATTGTAAGTAAGTTTTTTAGTCCTCAGGCTCGTCATCATTAGACCTACATAGCTTGGTAACCTTGAAGACAAGGTATTTACTAAGACCTTCCTCAACGTCTTTTGTGTATACACCTGTGATTTTAAAGTGTATTATGATATTCGCTGCACCTTTGTTTAGTAATTCACTTTGTTGCTTAACTGATAAACCCTTTGACTTTAAATATAACACGTTACCATACAGTTGGTTTTTCGTGCCATGTTCATATGCTAGACTTTTGATTTTGTCTATGACATCTTCAGGGATGACTACTGGAATGACATAACCACTAAACTTGTCTTCCTTTACCCCCCACGTAAATGCTTCATTGAGTTCAAATTTAACTTCACTTAATTCTTTAAATAACATGTTACCTCTTTATTAGTGTGTTTTTGTATACGCGCCTTTAAAACACGTGCTGACTTAGTAAAGGTTTGCGTGTTCGTGACAGTAAGATTTGTTGTGTGGGGATTTGTGTGTGTGTGTGTGTGTGTGTGTGTGTGTGTGTGTGTAACATGTTGGTTAGTAAGTTGCGAGCCGCTAGGCGAGCATTGGGATTATGAAACTAGTTGAAAATGGTTTCATAATTTGATGAGTCGGGTTGAATTAGAGATGAATTGAAAAATGGGGTAGAATCCCCCTTTTACCAATACTAACATCAACCTGTCAAAGATTATTGACATTACCCGGTTTAGTGACCTTACAAATTACTCAGAGTTACAGCTTTAGTGTTCATATTTGTCAAGATCCTAAAGGAAAAACACAGTGATTACGAATGTCCAAAAACCATTGTTCTGACTGCAGCAGAGATTACAGAAGCTAGAGACACTTGGATTCGAGATTGTCAGAGAGAACTTGAACAGCAGCCGAACTACGAAACCTTGAAACAACAACTTGGGATATACAAGGATACAGAACACATCCTGAGATGCAAAGGAAGATTGGATCACGCGTCACTGCCAGAGGAAACCAGACATCCAGTGTCACTACCACGAAACCACAAACTTTCCAGTCTTGTTGTTGAATCGTGTTACGAGAAAGTACATCATGGTAGCATAAAGGAAACGCTAGTGTTTATTGGATCCCAAAGGGAAGACAGTTCGTGCGAAAAAGTCTGCAACGGTGTGCAATATGTAAGAAGATTCAAGGTACTACTTTTCGACCACCACAACCAGCTCAACTACCCGAACTGAGAGTTACAGATACAGCTGCATTTACCCACGTTGGCGTAGATTTCGCCAGTCCAGTTTATGTAAAGAAAATGAACGGTCAGGAAAAGGATATGAAGAAAGCCTACATCTGTCTGTTTACGTGCGCGACATCTAGAACACTTCACTTAGAATTGATGCCTGACCTCCGAAGCTTTCACTCGATGTCTAAGGAGATTCAGCGCAAGACGGAGGTACACAGACCACGATAACATCGGACAACGCAAAAACTTTCAAACGAGCGAACAAAGAACTGGTCAAACTATTTGAAGGACAAAATTTACGACAATTTGCAGAGAATATGGGTATCACCTGGAAATTTATTCTTGAGAAGACGGGGTGGCTACTATGAGCGAATGGTTAAACTTGTCAAGCAAAGTTTACCGCAAAGTTCTAGGACTAGCTCAACTGAGTTATGAGGAATTCATGACAGTACTGACTGAAGTCGAAGGAGTTTTTAATTCGCGACCTATTACTTATATCTATTCAGATCTTACTGAAGAACCATTAACCACTTCCCACCTGATCGTTGGGAGACGACTTGCCACATTACCAGGTGAAGGACACCTTAGTGATGACGAAAGTTCGAAAGCAACATTGAACGTATAGCACGTTATCTAAGCAAATTATTAGAACACTTTTGGAAACGATGGTCCAGAGAATACCCGGTAGACTTGAGAGAATTTCACAACAGTGGATTTATCAAGTCAAAGAGAAAAATTCAAGTAGGAGATGTTGTATTGATAAAGGATGATGGACTACCGAGATCGAAATGGAGACTTGCACAAGTTAAAGAGTTGATGAAAAGTAGGGATGGAGAAAACAAGAGGAGCTGTGCTAAGAACAGTGACAAAGAGAGGATCTCATACGACCCTACGACGACCAGTTCAAAGACTGTGTCCATTGGAAGTGAATAACGCAGTTGATAATCAGCAGGAATTATGTGAAGAAAGGAATGAAACAATTGAATCATCGAAACCAGCTAGACGAAAGGGAGCTATCAAGGCAGATACTGTTCGCAGACTTTGACCAACGCTGACGCGATGGTCAAGGGGGGAGTGTAGATAAAAATTAATTTAACCGGAAGTATTGACATTCATTGATATTAATAGTAATGACACTATAGCATGAAATTGACATTTTATAAATAAGAAGAGTTGTTATGGGAGTTCGGTGTAAACATAAGCGTAAAATATAGAAATAAATTTATAGAAAAGACAGAAGATTAGTCAAATATTATACAGGTAGTGTTGAAGCGGTTTTGTGTCAAACTCTATACGTTGACCGCTTACTATGTCTAGGATTTCTCTGTCAGAAGTAATCTTTTCCCATTCATGATAAAAATGGGCCAGTCTGCCACCTTTAAAGTGGCTTATTTGCTGGTTAAGGTGCTCTTTCAGCACAGGTAAGAAAGTTGAAGATTCATTTACCGTGTTATGATATCGTTGTCTATTGCTGTCCCTTCTTGAAGTTCTTGTTGCCCCCTTCCTGTTTTCTCTGGTGACTGGTGAATCGGTTGTTCGACCACCGCGGGCCGGTTGGGGCTTGTGGATAAAAAAGGCTTTTCATGGTCATTTCTTGGACGTCGATTAAAGGACGATTTGTTGTGACAGCTTGGTTGCCCAGATTGAGTGGCTGTTTGACTGATTCGATTCGATGCCCTGATTGCATTCAATTGGCTTTGTAGTTCATCGCCAAACATGACAACGACGTTGCAGATGCTTGGGAAGAACATAAGGATGCACAATCTTTATTCAAGATAGGTTTCATCAATTCGCGACGACGAAGGCGCCGAGTGACTAGAAAGGGAGTTCGGAAGCACATGTTTAGAGGAATATACCTGGATTGTACGAACGCTTACTTTGAGATTTTATTAATAAATACCACACTTGGCACACTATATAATATTGGCGACGAGGATAACACATTCGTAGTCTCTTCTGGCACACTTTGAAGCATTTTAGATCTGAAATACAACCTTTTGGTTCGGAAAATCATCGATAAACAACAAATCAACAACCGACAATTGACACCATGAACTCATTGCCGAAATTTCCGACTTTTGACTACGACGTAGACAAGACAAACGCGGGGCCAAGATGGGAAAAATACGTGAATCGCCTTGAAAACATGTTCATTGGAATGAACCTTAAAGACGATACTCGGAAACGTGCCGTACTATTTCATTACGGGGGCGAAACTGTTCACGATATCTACGAAGCGGAAAAAGGTAACAGCCTTGCTACGTATGACGAAACCAAGAAGGTATTGTTGGCATATTTTAAGCCTAAACGCAATATTCAAATGGAAATATTTAACTTTCGAAGTTGCAAGCAAAAATCAAATCAATCTCTCGATGATTTTGTCACCGAACTGAGAAAACTCTCAAAAACTTGCGAATTTCCGAACACGGATGCTGAAATTTTGTCTCAAGTTATTCAACACTGCCGTTCGTCACGACTACGAAAACGAGCCTGACAAGTCCCTAACAGAAATTCTGGCGTTAGGAAGATCTCTAGAATTGGCAGATCAACAAGCCGCTGCAATAGAGGACGAAACAGTCAATGCAATCGACCGCAACAAGTCATGGAAAACACCTGCTAAACACAAACCGGAAATGCAAACTCCCAAGGACAAAAACCCAACAAGCTATTGCCCGAAGTTTCCAAATTCACAGAAAACATGCTGGAATTGTGGTGGTCAATATCCATATGACACAGTATGCCCAGCAAGAGGTAAAACTTGTAATTATTGTAAGAAACCCAACCATTTCAAAACTGTCTGTAATGAGTTGAAACGAAAATAGCAAGTAAAGATGGTATCTGATGACAAATCTGCAGAGATAGATTACAAATCTGCAGAGACAGATTACAAATCTGCAGAGACAGATTCTGATGACAGTGACGACTACTGTTACACCATAAACATGGAACCCGAAGTCGTAAATACAGTAAAGCACTCTTTGCCACAAGTGTCACTAAAACTTAACAATGTTAATACATCTCTACTGATAGACACTGGTTCCACAGTAAATATTATTGATGAAGAAACCTATCAGAAATTAGGAAAACCCAAGTTACAGAAAAGTAAAGAACCCAACTTGTACCCCTATGGCACCAGTAACCCTCTTTGTATACTCGGACAGTGTGAATTACTGATTGAAACAAAACACAAAATTCAGTGCCATAAATTCTTTGTCACAAAAGGAAACCATGGATCTCTGATGGGTTATCAAACTGCACAAACACTAAACTTGGTCAAAATCCTTCAGAACATCAATGATCCTACTAGCAAATATCCTAACATTTTCAAAGGCATCGGTAAGCTAAAAGATACACAAGTTAAAATTCACATTGACGATTCCGTAAAACCAGTGGCTAAAAAACCTCGACGTGTACCTTTTCATCTTAGAGACAAAGTTGAACAGGAAATCGAGAAACTTTTAGATGAAGATATTATTGAAAAGGTTAATGGTGATCCCACCCCGTGGGTATCACCCATTGTCGTTGTCCCGAAGAAAGATTCTGAGTCCGTTCGTGTCTGTGTAGATATGCGAAAAGCAAATCAAGCAATAATTCGCGAAAGACATCAAATGCCTACCGTCGAAGAACTTACCTCAGATCCTAATGGTGCGAAAATTTTCAGTAAAATAGATCTTACATCAGGCTATCACCAACTAGAACTCACTCCTGAATCTCGGTCAATCACTACCTTCAACACCCATGTTGGTTTATTCAGATACAAAAGATTGAACTTTGGGATATCTTCTGCCTCCGAAATATTCCAAGAAACAATTCGCAATGTCATACAGGACATACCCAATGCAAGAAACATCAGTGATGACATTATCATCTTTGGAACCACTCAAGAACAGCATGACAAAACCCTTGAAGCTGTTTTCAGACGTTTGCACGAGAAAGGACTGACCATCAACAAAAGTAAGTGCCTTTTTAATCAATCTACAATTAAGTTCTTTGGCCTGGTATTTGGTTCAGAAGGTGTTTCCCCAGACCCCTGCAAAGTCGATTCCATTCAGCATGCAACCAAACCCACTAATGTTGGTGAAGTTAAAAGCTTCTTAGGAATGACAAACTACTGCTCTCGTTTCATCAAAGATTATGCAACCATTTCAGAGCCGTTGCGGCGCCTAACAAAAACAAACACCCCTTGGTGTTGGTCAGACGAACAAGAGACCGCTTTTCTTTCCCTTAAAGATAGCTTAACAAGTAACTCAGTGATGAGATATTTCGACCCTCAAAAAGAACTCACAATTATTGTGGACGCAAGCCCAGTCGGACTAGGCGGTATTTTAACACAAGATAATTATGTACTTAGCTTAGCCTGCAAGCGGCCCTCCAGCCCGAGAGGGGGAAGCGAGCAGGAAGGAGGGCCTGCAACCATGATCGGAATAATTGAAATCCCCGTTCATATTTTGAACGGGAAATGCTGATTGGCTAGAATTGCTGCTAAGCCGGATGTCAAAATATCACATAAAGAACTCAAGAAGAAAATGGCGGAGAACGAAACGTTATTAACAAGTGCAGTAGAAGAAATATCGGAAAAGATCGGGAAAGTTTTAGTTTTGAAAGACGAACAAAGGGAAGCCATATATAGCCTGCTTTCAAACAAAGATGTAATGGCAATACTCCCTACAGGCTTCGGCAAAAGCCTAATTTTCCAAGTCTTCGGCATTGCGAGATCGAAGCAAACTGGTCAAAGCTCCACGATTCTGGTAATATGCCCACTACAGAGCATTGTAAATGACCAAATTATTGAAGCAGAATCGATGGGACTGAGAGCTAAATCGCTTGAGCTAAATCGCTGCTTATTAGGGGTAACAGTTGTTGGGAGTTGTCGTTTCACAACAAGTTCAGGTGACTTCGCGGTCGCACACTTTGTCTTTGAACAAATAAAGGCGTGGAGTTGAGAACAATTCAATATCTTTCGGGAACACGGCGGACAAACTCTGCTTGAAGAATCGGGTTCTTCTTCTAGATGTATTCCAATCTCTGAGCACAGAGATGCGAGGATTTTCCCTTGAAATTTATCTCTCTGCGAAGCTTTAAATAAATTAACAAATGAGGCAAGGGAACCGTATTTGTTCCTGAACGAACAATCACAGAGACGACAACAATCATCAACACTGGCGGGTTTCTGTTTTCTACCCACTCGTGAATATACTTTTGTTGGAGTTACTTTGTCCATTTTAAAATACGATTTACGAGTATTTTCGAGAAAACACGTGAAAAGTTTGTTTTGACAGCTCGTGCAAAATAACTTCCGGCGCGATCTCATTGGTCGAATCAACGAGGCGTGACAGTGGGCGTGACGTGTAGGCGGATTTCAATTATTCCGATCATGGTTGCAGGCCCTCCTTCCTGCTCGCTTCCCCCTCTCGGGCTGGAGGGCCGCTTGCAGGCTATACTTAGCTATGCCAGTCGATCATTGACTGAAGTAGAATCACGATACAGCCAAACGGAGCGCGAAGCTCTAGCCATTGTTTGGGCCTGTGAACATTTTGACATGTACACTAGTACTAACGGTGCACACCATTTTACCGTAATAACTGATCACAAACCCCTCGAGAACATTTGGAAAAAGGCGAATCCCACACCCAGAATACAACGGTGGGGTCTACGATTACAACCTTACAAATTCACCATTTCCTACCAACCGGGCAGTACCAACCCAAGCGATTAGTTATCACGACACCCAGAACCAAATGACCAAACGCGCACTAAGACATCATTGCAAGAAAGAGTCGCAGAACAGTATGTTAACTTTCTTGCTATCACATCAACCCCACGGTCAATGACTTTAGATGACATTAAGAATGAAACTAAAAAAGACAAAACTATGCAAAAAGTTATGTCGTTGGTTCGTTCATCTCGATGGCATGAAATCAAATCTATAAATGACCCCAACATCGACATGAAAGAATTACAGTTGTTTTACAACGTGCGAGATGAGCTTGTCTGCCACACAGACAATATTTTATTGAGAAATAATCTCATCGTCATACCCTCTGCATTACGTCGTCAAGCCATTGACATTGCCCATGAAGGGCATCAAGGCATAAACCGCACAAAATCATTCATTAGATCAAAGATATGGTTCCCAAGAGTTGATGAACAAGTTGAAGATATAATTAAGAGCTGTATAGCATGCCAAGCAGCAACATACACGAACACGTCTAACATGGAACCTCTTAAAATGTCAGATATGCCTGAGAAAGCATGGGAACACTTAAGTGCTGACTTTTGCGGACCTCTTCCCACAGGGGAATACCTGTTTGTTATCATTGACGAACATTCACGCTACCCCGTTGTAGAGATTGTCCAATCGGTCTCAGCCAATACGGTGATTCCAATCCTTGCGCCCCTTTCAACTCCCTCGCATTTGCAAACTATGCTAAATACATAGGCTTCATCCATCGCAAAATAACTCCCTTATGGCCAAGAGCGAATGCCCAAGCAGAATCCTTCAATAAACCCCTAATGAAGTCCATCCGAACAGCGCGCCTTGAAGGCAAGAATTGGCGTCAAGAAATGCATAAATTCCTTAGACAATACCGATCCACACCCCACCCAGCAACAAAGTTCCCTCCATTCCAACTTCTATTTGGCCGAAGTCCACGAACAAAACTTCCCGAAATTTCAAACAAGGCTGACCCAGAACCCGCTGCAACAACGCAAGCTAAACTGAACGACAAGTCTGCCAAAGCCAAAGCGAAACAATATGCTGATCGTCGAAACAAAGCAAAGAAAAAAGATTTCAAGGTCGGAGATAAGGTTTTAGTCAACAAGTTTACAACTCCATATCAACCCGAGCCTTATAATAATATATAAAGATTTATACAGCGCTTAAATTATATAAAATTCCAAAGCGCACTATCCAGACAAAGAAAGGATCTATGCTTACAGCAGCCTCGAAAGACAGAGTTGTCACAAGAAATTCGTCTTTCTTCAAGAAAGTCTCAGATTCTACTGACTATGAACAAAAACAACATCATCCAGACTCGGGAAGACCTTCAAGGAAGAAAACTGTACCTAAATATTTGGAACATTTTGTTAGAGATTAGATGTTAACAAAAGAAAAAAACAAGACAATTAAGCTAAGTTCTTATTTGTTAAAGAACAAAGCAGGACTCTATTGACCTGACTTTTATTCGAAAGGGGGGAGGGATGTTGTGTTCTGCATAAATTATGCATGTTTAGTGAATGTTCACGTGACTAGAAAGGGAGTTCGGAAGCACATGTTTAGAGGAATATACCTGGATTGTACGAACGCTTTCAGATGTTTGGTCGATACGAATCAGTAGAGCTAAGACGAGTTTGACGACGAGATGGATTGACTAGTATATAGTCATCAGGTTTTAAGTCATAATGTCCAACTTTACATTTGAAGAAAAAGCAAATATCTTTTATCTCGAACCAGTATGGGATGGAAAGAATTCCAAGTTTCTTTAACCGATCGGTATAAGAGGAAGTGTAATCTCGAAGAATGTATTTCGTCGCTCGTCTTTGAACACCTTCTATGCAAAGAAGATCCCTGGATGTTGATTGGGGTGCCCAGATCTCACTGCCATAACACAGATGAGCGCGAACAAGTAAAAAATACAAAGAGCGTCGACATTTTATATCGGTCAGATATATGCAATTACGTCGCAGGAACAGGCCCGTAGCTGGCCATCTTTTTTTGGGGGCACGTTTCGATGTCTGTCCGCGTTCGTCAAAATATTTTACCTTTTCCGACAGAAATTCTTTCTTTTCTTGTCGACGGGGGGGGGGCCTGAAAATTTTTTTTCCGGAAATAACATAGTATTGCGTTAGTAATGTATTACTTAATAGCTAAAAGTTTATATATATATAACAAATTCACTTTTTCAAATTAAATATATAACAAATTTACTTTTTCAAAATGAAAATTTACGTTACTGTTATTTGTGCTAGGGGGGGGCACAGGGGGGGCACAATTTTCCGCTAGGGGGTCTTGCCCCCCCTGGAGACCCCCCAGCTACGGGCCTGCGCAGGAACCCAAGCATACGGTTTGCCTTTGAAACGATGTTTGAAATATGAGGAGACCATTTTAGGTTGTTGGTGATTAGAATTCCCAGATTTTTCTGGGTTGCCTTGAAATGGATTTGATCACTATTATTTAATGAGTATTCAGGTGACCCGATGGAATGCTTCCTTGTCGTATTGAATAGGTGGATCGTCACCTTGTAGTAGATTGTCGAATTGTCCAATTCAGGGTCGTCGCTTTCCGCCATGCTTTTGAAGATTTTTCGCAACGTGTGGTCTTCGCAACGTTTCGCTTGCAAGTGATCTTGCTTGCTTCGCGCGCATATCTCACGTGACTTCTTAGCGAAATAACCAATCACGAAGTAGAATATCAGTTATTCCTTGTGAATTACTTGTCAACATGTTGAATGAAAGTATGGTCGTCTGGAGTATTTAATAGTCTTAAAATTTAACACCCAGCGAAATATTATTTCCAAAGTAGGGTATTTTCCCATCTCTGTGGGATCTTTGAAGAAATTTGAAGGAAATTTCTTTGTTTTTGAAGTTTTTTAAGGAAATTTCGGTGAAAATCAAGACAAAAAAATTGACAGAAAAAGGATTTTCAAGATTTGAAAGTGGAAGCACTGAGAATGAGTAATAAGAGTAAAATATTTAAATTTTAAAGAATTCTTAATTCTAATCAACAAAATATAAAATTTGTTTATTTTTATGGCACGATATAATATAAATGATCATTTCTGAAAAAGATAGAACTCTAACACAATGTCTGAATTGAATATAACATGCTTAAATGGAAAAAAACGGGAATTAAATGACTTCAATGAGTGGGTAAGTTGCTAGGAAATTTAATATTTAAACGTAAACCTCTTGTCTGTCAGTGAGTAGTCTGACTCTTGCCTTGTTTTAGTTGTTTACGCTTTCTCTGGCAGGAAAAAGTTCTTTATAGCTCCCAATAGAGCTTTGTTATTGTGATATGCATTGTTGAATCAAAATGGGAAACATAATCTTTTTGTTCAATTACATTATGGGAATTTGCCTGCCAGCAAAATGTGTGCTGAGGAATTTCGTTTGATAGGCAAACATGCAGACGTGTAGCCACAGGGCCACTGGGGGTCCCCCACTCCAGTGAAGGATTACCAAGTAGGCAGAGTAGGCTGAAGCCTACAGGCCCGGGCTTTCAAGAGACCTGTGATTTTCAGAGAATGCACTTTTTATTAGGATTATTACTAGTTTTTGACATTAGTTCAGCAAAACAGCCTCAGGAAGCAGGAAATAGCATTTCCGAGATCTTAAATTTCCAAATATTTAGGCGGAACATGACCTGACCCTCGCTAGAAGATGTTTCACCATTTACAGGCACATGAAAATATCATTCTCAACCCTGGTAGAAATCCTAAGCAGGATCCTGAAGGATCCTGCAGGATCCTGTAGGATTCCATTAGGATCCTAAATTTAACAGGATCCTAAGTAGGATCCTGATAGGATCCTAAAAGTAACAGGATCCAAATTAAGATCCTAAACAGATCCTGATATAAACAGGATCCTAACTAGGATCCTGCTATAATCCTAAAACTGACAGGATCCTGACCAAATACTACCAGGATCCTGAAGCAATAGGATCCTGAAGTTCAAGTAACAGGATCCTGAGTAAGATCCTAACAGGAAAATCTAGGATCCTGAAATTCAAGTAGCAGGATCCTGAGCAGAATCTTATCAGGAAAATCTAGGATCCTATCAGGAAAATCTAGGATCCTATCAGGAAAATCTAGGATCCTGAAATTTAAATAACAGGATCCTGAGTAGGTTCCTATTAGGAAAATTTAGGATCCTATCAGAAATATCTAGGATCCTGATATTTAAATAACAGGATCTTGAGTAGGATCCTATCAGGAAAATCTAGGATCCTATCAGGAAAATCTAGGATCCTGAAATTTAAATAACAGGATCCTGAGTAGGTTCCTATTAGGAAAATTTAGGATCCTATCAGAAATATCTAGGATCCTGATATTTAAATAACAGGATCTTGAGTAGGATCCTATCAGGAAAATCTAGGATCCTATCAGGAAAATCTAGGATCCTGAAATTCAAGTAACAGGATCCTGAGTAGGTTCTTATTAGGAAAATTTAGGTTCCTATCAGGAAAATCTAGGATCCTATCAGGAAAATCTAGGATCCTGAGATTTAAATAACAGGATCCTGAGTAGGATCGTATTAGGAAAATGTAGGATCCTGAAGTTCAAGTAACAGGATCCTGAGTAGGTTCCTATTACGAAAATTTAGGATCCTATTACGAAAATTTAGGATCCTATCAGGAAAATCTAGGACCCTGAAATTTTAATTACAGGATCGTGACTCGTGAGTAGGATCCTATCAGGATCACGAGTTTCATATAAAGAAAGATACGTTTTTCTTTCCTATTTTTATAAGCATCAGCTCTCTGAACAAAACCACAGTTTGCAGATACTGCAGTATCATGAGTCTGAGGAATGAGCGTCGCATGGATCATCTATATAATCGCGACGCTCAGAGGAACTACATCAACAAAATTTAGCCATAAGGCATGCGTTTCGCGCTAAATTTGGCATGAGATGCATGGATATGATGGGCTAACTGTGATATAATACTTTAAATGATTGGCGAACCGGTAATTAAGTACACCTGGTAGTTAGCTTAGAGTAGACTGTTGGTTGAAGACGGTTGGTCAGCCATTGCGCGCATTTTACGAAATTTATTGATAGAATTCTAATGGCTATTGGAAGGCCCAAGATCTTAAAAGACAAATTTTCTGGTGAGTAAAACATTAAAAGTACGTAACCAGTTCTTTATGCACAATATGAAGGATATGACTTCTTAGCATGGTGCATAGGTATAGTTT
The DNA here is from genome assembly GCA_016169945.1 of Trachythela sp. YZ-2020. Classification (NCBI taxonomy): domain Eukaryota; kingdom Metazoa; phylum Cnidaria; class Anthozoa; order Malacalcyonacea; family Clavulariidae; genus Trachythela; species Trachythela sp. YZ-2020. The sequence continues at coordinate 1,290,287 of JADLSH010000236.1, read as the reverse complement.
ACACACATTTCATTTTGCAAATGCCAAAAGCAATGTGGCACCTTTTTATATTTTAATCAAATGACCATTCAAAGTTAGGCAGTACATAGCAACTATTGAACTTATTCTCATATTCAAAATCCCGTTCACTACATGTATGTGCCATCTATTTAGTACATTTACTGTACCGAAGTACAGCCATTGGCATTGTGCATGGAACCACTTCGAACAACGCTAATCTTCAAACCCCCGCTTACGCGCTATTTGTGAAAACACATGCAGATTCAGTTAAAGTGTAATGAAGGCTGAAGAGTATAGATTAACTATAAATTAAGTAAACATGCTTGTGGTGTTGTCATAAACAACTGGTATTCCATTCATGATTCATCATCCCATAGTCAGAAAATAAAACAAATTTTTACTTGTATGTATACGTATTTATTAGGTTTACCAAAATGAGTTGTTTCTGTGTAAAATCATTATTGAAATAGTAGTCTGTTATGAACTACATATATTTTAGGCAATTGTTTTTGAATATGCTAAAGTATTTGAAAGCCGATTGCATGCGTTTGGTTTGTGAACACCTTGAACTTGGCTATTATTTCATGTCAGGTTCTGGGTATTATTTTCTATTATTTTCAGAATTAATTGCTTTGACTCTTGTGTCACGGAAACCGTTTTATTGAGATATACAAAAAGTAAATATAGTTTTATGATTCATGCACTGCTAAAGATTTTGGTCTAACAGCATTGTTATTTCACTTTGTGCATACTTTTGTGAATATATCTAAGACTTAATCTTATCCGTTTCACACGTCGCAGTGGTAAACGTGCCTGAAGGTCTTCCTGTCCAAAAATTCTTTAGTGTTTATGAGTCTATGTAATAGTCGAGGGTCGAGAGGTCGAGGGTCAAAGTCGAGGGTCGAGGGTAAAAAGTCGAGGGTAAGTCGAGGGTCCCGAAAATCCCGCTTTTCACATTTTAAACGTATTTTAAATATTTTGCCACATTTTATTATGACTATAACCGTACGCCGGAATTAAGTTCTGCGTCTAAATCAACTGTCGCTCCCATGCCGTACCTATAATCGTATTAGGTTCGGCGCATGAGAAGTTCGGAGTCTGTAATACAATAACATGACACTTCCGCCAGGTGCCAGCTAATACTTTACACCAAACACTTCGCGATCGGTAATTGATAAAACTAGAATAGTGAGGCGAATAGTCGACGAATAGTACGAATAGTCCACGAATAGTCGACGAATAGTACGAATAGTCGACGAATAGTACGAATAGTCCGCGAATAGTCGACGAATAGTACGAATAGTCCGCGAATAGTCGACGAATAGTACGAATAGTCGACGAATAGTGCGAATAGTCGACGAATAGTCGACGAATAGTACGAATAGTCCGCGAATAGTCGACGAATAGTACGAATAGTCCGCGAATAGTCGACGAATAGTACGAATAGTCCGCGAATAGTCGACGAATAGTACGAATAGTCCACGAATAGTCGACGAATAGTCGACGAATAGTACGAATAGTCCGCGAATAGTCGACGAATAGTACGAATAGTCGACGAATAGTGCGAATAGTCGACGAATAGTGCGAATAGTCGGCGAATAAAAATCTGCGAAAAATCGACGCAAATATATATGAATATATATGAATATATATGAATATATACAAATATATATGAAAATATATACAAATATATATGAAAATATATACAAATATATATGAATATATACACATATATTCATATATATTCATTAATGGCTTAAAATTTAAATATGAGTTGCGTTACGTTGGTTTAACGATTTTTAGGGCCTGTTATGATTTTAGCTAGGTGGAGCGAGAAGATTTCATCCCGCATCGCTGGTAAACTATACGCTATATTTGTTTCCGGAAAATAGTTTCGTGCGCGTCCTCGGAAATAGAATTCTCACAACCTGCTCGGATAGTACTTTATTTATAATAATATGGGGATTTTATTGCCTATTGACTATGTGATAGTACGAAGCGGAATATTATGTTCTCTACAGCCTTTGATGTCACAATATTAATTAAGTGTAATTGATTTATTGGGAATTTATGATAAATTTTTGTAAATTTTTGGCCAGTTATTAAAACACTGATTACACTTGCAAGTAATTCAATTCTTAAGACATGCAAAGCAGTGCTGTATAAGAGTGGGGCGCTGGGGGGGCGAAGCTCCCTTCTTCAAGCTATGGGGGGCTGAGTCCCCCTTCTACTTTCGAAAATCAATGTTAAAGGTAATAACGTAATAATCAATATTAAAGGTAAGGGAACTATTAAACAAATATTTAACAAATATTTAATCACGAATGTTTTCACGATTTCATGTTCGTCAATAGAGCTCCCCCCTCCGATAAGTTTAGTTCTACAGCACTGGTGCAAAGCCTTGCAAAGTCTCGTGTTATTCGTCGACTATTCGCACTATTCGCGGACTATTCGTTCTATTCGTCGACTATTCGCGGACTATTCGTACTATTCGTCGACTATTCGCACTATTCGCCTCACTATTCTAGTTTTATCAATTACCGGATTATTTGTAATAAAACGCTATTCTTAGTTTGTCCATAGTTAATAGAGAGGGCTGGTTTGGAAGCTTCACGAAAGCATAATGAAACTCATTGTCTATGTTGGTTTAGGTTTATGGAAAAATGTAGTTCTTCGTCGTCACGTGTGTATTGTTTTTTCACCTAAACAACCAATAACCATGTCAAAACTGGGCAATTGTTTAAGTTATGGATGGATAAATAAACCAAAACATTGCTATTGGTTGTTTGTGTGAAAATACAATACACACGTGATAATGAAGGACTACATTTTTGCATAAACCTGGACAATAACATATAGATGAGTTATATTGTACTTTAATGAAGCTTCCAAACCAGCCCTCTCTATTAACTATGGTTTGTCGCAGGGGCGTAGAAATAGTGTGTTTATGTTTACCTAGCATTTTCTTCCAATTTTGAATCTCTAATATTTTTATACAAATTCCACAATTGGCTCATGTTCATGATTTATGGTGGCGATAACTGGCCGAGAAAGGTATGAAATACTATGGTGTCGATCAGAGCCGGTCTGTATATACCGTACGTCTTGTTTAATAAATATTTTTAACACGCACGCCTATATACTCTCCTATAGGCGTGCGTGTCAGTCATATTTATCAAACAAGAATTAATAGTGTGGTTTAGAGCACACCCACGAACGAATTTTTCAAAAACCTATGCTAAAAATCGCATAAAATTTATTTTTCATAATTAATACTGACAAAAGATTGTGCCTTATTGACGCTGTAATTCTTGTAATTGTTGATCGAAATACGCCTGATATAACATTGAGAGTAAAACTTTTATAGGTCAAATATAACAGTGGGGATTAGAGTGCAGAAAACCAGTACAGGGTGTATAAAAAAAAGAAGACATTTAGAAATTATCCTATTGTGATAATTTGAATGCCTAAAGCACTGTGCTAAACCTACGAATGCCGGACACAACGACGAAGTACATTCGTTTCGACATTTTAAAGAAATTGATGTAATGACTAATGTCCTATGACTATCGAAATTAATACTGTCGGAGTAAACCCTTGTTCAGAAACTTCTGAAAGAGCAAAGCCTAAGATCGCGAAGGGTAATTGATAAAACTAGAATAGTGAGGCGAATAGTGCGAATAGTCGACGAATAGTACGAATAGTCCGCGAATAGTCGACGAATAGTACGAATAGTCCGCGAATAGTCGACGAATAGTACGAATAGTCCACGAATAGTCGACGAATAGTACGAATAGTCCGCGAATAGTCGACGAATAGAACGAATAGTCCGCGAATAGTGCGAATAGTCCGCGAATAGTGCGAATAGTCGACGAATAACACGAGACTTTGCAAGGCTTTGCACCAGTGCTGTAGAACTAAACTTATCGGAGGGGGGAGCTCTATTGACGAACATGAAATCGTGAAAACATTCGTGATTAAATATTTGTTAAATATTTGTTTAATAGTTCCCTTACCTTTAATATTGATTATTACGTTATTACCTTTAACATTGATTTTCGAAAGTAGAAGGGGGACTCAGCCCCCCATAGCTTGAAGAAGGGAGCTTCGCCCCCCAGCGCCCCACTCTTATACAGCACTGCTTTGCATGTCTTAAGAATTGAATTACTTGCAAGTGTAATCAGTGTTTTAATAACTGGCCAAAAATTTACAAAAATTTATCATAAATTCCCAATAAATCAATTACACTTAATATTGTGACATCAAAGGCTGTAGAGAACATAATATTCCGCTTCGTACTATCACATAGTCAATAGGCAATAAAATCCCCATATTATTATAAATAAAGTACTATCCGAGCAGGTTGTGAGAATTCTATTTCCGAGGACGCGCACGAAACTATTTTCCGGAAACAAATATAGCGTATAGTTTACCAGCGATGCGGGATGAAATCTTCTCGCTCCACCTAGCTAAAATCATAACAGGCCCTAAAAATCGTTAAACCAACGTAACGCAACTCATATTTAAATTTTTAACCCATTAATGAATATATATGAATATTGTGTATATATTCATATATATTTGTATATATTTTCATATATATTTGTATATATTTTCATATATATTTGTATATATTCATATATATTCATATATATTCATATATATTTGCGTCGATTTTTCGCAGATTTTTATTCGCCGACTATTCGCACTATTCGTCGACTATTCGCACTATTCGTCGACTATTCGTACTATTCGTCGACTATTCGCGGACTATTCGTACTATTCGTCGACTATTCGTGGACTATTCGTACTATTCGTCGACTATTCGCACTATTCGCACTATTCGTCGACTATTCGCACTATTCGTCGACTATTCGTGGACTATTCGTCGACTATTCGCACTATTCGCACTATTCGTCGACTATTCGCACTATTCGTCGACTATTCGTACTATTCGTCGACTATTCGCGGACTATTCGTCGACTATTCGCGGACTATTCGCACTATTCGCACTATTCGCACTATTCGCACTATTCGCCTCACTATTCTAGTTTTATCAATTACCCAAATAATCCTAAGATCGCGAAGTGTTCGGTGTAAAGTATTAGCTGGCACCTGGCGGAAGTGTCATGTTATTGTATTACAGACTCCGAACTTCTCATGCGCCGAACCTAATACGATTATAGGTACGGCGTGGGAGCGACAGTTGATTTAGACGCATAACTTAATTCCGGCGTACCGTTATAGTCATAATAAAATGTGGCAAAATATTTAAAATACGTTTAAAATGTGAAAAGCGGTATTTTCGGGACCCTCGACTTACCCTCGACTTTTTACCCTCGACTTTGACCCTCGACCTCTCGACCCTCGACTATTACATAGACTCGTGTTTATAGATGGCAAGCTGGCTGGCATCATACTTTGATGAGACTAGTAAAACAGCTAACGCTGCCAACCACCTAATGTAAATTCCATCAGTAGTTAAACAAAATATTATATGAAACGGTTGTTATTATTTTGGGAATTCAATTTCAGCTTACAAAACCTTACATTTGCCATTTTGAAAATGCTGCCTTTGTTGATAGAGAATAAGAGATCGTCCTCGATCTAAATCTGTCTATTTACAAGTCATTGACTCCTTGAATATCATTTTACCTTATCGTACTGTATAGGTGTTTGAATGTCGGTCGCTAGAATGTCGGTCGATCACGACAGTCCTAGCTCTGTGGAATACTCCAAATTTAGTGTTCAAAACTTAAATTCTGGTGCCTTTCGACCTTACAATGATGATTGTAATCTTGCCTTCGACGGTAAGCGTCTAAAATGGAACAATAACTTTGACGAATTGCAGAAATTTTTAAAAAACATTGTTGGATTAAACGGCAAATGGTCTTCACCGGGTGGCAACTCAAAGAAATTTAAGAGCAGCAATTCCGATCTGACAATGACTTGGTATTACGGTAAGCAGAAAACGCTTTTATTCCAGGGTAAGGAAGGATATCCGCTCAAGGATTTCTTGATAAATATTTGCGAAACGAAGGCTGTATCTGAGTGCCCTAACGAAGTAAAATCGTCGCCCCGGCAAGTCAATATAGACAAGCGGCCGGCTGGGGCCACGGGGGCTTGTTTCGATGATCAATCTAACACACCTATAAGCGAAGATACGGCATCGGTTGCTGATACCTCAACGCTCAAGGATCTTGAAGATTTTATCGATAATTCTTTTTATAACACGACCGCCTTGCCGAGGGATGACTGTTCTAGAAATTCCGTTCAAGAAATCGGTAGTTCTACTCCACTTCAGCAGTGTGTTAGTGATAATTCGGTTACAATGGAGGCACGTTTTTTCATCTTTAAAGATAAGATCGAATCGGAAATGGTAAATCTGTTGGATAAACTTTCCGAACAAGCTAAAATTATAAATACAAGTAAACAAGATTTATGCAGATTGAGTAGGGAGAACTCGATTTTAAAATCACGAATTTCTGAATTGGAGGGGAAAGTTTTTTCTATCGAAAAGCCTTACGGGAATAGAAACAAAAGCATAAATAGTGAAATGGTTAAAGAAAATCCAGTTAATTCAATTATAAACGATGGCAAATCACTTCAGGAAGTCCATACTACAGGGTGAGTCAGAAAAAAGTGATGCCTTTCATATGTAAAAACAGAAATGTAATTCCCTGTGGGGTTTAAAGTGCATACTAGCTATCGTGCGCGAATTGATAACACTATAGAAATTTGCATACACCTTTCATTAATCAGTCATCCACGACCTTGTCCTTGATCATTCGTTGAAAATACAAAATGGTACAGCTGACTACAGACCAAAGAGTATTTGTTGTAACAAACTGCGTTCTTTTGGCTGTACCCATGGGAATTGTCAAATTTCAACAACAAGTAACTCGCGGCAAATTTGAATAACAAAGGCATCACTTTTTTCTGACTCACCCTGTACACCGAAAAGTATTTTGTGTAGCGAATATAATGTTTGTGCTGACATTGAAATGCAAATGTTCGGCGATGACCAACGAAGCGGCTCATTAGTAATGAAAAGTAATAACAATGAGCTGTTGAATTCAACAAATGATAATAAAGATAATGACGGAAAAGAGAATTATGAATTCACTTCACCTAGCATCGACAACAACTCAAGCATACATGAAATCTCAATTGTTGAAATAAATAAAGAAAGTTCCAAAGAAATTTATAAACCATGCGACCAAGTAATTGTTAGTAACAACCAACGCCATGATCAAAATAGCCTGCAACAAACAAATTTAATTGGCCCTCAGTGTATTGATCAAGTGGAACCAAACTGTAATAGCAATGTTCAACAAACAGAATTCACAACATATGCAAATGACATTCTATCTAACTGCCTCGAGCAACGACAGATTCCATCATTAACAATAGCCGACCACGTTTCTTGTCATGCAATAAAACCGAATCCCATATCCCCAACACTTGCATCTAAGTTAAATCTGCCCCTCATCGAATTTCCAAAGTCGAACAACAATACAGAACAGAAAGATCAACATAATATGTTACAACCCCCTTTTTGGCAAGGCACCCTGTCCCATCCCACCCGTCACAGAGCCAAAGCATTCCATCCTACCCGAGTCCATCCCCCAGTGAGAAGAAAACGTATTGTGAACGAAACCCGCCCGAGATCGAAACCCACTATAAACGAATGGAAATCTCCCACGCGTCTCCGAGTCAGCCCCCAAGCGAGAACAAAACGTACTGTGAACGAAACCGACCCGAGATTGAAACATACCATAAACGAATGGAAAAGATACCTAAGATATGTCCGCCAAACAATAGGGTAGTGACCATCGCCGGACATCTATGTACACCTAACCCAATACCTACCGTAGGAGACGTTGTGACGACCATGACTATCCCTACAAGAATTACTGCACGCAAATCCTTACCATTTACTAAAACTTTTGGACGTAATTGTATTTTAAAGCATAATGCCTCAAACTGTATTATAGTATCAAGAACGAAACCATCGTGCGGGGCAGGATCCCCAACCTTATTCGTACCTTCAATTATGTTATCTAATGTCATGTCCCTCGCCCCCAAGATAGACGAGCTGCGCGAATCAATTACCCTTAGTAATATAGACCTCATTTGCATCACAGAATCATGGTTACAAAACCATATCCATGATAACATTGTTTCTATCTCTGGATATAACATTGAACGCCGCGATAGACCCAATGGCCAACATGGTGGTGTGTGTGTCTATATAAGAAATTCAATAAGATACGAAGTCTAACATGACATGATGAACATAGGCATTGAAGCTCTTTGGGTAAAACTAAGACCTTCACGCCTTCCTAGGGGAATTCCCTGTATTATATTGTGCAATTTGTACCATCCTCCCAGTGGAAACGATCAGGAAGTAATCAATTATCTATATGAGTCATTAACAACAATTGAAGCCAAATTTCCTAATAGCGGAATAATTCTACTTGGTGATTTTAATAGACTAATCACCTCTCGAATAACTAATGGTTTTAATCTCCGTCAGATCGTAAAATTTCCAACACGGGGTCCGAATCGGCTAGATTTAATTTTTACCAATATGAAGGATTTTTATAAAGATCCAATCAAACGACCGGCATTTGGCCTCTCTGATCATGACACAGTAGAAGTCCAACCTTTAGAAAGACTACAAATTCAAAAACCAAAATTACGTGTGAAATCGAGGGACCTGAGACCATCTAAACGTCTTGCGATGAGTACGTTTTTAAAAGAAGTCGATGTCAAATCTTTGATCGCTACGGAGAATACCTGTGATGGAAAAATACAGATGTTAGGGTCAATAATTAACCAATTTGGTACTATCCCAAAATCAAGTCCGACTTACGCCCTTTTAAGCATGTTACACTCCTGGAATGGTTCAGTTAACAGGATAGGATTTATTAAAGAATAACTAAAAGTACAAGATTACTAGCTTTTATAGTGATGTCCGCCATCTTGTCTTCGTGTCCTCCATTACCCCTACATATACATTACAATACATATCTAACATTATATATCCTATGGTAACAGTTCTACCGATGGAAACGGTGCAACGGTTAGAGTCATCCTATTTGACTTTAAAAAGGCTTTTGACTTAATAGATCATGGCTTATTGGTTGCTAAACTCCATACATATAACCTACCGCACTGGGTTATTAACTGGATTATAGATTTTCTCACATGTAGAAAACAAAGAGTAAAGCTAAATCAAGAGGATTATTCGGATTGGGCTGAAATTCCCGCCGGAGTTCCACAGGGCACGAAATTGGGCCCATGGCTGTATTTAATAATGATCAACGAATTAACAACCTCTAGTGGTGACATGTGGAAGTTCGTAGACGACACCACCGTAGACGAATTAATCAGCAAATACAGCGAAAGCAGAATCCAGACCTCAGTTAATGATCTATCAACCCAAATTTCTGAATTAAAATTTCAGCTGAACGAGAAGAAATGCAAAGAATTACGTATTGGCTTTGGTAAACCAAGTGCTGTTTTTGATCCAGTTATTGTGAACGATATCCCTTTGGACGTAGTTCCTTGTGCAAAAATTCTTGGACTAACCGTTTCCAGCAATTTGAAATGGAATGATCACATTTACCAAATTATTGCGAAAGCAAGAAAGCGATTGTACTTTCTGACACAACTTAAACGAGCCAAGGTTGGGATTGATGAATTAGTTCTATTTTACAGCACATGTATTAGGCCAATGTTGGAATACGCATGTCCTGTTTTTCATAACAGCCTGTCTAACTACCTATCCAACGATCTGGAAATGATTCAGAAGAGGGCGTTGAGAATAATCCACCCCTGGTCCCCATATACTGACGCGCTGACACTCACTGGTCTTCAACATCTTGGTACCAGAAGAGAGAAGATAACCAATAAACTTTTCCTGGACATTATGATGGACGAAAATCATAAACTTCATAAATTTCTCCCACCCCGAAACACGTGTGTCACAGACCTTAGGACCAAACATAAGTTTAACGTTAACTTCCGAACAGACCGTTTTAAAAATAGTTTTTTTATTGCCAGTTCACTAAAATTTTAACCAATGTAAATATATTAGTATAAATAACACTAATTATTATACAACTGTGTTAAAAAGTGTCCAAATAACGCTAAAAACGAGTACAAATATACAGCGATATTTGGATACTTGGTTATTTGTATAGTAGAAAACCGGTTTGACCGGTTTTTCTTCTCAATAAAAAATACTTTATAAAGCAGTTGTATAATAAATAACTAATTAGATGTTTTGGTATGTAGTATCGCTGTACATTTTTACTCGTTGTTTGTATTTTGACTCGCCCTGCGGGCTCGTCAAAATACGGCACAACTCGTAAAAATGTACAGCGATACTACATACCAAAACATCTAATAAGATATATATATTAGAACTGATCATCTTAATATGGTCTTCTAGAGTAGCCTCTTATCTGTTGTTCACCAAACTTTGGGTAGTTTCAAGTAATTTGTAAAATTGGTGTAATATAGCTATAGTGATTGGACCTTATGTAATGTAAGCATAATTCAGCTTATGGCTGCAAGTTTTACCAATTAAAAACATCCATCTATCTATCTAACTAACAGTTAACAAACGTTGCTCTTGTTTCAGCATTAGCCTAGCAGAAAGCTTCATTCACAAGCGCAAGCACATGAACTTGTGGCCAGTTGGACTCAAGTGAGGACGAGGAAGAGCAGGGGCGGATCTAGGAATTTTCGTACGTGAGTCAAAAAGTCTGAAATGTTATCTTGGGCGTGGTCTTGATTTTCGATCGGCAAAAAAGACCCCCCGTGACACGATCGTTCGCGGTATTTAATTTCGCGATAGACAAAACTTCGAAGGAATTTTAAAAAAGCCGTTTCGCCCTATATCAGGGCTCATCAGCATGCCTAGGAAACACAAATTGCAATATATCAACAGTATATAGAGCAAAGTGGTGATTCCGACATGGACAGCCTTTAGACGGCTGTTCAAAGAGCAGACTGGTTTTAAGGCGCCAGAGACTCGCCTAGAAGGAGTTTGGTTAGAAAGGGTTGACTGTAAGGGACATTTCATGGACATGAAATTGCTCAATTTTCATGCCATCCCAGTCAATATGCACACACACACACACACAAACATACAGGGATGAAAGGAGGTGATTAGATATAAATAACTATTAAAATAAGGACAATTTATCTTTCAAAGAGCAGACTGGTTTTAAGGCGCCAGAGACTCGCCTAGAGGGAGTTTGATTAGAAAGGGTTGACTATATGGGACATTTCATGGACATGAAATTGCTCAATTTTCATGCCATCCCAGTCAATATGCACACACAAACATACAGGGATGAAAGGAGGTGATTAGATATAAATAACTAAAATAAGGACAATTTATCTTTCAAAGAGCAGACTGGTTTTAAGGCGCCAGAGACTCGCCTAGAGGGAGTTTGGTTAGAAAAGGTTGACTGTATGGGACATTTCATGGACATGAAATTGCTCAATTTTCATGCCATCCCAGTCAATATGCACACACACAAACATACACATACAGGGATGAAAGTAGATTATTAAAGTTATTAAGAACAAATTAAAAAGACATGTTAGCCAGGTTTTATAATTAGTAGACAACATTTAATAATACTTTTAGAAATATTTTGTTAATTGCAAAAGGTTAAGAAAGAATGAAAGATGTCATAGTATCACCGTGTTTTATTATGTTTATGTTGCGTTGTGCCCAGTTACTGCATACTGTACACTTTGTGTTTACTGTACGCGTTGTGCCCAGTTTATACTGTACACTTATAGTGTTTGACGGTTATGACGTCAACATCAAGGTAGACAAGCTACTGTATTTGCCTTTGGTCTACTATACTGTACACTTATAGTGTTTGACGGTTATGACGTCAACATCAAGGTAGACAAGCTACTGTATTTGCCTTTGGTCTACTACTATTTGCCCTACCAATTTTCGGAGCAACATTATGTTTTATTACTTTTATAGTTTTGAGTTACACATAAGCTCACGGCAAAGATAACCACAGTATGCAATATTTTGTTGCATTGCAAAATGTAAGAAAGATAGAATTATGTAACAATGGCACAATATATTACAGTGTGCAGCAAGTTAAGAAAGCATATAATGCTCACAATATAACGGTAATGATACTGACATACTGTGTATTACGGAAATACGATAACAGAAATACTACAGAGGATTCCGTGTTACGCTGTGTTAGATAGAGATACATGTAGATATGAATTGAGTTGAATATAACTACGAGTTTAGGCAAATGCTTAGATAGACTAAAATAGTGCTAACAAACAGAACTACACTCTTAACTAAATTTCAACCTTGTGTTTCCAACGGAAAACTTATCTATAACTTTTCCGATATCTGGAACAATCTCCTGGTGAATCTTCATCAAAGCGAGACCATTCAGGCGTTCTTCAACCATGGTACTGCGCTTGTAGTCTTTGAGTATTCTAAGGGCAGAAATGGACCGTTCACATTCACAAGAAGTGATGGGAAGAGTTCCTAGAATTCGAAGTAAAACTTTAATATTCTCAAAACCATCAAAACTGATAGCTTTCAACGTCAATACAATATTAGACGGGAGAGGTCCTCAAACGTCTCCCAATAGGTGTTCCACAACGAAAGCTCAGCATCTAAAGCTAAGGGTTGGGTAGATCATCACTGTAAAAAGCAGAAACGGTCTTAAACTCCTCTTTCCAATCAATTCCCTTGTTAATTAAAGACATCATCTTTGTGGGCACAATACTTAATCCTTTATAGACATTAACACTATCAATGTCAAAACGTGTCTGTAAAGATAAATTAAAATGGTCAATCAAAGGAATGGTAATAGTACGTTTATAATATTCTGAAATAGACGTAAAAGGGTGATTAGCTCTCTTAGTCTGTCTGCCCACAGTCCTTGGCTTTGACTCATCAATGTCAAGCTCATTTGCTAAAGTAAGAGCTTCTTGATACCAGGAATCATGATAGGTATCTACAGAATCCCTCATTAGAATCATGTTGTCTTTCAAGCTGTTAATTAAATGAATGCCATCCATGATGTCTAGGCTCTTCCCTTGCAACAATTGTGTGACAGCAAGAGTTGCATCTAGTACATGTCTGGTTATAATAAATACTACAATAAAATCAAAAGTAGAAATATGTTTAAAGTGAGATAGAGCATCACTGGAAAGAGAGGGGTTATACTCACCCTCTGCATTATCAACCATATCTTCAAATAAACGATATAAAGGGATAAAAAGCTCCTGAAAAGTATCCATACCCTGAATACGTTCAACCCACCTGGTTCTACAAACATCAGCTAGCTTGGTCTTCTTTGTATCTGATGCAGAACAATGGGTTTTAATACTTTCCTCAAAAGGCATGTTACGTGTTTGAGAAATATTAATAAAGTGAGAAACCTCATTAACATGCTTCAGCATGTTTTTCACTTCAACAATGGCTAACGAATCACAAACAGATAAATTTAATCTATGGCTATAGCAGTGAGTGTAAAGGGCTTTACTGTTTAGCCTTAAAATATGTGCAGATAACCCATTTATGTGCCCAGCCACTGCACCAGCACCATCATACCCTTGACCACGACAATCTTCAATAGACAAGGTTAAATCTTTAAGCGCATCTAGAATTAATTTCGCAAGTTGGGCACCACTCAACCCCCACTTGCAGTGCAAAAATGCAATGAAATCTTCTCTGATATTCATGTCACTATCAACAAAACGTAATACAAGGGACATTTGCTCCTTGCGAGAAGTGTCTGAAGCCTCATCAGCAATACTACAAAAACTTACTTTTCTTTATATCGTTGATGATCTGCTCACTAATAACCTGGCCACAACATTCAATTATCTTATTCTGGCTGGTCTTAGAGATATAGCTTTGGTTCTTTCCACAAGTCTTTAAATGCTCTTCTAAGACTTTATCTCCAGCCCGAACTCTAAAATTGAGAGACTCCACAAAATTGCCCACTCCCCCCGTAGAGTAATTACCCACTTCTGGATGGTACTTGGCATCATCACGATGCCCACGAAGTGGCAAACCAAGACGCCCACAAAAAACCACAGAGTCAACAATGGGAGTTAGTTTTTTCCTATTATCCTCAATTTCCTTTTTGAGGTTGGCATCTATCATAACCTCAATAGGCTGTGCTGCTCCTGACATTTGCAAAAGTAAAGAAGTTAAAATTGGGAAAGTACAAGCATGCAGGCCCATTTCTCCTGTACCATGCCCAGCATGGCGTTTCAAATTTTGTGCGGTATCGTTCCAGCGAGAAAGTGGTTGAGAAAATAATTTCTGGATTTTCCTAGCCTTACCCGGAAAACGATCTCCAAAAGTACACACGACAAACAGTATGCACCATCTTCAGAGGGTGAATAACAAAGCCAGGGATATAATTTTAACCAATCATACCTAAAACTTCTACCATTAGTCCTGGGAAAAGAGTGCTGTTTATCAGGTTTATAAACATTTTTAATTAAATTACAAATTTGAGATGTATCCATACCTTTAACCTTGTCTCTAAAGAATGCAACATCAAAATTATTAGTTAAATCATGTTTCACCTCTTCAATTTTAACCTTACTAGTTGATTGAAGAGAAGTAGTTGAGGTGCTAGGTGTTGAGTCCCCAGCTAACTTATGAGCAGCAAGTCTTTTGGAAGAAGAAAAAGTCTCATTATTGGCTTTCTTTGAACATGTTGGATCTATAATATTAACCTTTGTCTTTGACACTATACCGGTAGTAAAATTAGAAATTGTAGAAACTTTTTGCTTCTTAGTTATTCTGCCAGATGCCTGTGAATTAACTGCCGGCTTTCGTTTCTCCTGGTGTTGATGAAAAGAAGAGGTACAAAGTGGTTAGGTTTAAAGGTTTCTCCGGGTTTAATATTACCTTCATAACAAAATAGAACATGAAGATCATCTACACCTTTCTTAACATGTTGACGTGGCTCAACTAGGCGGTTAAATAGCAGTTTATACCTTAATTCACCACAATCTGGGTAGTAGGAAAAAATATTTCTACTTAAAACAGAAGAGAGACCTAAAATACAAAGAAATGATGACCATTTTGTATCTGTACAATTTAAAATGGCCTCCTGTTTTACCAAGTCATCCTTGGTCAAACCTGTGTCAAGGCATGCGAGAGAGACAGACAAAGGTAAAAGATTATTAATACTTTTACCAAAGCATTCATTATGATCATTCACAGCCGACAAAAAGCATGGGTGTTGAGAATAAAAATTAGCATTAATGAAAAGCTCAAGTGAGGTTAACATTCTCAAATCATTCACAAACTTGTTGCTGCCTACCAGTGCCAATGATGCAGAGCTATATAAGCAATTGCCAGAAATTTCAGATCTATACAAAATAAAGATATTTACTATTAATATAGTTAATATAGTTCATCCGATCAGAACTATAAATCATTAATACACCAGGCCATGTCACAGAATAAATCTTTATTCTATGGCCATGTGGACCATGTGGTGACAACAAATAAAACAACATGCAGGGCCAGCTAGCAGCTATGAACACGGTTCATATATATAGTATTATTTTACACCGCAACAAAGCTTTAATACATACTTTATATAGAAAATAGAAATAAATGTCTTGATTGAAGACGACGCGACGACAGAGTATAAACAATATGCTAATATCATTAATATATCAATAGGATTAAAATATGAATGCATAAGTAACCTTTATTTGACAAAGAAACACACGCAACATTATGCAAATGTTAGGAATATATCTTTACCTTATTGCCGTACAACACTTTCGTCTGCCATCAATTGTTCCTTCACGTGCATGCTGCGGATAAACTTCTCAGCACCGAAATTTCTAGCGAGGCTAGAATTTGTGCTGTTTATCGCATCCAATAGATGAGCCGCAGACATCGTTGTTATGCTATTCAAAGCGTCGATTCGCTTGATCAGATGCCCGTAAATCTCGTTAAGACTTTCGAGATCGTTCTTCCGAAATCCTGCGATGATATTCTCGCGCATTGTCGATACACTGTATTATAATCGCTTGAAAATTGAAGCTAGCAATACAGAATATCGAGCAGAAGGCTAGTCAGCTCGAAACCTGACGTATTTATACCCCACGCTGCGACTGGTCAAAAATTGCGTCATGACCGGTCAAAAATCTAGCCATGGATAAGGATGGATAATTTTTTGAATCATCCAATCGAATGCTCGCATTCGAGCTCCTGAACTGCACAAACCGGTCAGGCCGCCCCACAGATCGGTCAAAATGGCGAATCTCCATGGAGATGACCCCAAATAGGCATATTGACCAATCAGATTGCTAGAATTTGACCGGAGACCGGTCAAAACTCATGGGTAAGACAGCTGATCGGTCATTGGATTGGATTGCTTTACCAAAACTGCGCCACTGAACGAATTTAATTAACTGGACTAGAATTCCAATATTAATAACTATTATATTTATATATGCCGCTGCACGAAAGGTATTTAACTGGATTAACTTAGAATATTAATTATCTGCGCAATTTTTACATGAGTCGCGTGACCGGTTTGACCACCCCTAGATCCGCCCCTGAGGAAGAGGGTAAAGTTGAGACTTGAGAACACGCCAACAAATCGTATAAAGAGATCACTTCTATTGTAAAAACAACATCAACGGGCATCAACGGGCTATGACAATCAAATGTCTGGACTAATTAAAAGCGTGCAAATGAAAGTTGTTGAACTGGACTAAGTTGTTTTATAAAGTAATATTATGAATGAATTGTATTGGTTTATCACCACAGCATCATATGCAAATTACCCATTTCTGATTATGTGATGATTATTTACATCTTTTATCACACTTTTTTGTATTGATTTTATATTGATTTACATGAAAATTACATCACATGATTTGAAGTTGATAATTTGTATACGAAGCATAAGAAGGTCTATTTTTAATAGTTGGAAATAAAATTATGCATTCTACAAAATTAAACCATGTGTCCAGAATTATTCATTCCATTCCATATACAATATGGAATCCAGTTCAAATGGTTTGTGCCCATAAACTCCTGGCACATTATAATATGTATGATATTGGTAGGATCCTGGAAAGATCCTGTATGATCCCAGTAGTTTCTGGCAGAATCCTAGTAAGATCCAAGAGGATCTTGTTACGATCTTGTTAGGATCCTTGAATGACCAGGTAGGATTTTTGTAGGATCGTGTTAGGAATGTTCCAGGATCCTGGCAATATCCTATAGGATCCTAGTAGGAATGTTCTAGGATCCTGGCAAAATCCTGTAGGATTTTAATAGGATCCTGGCAATATCCTATAGGATCCTGGAAGGAATGTTCTAGGATCCTGACAAAATCCTGTAGGATCCTGGCAAAATCCTATAGGATCATGGTAGGAATGTTCTAGGATCCTGGCAAAATCCTATAGGATCATGGTAGGAATGTTCCAGGATCCTGGAAAAATCCTATAGGATCCTGGTAGGAATGTTCTAGGATCCTTGCAAATCCTGTAGGATTTTAGTAGGATCCTGACAAAATCCTATAGGATCCTGGTAGGAATGTTGCAGGATCCTGGCAAAATCCTATAGGATCCTGGCAGGATTTTAGTAGGATCCTACAGGATCCTGGTAGGATCCTATAGGATCCTGTAGGATCCTATGTAGGATCCTGTAGGATCCTTGTAGGATCCTACAGGATCCTGGTATAGGATCCTGTTAGGATCTTGACAGGATCCTGCTAGGATCTTGACAGGATCCTGCTAGGATCTTGACAGGATCCTGTTAGGATCTTGGTAGGATCCTGTCTAGGATTTCTACTAGGCCTGCAAATTTTACTCAGCCTACAGGCCCAGTAACGCCCAGGGGGGCATGTACACAAAATAACGCCAGCCTATACAGCAAATTTGTCATATTTTCCCATGCATTGACATTTGACATCGACATAGAACCAGAGAAACGTTTGAAAAAGAACCATTTTTACTGCAGCTAGCAAATTGCCAAATTTGATTGCATTTCCGAGACTTTAAGAGGCCTCAGATATAAAAATGTCCTAGGGGAGCATGCTTGACCCCACTAAAAAGCTCATGCCTTCGGCGATCTTCTTGATGATGTCATCAATTCTGTTTTGCTTGCTACACTGCTGCAAGAACCATCCACGTAGGTAATTTATGTTACTGTATAAAGTATTAACACATCTTCCATAATCAGGACACTCAGGATAATAAGATATCTGTAATTAATATCTAACCCAGATATTTGGCTGGGTATGATATCCCTATCATACATGTGATCATCCTTAGGGTATGATTGCTTATTATACCTGTATCATATATAGGGAGGATATATGCAAGCGAAAATTCGTAAGTTGGATGAACAATTTGATGTTATGGAAAATGGAAATAATGAAAGCATGTAAGTCTACAGTACAGTCCTAATGAAACTTAACATCGCGTAACGAGCGAGTTCGAGCATAGACGCTTTGTGTGAGATTTTACCCCTTTGGAACGAGAACACTGCGAGTTGTGAGAAGGTGAACAAGAAGAGAGCGTGTATTCTCAAAAACTTTACTTAACGAGCAAGGGTTTTTTCCAAGTATATTGTATGTGTTGCGAGTGTGTCTCCAGAATAACAGCAACTTATTATGCTTGAACTGGAACTAATATGGTAGACTCTACTTCAACTTGGATAAACATTTAAAAAAGTAGTAAAAAACCCTGACTTTCTTTGCCGTCTGTACCTTTGATAATATATATACTTGAACGCCATTATGCCAGAAGATTTAATAATATATTCCCTAAATTTAGCTTAAGGCGTGATACTCTAAACATTTCTCACAACAAAATGAGCGAGAATGGTAACTAATGTTCATTAGGACTGTACTGTATGTAGCATTAAAATGACCGTCGTGTCTGCTTTGCTCATGCACATGTTTTGTTTGAATAATTGCCATGGTTTTACACAGAATTACACATTTGTGCAGAATTACACAAGAATTACACAGAATTACACAAGTTTTTAGGCAACAAAAAACTGAAACTACCCTAACCCTGATGCATGGGCTCTCGTGCTATCCTTTGTCCTGGACTGATGACTCCTGCAACATTTTCTGTTTTTTTAGTCTTCTAAATAATCTTTTCAAGAATATTGTGATATTTGTCAATGGATATACGGGTGAGTTCTCTGAGTTGTTATTTCAGTAGCAATATTATGACCATTTTAGCCACAACCTGCAATTTGAGGAGTTTATAGTTTCAACTGTGGTTTCAAATGACATGTATTCAGTGATCATGAGGATAACATGATCATTGCAGTGGATTATTTTTTTTAAAAGGAGGACTCCGGGAAAACCCCTCAAGGCACAGGAATGAACAAAACAAAGTCTGCTATCATGAGTTTCCCAACCCAAGTAAATACAGTGCCAGGCTTCAGCCAATCTACCAACCCTGCTTAACTCATACTGTATATTGTATATTTATATTGGTTATATGATTGTCCTATGTGGTGTATTTACTTCAGTGCCCAGTTCTGACGAACTGAAACGTCTAATGAAGAAACATGGTGGTGGTTTTCAGCATTACTATTCCAGATCAAAGTGTACTCATATTATTGCAACTAACTTACCTGACTCTAAAATAAAGGAACTAAAGTAAGTCGATCAATGTAGCTTCACATCCATCTATCAATAGATATACACTGTGATTGATTGATTGATTGATTGATTGATAAGTCTTTATTAGAAAATACTACACAACAACCGTGCGAGCTTACATAGATAATTTTTTACAACTATGGACTAGATAGTATTAAAAGTATTAAGAAATATAAAAAGTATATACAGTTCTATACAAAGTTAAAAATAGGTACGCAAAGCGTACATGTATCTGCGCATAGTTCATAGAGACAGGGTTTGGAAGGCCGGCAAACTTCAAAGGCTTTCGAGCCAATTAATTTCAGATGTTGAGAAACCCAATCACGTGACAATACGAGTGCATCGAATTCAGAAATTACTAGAGTGTAGTATTACTGAAATACGATATTGTGATTATAAATACTGAAATAAGGCATTGTTGCTCTTGTCATGGCTTCGACAAGTTCAGCATACGACTCAGAAAGCGAAATTCCTTCAATTCTGGGCTCCAAAGTCGAAAATACAACCACGGAGGACAATTTTCTGCAAACTATTGAACTGCTGCAAATCGACGCTGAAGAATTGACACAAGAAATATCGCGTTCAGTTGAAGAAGTAAGTCTTTTATATTGTGTTCCTTGACAAAATGTGAAGTGAGATTCCTTTAACATCATCTTTGTCTTCTGTTTGTGTGTTAGGTTGAAGGTTTAAAGCAATTTCCTTGCGAATTTTTCTCAAAAGTGCAGTAAACATTCACCCGTGAACACCAATGTCGAAGCTGCTAAAGCTACTACAGCTTCTATCAAAGGAAAAAAACAAATACCAAGCTACATTACGGACTAGGAGAAGATTCTACTACGAGAAATAGGGAAAAGTCTCACTAGTCCAGGACCTGTATATGAGTTTGTATGCATTTCATTTAGGACAGATAATCTCAACTGTTTTCAACAGCTTTGGCTATTCTGAGGTGCTTATATGGTTCAGAGATAGTGCTTTTAGGGGGGTCATTGGTAAGTGTGAAATGCCTAGCACTGATATTTCACAAGAAAATGACTATACAATACTCATGGTCAAACGTCAATTTGTGACTTACAACTTCAGGTAAACAGCAGTGAAATCTTTTGATAGAAACATAATTGGTACTTATTTAAGTATATTACCACTGTTTTGGTGTAAAATAGTAAATATTTTGTGACCGAAATAATAATTTGAAATGTAGCAAATGGACGTATTTGGCCAAATGCTGTTTATCACCGATACTCGTTGAAATCCTTCCAAATATGTAAGTCAGTTCAGACATAATGGTATCTTTAAACAAGTTTTAACTAGGTTTCAAGTAGATCCTAGCTGTTTAACCATCGACAAATTCGGCGCCATTGCGTCATCCCGTGTCGGTTGTCAACAATTCGGCCTCGTTATTCTTTCATCCAAGCCATTTCGATTACACTAGTAACACATTTAACCCTTTATTATGGGTATGAAGATAAAAATATGAATAAAGAAATGCAGCATTTTACCTCCCTGTAAAATGTTGGAGTCTTTCAAAACATTAAAGTGACAGGACGTGACAGGGGGTGACACGAAGATGTGTGACAACAGGAACCCAAGCTGACTTAATTAACTTTAGTTGAATATAGACTAAAAACTGAACTATTAGTGAAAGCTAACTCTAAAATACCTAAACTATACTGTTATTTACTGAATACTACTTTTAAACTAATAACATCTTTTTCTGCATTTTTGTCCAAATATATTATATAAAGTTCATATTTAACGTCAAGTATAAACTGCAACTCTGACTTGTTATTTTTAGAATAATATTATATTAATGAAAATAACTACAGGTATATATTATCAAACATTTATATTATTGGTTAGTAGTGTTGAACTTTTTCCTGTTTATACTTTTACAAAACTGAGGACAGAAATGTAGAAAAAAATATTTTATTAGTTTAAAAAAGTAGTATTCAGTAAATAACAGTATAGTTTAGCATGTATTTTAGAGTTAGCTTTCACTAATAGTTCAGTTTTTAGTCTATATTCAACTAAAGTTAATTAAGTCAGCTTGGGTTCCTGTTGTCACGCAGCCTTCTTCTATCTTCGTGAAAAACATCACCCCCCCTGTCACGTCCTGTCACTTTGCCCACGTGAGATTTGTACGGAATGTTTTGAAAGACTCGTAAGCAACATTTTACAGGGAGGTAAAATGCTGCATTTCGTATCTTTTATTCATATTTTTATCTTCATACCCATAATAAAGGGTTAAATTTGTTACTAGTGTAATCGAAATGGCTTGGATGAAAGAATAACGAGGCCGAATTGTTGACAACCGACACGGGATGACACAATGGCGCCGAATTTGGACAAAGTTGAGGCTTTACCTTGTCGATGGTTAAACAGCTAGGATCTACTTGAAACCTAGTTAAAACTTGTTTAAAATGTGCTTGATACCATTATGTCTGAACTGTCTTACATATTTGGAAGGATTTCAACGAGTATCGGTGATAAACAGCGGAGTAAAGTGGCGAATTTGGCCAAATACGTCCATTTGCAGGAGGTAGGTACATTTCAAATTATTATTTCGGTCACAAAATATTTACTATTTTACACCAAAACAGTGGTAATATACTTAAATAAGTACCAATTATGTTTCTATCAAAAAGATTTAGGAAAAAAGGTAATGTAGGTCCACTGCTGTTTATCTGAAGTTGTAAGCCACAAATTGACGTTTGACCATGAGTATTGTATAGTCATTTTCTTGTGAAATATCAGTGCTAGGCATTTCACACTTACCAATGACCCCCCTAAAAGCACTATCTCTGAACCATATAAGCACCTCAGAATAGCCAAAGCTTTTATGGTTTGGTAGATAGCACCATGGCGAAAGTGTCGTTTTTGGGTGTGGTCCGTTTCGGACGTTTCGTCCCGGATTGGGGTTCGGGCAGCGTTACCATGTTGACCGTCATGGTCAACTTGCCCTAAAACAGTTGAGATTATCTGTCCTAAATGAAATGCATACAAACTCATATACAGGTCCTAGACTACACCGATGAAAAGATTTACCCAGAGAAACAACTAACCAGTAGCTCAAGTGTTTGACTTGCAACCCAGTAAATCGTTCGTAGAAGATGTGAATGGTTTTCTAGATAAGTTTCATCGTAAGGACGATCGCGATGGATTCATGAAAGACTACTTCGGAAAAATGTATCGTTCATGAAAATAATATTTTCATCCGTTCAGTGATCACAAAGTCGTGTTTCTGATGCTGGTAAATTTGCCTGAACGATTGATCACCGTGAAGATACGGTATGCATATTGCATTATATATAAAGTGCATTTTTGTGACAGGCTGAGATATTTATAAAAACAAATATTAGCTTGCACTTCATTCATAGGTGAAGTGAAAGCTGCCACACTTCTCCCACAGTCTTAGAGTGTATCATTTTTCGATACTATATTGACAAAAGAATAACTATGTTTTGACCCATAGCTTGCAATGCACCCTATTTCAGTGTTTTACTCTGTCTATTAAATGCCAGAGAATTTCACTTATCAGTACTGTAGTAGGGTACTGCCAGTTAATGGTTAATAAACAAAAGTGTCTCTTGTTAACCTATTAGCTTGCAATGCTTCCAGATGCACCCTACTTTAGTATGTCACTCTGTCTAATGCCAGACCCTTTTGCTCATCAGTGGTAGGGTACTGCCAGTTAATTGGTTAACAAAACTATCTGCCAGTCTCTCTGGTTAACCTATCAGCTTGCAATGAACCCAGATGCACCCCACTTTAGTATGCACCCTACCTTAACACCAGATAATGGGTTAATCCTGATAGCACTAAAATTTGTATTTTTTATTCTGTCTAATGCCAGATGATTTTACTTACCAATGAGAGAATGTTAGGTGTATGTGGGTTAAAGCAGAAAATCATTTTAATATTTTCATTTCTTCTGTTTAGAGTGAATTAGCCATCATACCCGACAAGCTTGTACCCCTTGCTTATGTTGCTGGCTAAGTAATCCAAGCATTATGGAAAAAGCAAGAATTCCAAAAATGTAGATTCATTAAGAAACCAAGAGTTACAAGCATTATTTCAATGAAAGTACCTACTGAAGAAAATTACTACATTTCTTCAATTTCCCGAGGAGCACTGTGGGCACCAAATTCCTGGCTGGTAAATATTACAGAAATTCCTGAATTGTGCTTTAGAAAGCACACAAGAATTGGCAAACCTACCTCATTACCTGTGGATAAAGTTGTTGAGGAGGTCCAAGCTTCTCCATTAGCAAAAGGTTTGTGGAACAATATTGTTGAACAATGCGATGTTGCAGTGTCAAAGGAGTGTCAAAACTTATGTTTTGAAAACATTATCAAACTATATGCAACTGTCAGAGGATTCTCCTTTGCAAGAGATATCGTTAACAAGTAGAAATTACTTGAAAAGGAAAAAGAAGGCTTTAAGGAAACAGTTAAAGGTTGAGAGTGAACTTCAGCTGTAAATAATATGTACACTATTCTTCAATGTAAGCTTTGATTCCATATGTTGGGGCTCTCGCATGCACCATAGCATGCATGGAGAACCCCAACAGCTGGAATCTGAGCCTACCAACAATGTAAATACTAATTTCTGCATATTATTTGTTCTCTTACTTGAAGGAGTCAACCAAAATTGTATCTGATAGTGATTTTTGTAGATATAGACTTTTGTTCAATTAAAAATTGAATCAATTTAAAATGATTTCAACAATACAATCCCAAACAAATATAAATACTGTGTTTCTTGATATAATATTCTAGTCTTATAGTTTATCCAATGCTTGCTTGTTCTGTCCATCTTTACAGATATTCTGTCTTGCACAGAATAAATAACCATAAATCTTCTATTAAGCCAGGAGGGGGCTTTTTTTCAGTCACATTTGAGGTTAATTCCAAGTCCTACAACCACAAATTTCTCAACCTTCTTTTTAAAATCTTTGAGGCTTGAATAGTATAGTTTTGGGCTTGTGTCGAATAAGTTCACTTCTGGGTGCAGTTGTGGAGGTGGAGGGTATGCTTTTCTCTGGTAAATTTAGGGAAGGAACAGCTCCAGGCACAAGTCTTTTGCAGGTGGGAACTATACCAAAACATGACCAAAAACCTTGTTAATATACAAGTATATTTTACACAAGTACTACCACCATTTCAATGAATTGTATATTGGAAAATAAAAATTATCTTGTAGATCTTATATTTGTCAGATAAGACGAGGACCAGGTTATATTTGTACTATATTCGAGGATATATTTTAACAACTTATAACAAGTTAACAACGTGCCAAGTACGTATTGTTTTATTGCTCATGTCCACGGTCCGCTGACCGACTGTAACAGTTCGTACTTAATGTTATACGCTCATAACGCTATATTATATGTTGATTGTTTCCACTGGTTCTGTGGAATTCTCTAAGAGATGTTAGATACTCATGTCTCCAGCGAGACCAAAAACGTTGTAAAACTGCAGCTTGTAATTTGTTTCGTCTTCTAATCTCGGAATCGTCTCCATAATCAGGATCCACCAACTCATCTTCATCAATACGTGGATAAGGCAAGGACGTAATTCTCCTTCCATGTAGAAGATGGGAGGGGTTAATGGTTCGTCATCTTGGATATCGCTTGAGACGTATGTGAGTGGTCGGTCGTTTAGAATTCCTTCTATTTCGACTATAAGCGTTTGGAGCTCAAGCAAGGTTATGAATGCTCTTCCCAGCGTCTTCTTGAGGGCATTCTTCGATAATCCGATAAGCCTTTCCCAGAAGCCTACGAACCAAGGAGCTCGTTTCGGAATGAACTGCCACTCAACACCTCGTCTAGTGAATTCTTCTTTTAGCGACAGCGATTGTTTCATGGCTTCAGCACCAGCCATGAAGGTTGACGCATTGTCCGATACCATGAGTCGGGGTAACGATTTGCGGCTTGCAAAACGTCGGAATGCTTGCAGGAAACTTCTCTCTGTTAAGTCTGTGACCACTTCCAAATGAATGGCTCTGGTGACAGCACAGGTAAATAAACAAATGTAACTCTTGATCTCGCCGCCGTTTTCTCTGACGTACAGTGGGCCAGCATAATCAACACCGGTGACGGAGAAAGGTTCTGTTTGTTGCATTCTTATCTTCGGAAGTGGGGCTGAATCTGGGGCGTTGTAAGCTGTTGCTTCGAGTTTTCTGCAGGTTACAAACCGTCTGAGTAGTTTTTTGACGTACTGACGCATGGATATGATCCAAACGTTCTGGCGTAGTGCTGTGACTGTTGACGCGGTGCCAGAGTGAAGTTGTCGCGCGTGGGCTTCGTAAACAATGAGTGATGTGAATGGGTGGTTTGGTGGGAGAAGGTACGGGTGCTTTGCTTGCTCGGAAAGTGGGGCATTATGGATTCGACCGCCACAGCGAAGAAAACCTTTAGCGTCGACGAACAAACGAAGTTGTCTAACGAGGGGTAAACGTGTTTTCGACTTGGCTTTGATATTGTTCATTTCCTTATGGTAGGTGATGTTCTGGGTGTTCTGTACCCATAGGTACTGAGATTCACGTCTCTCTTCGATGGTTGGTCGCCCTGTTGTGGTCGATTTCTTTTGCAGGAGTTGAAGAAATCTCAGGACGTAAGCTGTAACATTGAGCAGTTTGTCGAGTGTGCTGTATCTTGACACATCAATGATTTGATGGATACCAAGTCCGTTGGTCGATGGTATTGACTCAGTGGTTGTGGGTTCATCGGTTGTGGGTTCTGTGTCATCTATATCGACTATGTTGATGTTGAGGGTTTGGGATGGGTTCCAAATGGGCCATAGTGATTGATGTGGTAACCATTCGGGGCCGTATTTCCACAGAGTTGATGCGTGGAATTGTTGGGCTGAAACACCACGAGTGAGTAGGTCAGCTGGGTTGCTCTTGGTAGGGCAATGGTTCCAATGCGTTGTGTTATAGAGCGCTTTGATTTGCGATGAATGGTTTCAAAGCCTTGTTGCTGTTTAGCCAGTGAAGGACGATTTCACTGTCAGTCCATAACTTGACTGTGAGGTTGTTGTATCTTTGTTTCATGGCTTGTTGGACAAAATTGGCTAATCTTGCGCCAGTTAATGCTGCCATGAGTTCTAATTGAGGCAATGTCAATTTCTTGAGGGGTGCAACTCGTGATTTTGCGATGACCATCGATGTCTCGGTTCCATTATGAAGGTATGCGACTGCGCCATACGCTTTCATGCTTGCGTCAGCAAATACGTGTAGTTGGGTGCTAGAGGGAGTAGTGGTCCCTGGTGAGAAGTGGCATCTTGGTAGCACTGTTGTGGTGGCATCCTCGATCTCCTTGGCAATGTTGGTCCATGTTGTTGCTAGCTCTGGAGGAAGTGGCTCATCCCACTCGAAATTCCGCTGCCATAACTCTTGGAGTAGGAGTTTTGCTCTTACGGTAACTGGTGATAGGATACCGAGTGGGTCAAACGTTTTCGATGACTCCCGTAGAATTTCACGCTTGGTAATAAGATGGACGGGTGAAGGACTAATGGCTCGTTGATTGAAGCTCAAGTTGTCGGAGGTGGGATCCCATATCAGGCCGAGGAGGTTAACGACTTTGTTGGGGTCAGCTACGTGCTGGCTGGTTGCTTGATCACGGAGGACTTTGCTGTTAGATGTCCACGAACGTAAGTTAAATTTTCCTTCAGCCATGATGGATCGTGATTCGTTGTAATACTGAAGGGTTTCTTTTTCTGTGTCTCGTCCAGAGATGAAGTTGTCCACGTACAAATCGTTCTTAATGTCCTTAGCGACTGGTGATTCGTAGTTATCTAGGTGAGAATGCAACGTTGCATTGAGCCTAAAGGGTGAGGAGCATGTAGGAATGCTTTCTCAATGTCTGTCGAGAATCCAAAGGGGTATGTTCGAAATCTCAAGATGATGGCACATAGGTCGTTCAGGAATGGTGGTCCAACATCGAGGCAATCGTTTAATGATGGTGAGTTGGAGTTTTGACGGCAGCTGCAAGCAAAAACTATTCTGACTGGTGTTGTAGAGGACTCTTTCTTAACAGGATGATGTGGAATGTAGTGGGCGTTGTCTGAAGGTTGGGCAACATCGACTTTTTCAATGAAACCTCGATTTTCATAATCGGTTAGTATGTTCCCATACGTTTTGAGGAGCTCTGGTGTACGACTTAAGCGACGTGCCATGGATCGTGTTCTGCCTTCGCATATGGTGTGGTTAGATGGAAGTGGAGGGTGTTCCTTTTTCCATGGGAACCCTGCATTGTAACCGCCACTGGCTTCACGAGTGATAGACGAACGTTGGTAATCTTCAAGAAACTGTTTATGTGGGTCTTCATCAGTTGGTGGAGTGATACCTATTGATTCTAGCGACCAAAATCGTTGGAGGTCATCATCTTGCATGGGTGAAATGGAAAGGGTGAGAAAGTTGGCGACTTCGTTAACTCAGTGAGGGATTGGTAGTGGACCTGATAGTAGGTAGCCAATCTTAGACTGCATAGCTGTTGGACCGTTGCCACGGATGACTTGATCTTCAACGAGATCCCAATAATGGTCTGCGCCAACTAGGAGTGAAATTTGAAAGTTCTCATTGCTAGTCACAGGATGTGCGAGAGGGAGTTCTCTTAAATATGGAAGGGTGCTGATGTCATCATGGGAACGAAGTTGAAGGGGCGTTGCAATATTTTCAACAATGAGGACCTGTAGTGGAATTTCTTCGTGGTGGATTCTAAGGTTTCTAACAATGGTGGATTCTAAGGTTTGTGCAGCTGATGTTTGGGCACCAAAGGCTGATAAACTGATGACTTCCTTTCCCGTGGGTTGTATCTGCAGTTGGGCTGCCAAATCTTTGGTGATAAATGATCTTGGTGCGCCTTCGTCGAAGAGGATGTTGGCTGTACAATAGGTGTGTTGTGCGCCTACTGTTGCTATGGCAGTTTTGAGGAGGGTTACCGTGTTGTTGGAGGTGGACAAACAAGTGGTGGGATCTGGGGTAGAATGGACATCATTGTTGGGAGTTGTTACATTCAGTTGAGTTGATGGCGAGGGTGGGGTGGGTGGTGCAGGTGCGATAGGTAACACATGTGATGCAGGAAGTGTGGATGGTGGAGGTGGTGCAAATGTCGAAGGTGGTGGTGGTTTCACAGGTTCAGCTGTACAAAGACTGGTGTGATGTTTGCCTTTACACTTGCGACAGCGGTTCTTCGATTGGCATGCAGAGGATTTGTGATGACCCAAACAGTTGAAGCAAAGTTTTTCTTCCTTCACAGTTGTCCAGCGTTTTGGACAGTCTGTAATCACTTTGCAGTCGTTCGGTGAGTGTGGTTTCTGGCAATATACACATTTCTTTGGTTTTGGATAAACAGATGGTTGATTCCATGGCAGTGGGTGTCTTCTGGCAGGAAGGTGTTGCTGGGTAAGAAATGATGCGGTTGAGGAGGGGAATGGGTTGGTTCTGATGCTGTTATCTGATTGAAGATGAATTCCAGCTTCAAGAATTTTAATTTATTTATAGATAGCCTCTCTTAGTTGTGGGAAAGTCCACTCTGGGTTGCTGTGTTCACGAGCCAGGTTTTTTCGAAGCTCATTGGGTAATTTGCCAAGGGTTATAGGAACAAGAAGATCACCATACGACTCCTGAGACTTACCAAGAGATGTAAGTCCCCTGATATGAGTTTCCATGAAATCATAAAATGTTCTCAGACTAGATAGCTCATTGGTGGGGTTGGGTAAGTTTAGTAGGGCCTGCATATGGGTACTGATAATTTTTTGTGGTTCTCCTAAACGGGTTTTTAGGAGGTCAATTGCCTGTGCGTAGTTGGTGTTGGTGAGTGGGAAACCAGCAATAACTCTGGCTGCATCTCCAGACAGTTGTGCCCTTAGATAGTTAAACTTTTGAACGCCTTCGAGACTGGGGTTTGAGTTAACAGCCACATTAAACGAGTCCCAAAATGTAAGCCATTCTAGGGGGTTGCCAGAAAATGTGGGAAGGTGCAGTTTTGGTAGACGACTCACATGACTGGAGGGGGTGGGTATATGAACTTGTGATGATGGGGTGGATATGACAGGTGTAGTTGATGGGATATTGAATTGTTGTGCTTGTGTGTTCAAAGGGGAATCATGGTTATCTTGTTGAACTGTTTCATTAGGTGTAGCTATGCTTGTTTCAGTGCCAGTGTTTTCTGTTGCTGGTGGACTTTGGGTGGTAGTATTTTCAGAATTGACTGGGGTTACTTCAGGGGTAACATTGGTGATACTTGGGGACAATTCAATAGATGAAAACTGTTTAATACTGTTACTTATCTGAGCTGATAATTCGTCAATTTCTTCTTGAATATCTTCGGTTTGAAAGATTTCCTTCTCTAGTTCTTTTGGATCTTCGACAAATGCCACGATTTTCTCATCTAATTCTTGTAGTTTCGACTTTTTCTGCGATAGTTGCTCGGTAATTCGTGTTAGAGATACAATATCAACGTCCAGATAAGACGAGGACCAGGTTATATTTGTACTATATTCGAGGATATATTTTAACAACTTATAACAAGTTAACAACGTGCCAAGTACGTATTGTTTTATTGCTCATGTCCACGGTCCGCTGACCAACTGTAACAGTTCGTACTTAATGTTATACGCTCATAACGCTATATTAGTAACTTATCTTTCGACAATATTCTGACTATAAAGCTAGTGCTTATATCAGCTTATATTCAATCCATAAGCAATTGGGCATATAACTCTCTGAAATTGCACTTTTACTAATATTATGATACATGTTAAAGAAAAGTATGATTCGAAGTGTCTTTCACAAATACGAATGGTTCGTTGATCGATTTGATTTCGTAAGCTTGCGTCTCGATCTCTTATCACAAGGCGCACCCACGCTTCGCGAGTTTTCGTCGATAAATCGTCGTATTTTGTTGGAATTCGAAAAATATCAACACCTACGTGCTTTCCACTAGTTCCGCAACCATAAATTGAGCAATTAGCTCCTGGCATCTAAACGATCTTTCCAAAAAACATGCTTTTTAAGCGAGCTATAGCTTTCCTTTTATACTTCTCGAATTACTGAATCAGCTTTCAATGCACTCGTATTGTCACGTGACATAGAACAATAACATAATTTGGCCACACCCCCAGCTTCCAAACCCTGTCTCTATGAACTATGATCTGCGCATGTGTATTTGCATAGATGTCAATGCATGAGGTCAATATCACTCAATGAGTGGATGAACGTTTATGTTGCTTTTAAAAAACTGTGCATAAAGGGACAAAGGCCTATAGCCCATGGGAGCTATTTTTTAAACAATTGTGAAACCTTAAGATTTTAGTATTTTATACTTGAGAATAAAGGTTATGTTAGCAGCACTATTTACACACCATTTGTCCCCTAGTCACAACAGTTTGGGAAAGAAATGCCAAACTGTGCTTATATCTTTATACCAATAAAATATCAAAAGTAAATTTAATATAAGATGATGTTGACTATTGAAATGACAAACAATGACCGTGAACTATTGTCGATTTGACCCAAATAGTGTTGAAAATAAATATGGCTTTATTTTAACACTTTTGTGAGTGAACTTTGTCGAAATGTGATGTTGACTATTGAAATGAGAAACAATGACCATATATGAACTATTATCGATTTGACCCAAACGGTGTTGAGAATAAATATGGCTTTATTTTAACGCTTTTATGAGTGAACTTTGTCGAAATGGAAGCTCGAATAATGCAGGATATCCGTACAATATTTAAAAAGACACACCACATATAAATATTACCGTCCCCCTAGTCACAGCAGTTTGGGAAAGAAATGCCAAACTGTGCTTATATCTTTATACCAATTAAAAATCTCAAAAGTATAAGGTGATAGCTATTGACTATCGAAATGACAATTCGATTTGACGATTTTGACACAAATAGTGTTGAGAATAAATATTGCATTATTTTAACACTTTTATGAGTTAACTTTGTCGAAATAGAAGCTCGAATAATGCAGAATATTCGTACAATATTTAAAAAGGCTTACATTGTTTCCTGATTCAAATGATATTGATATATAGCAGGTCAAGTAAAGTAAAATAGTAAATACTTTGTGTAAATTGGCGAATCATTTTCACAGCGTAAAATGCGATCAACCACTTCCAATACTCCCTCGACTCTTGCCATGTTCAAAACAATATACAAAATTAAAATGATCGTTGGTTTGATGCATAATTTTCACCGTCAAATTAAAAATTTTACTCATGTTTACAATGTTCGCCCTCAGTAGTCCGCCATCTTGAAATAATCAACATCAATCCAGTTATACATCGAGATCAAAGAGTGACAATATAATTACGTCATTTTAAGCTAGCGGTCACTGATTGGTCAAACGATGTGTAAGCTAATCGGTGATTGGCTGATATAAGCTCGTCGCTGAATGGCTACAAGCTAACAGCTAACTTAACATTAACATTAACATTAACAAGGCGATGGCAATATATCTGCTACGCAGATACAAAAAGACATCTATTTATAAATGTTTTCTTGAATCGTTCTGTTCGGAATTCGGACCTTAGGCAGGATGAAATCGTGTCCCCGTTTACGTAACACTCTTTTCCGCTTCGAAGGCAATAAATCATACAAGGAATGTTCTGGATTGTTTATTATACAGTTCCACAGCTTGCGATCTCTGTCTACAACTATTTCAGATATACTAATCTTTTTTGTAGTGTAACCAAACTTGAAAGCTCTTTATAAATGTTTTCTTGAATCGTTCTGTTCGGAATTCGGACCTTAGGCAGGATGAAATCGTGTCCCCGTTTACGTAACACTCTTTTCCGCTTCGAAGGCAATAAATCATACAAGGAATGTTCTGGATTGTTTATTATACAGTTCCACAGCTTGCGATCTCTGTCTACAACTATTTCAGATATACTAATCTTTTTTGTAGTGTAACCAAACTTGAAAGCTCTTTTACAAAAGCGATCTATACGACTTAGGTATTTATCTTGATAAGCACTTCCCCAAATTTCAATTCCATATAGGAACAGAGACATTATCAGACTATGAAATAACATGCAAAGCTGATCCTTAGGGTATCCGTAATATCGACAAATTCTAAGAATATACAGTCGACTATTGGCCTTACGTAAAATGCTGTCAATTTGAAGATGCCAATTACAGGGATTACAATAACCCCCAACAATTTAAGCGAATCCTTACGCTCAATTCCTGTTATACAGTCATCGAGAGCACAAGGTATCTTGCCTCTTACAACCATTTCCCAGGTTTTAGAAAAGTTTAATTTCATCCGATTTTCTGTTGACCAATTCATAATGTTGTCCACTTCTTCAGTACCAGGATCTTGATCACCTCTAACTGGAACACCGAGATTCATATAGTCAGCAAATTTTATTAAGAGATTTCTTTCTGGATCAAGTGCTTTTAAGTCATTAATCATAAGGGAAAACAAGATAGGTCCCAAGACTGTTCCCTGTGGCACGCCTTGGTTAATTGGCAAAAATTGTGTAGTAACACCATCCACAATCACTCTTTGTTGTCTGCCGCTTAGAAAATTTATAGTCCAGTTGACAATATACGGATTAAGACTAAGGCCCGTATTCTAAAAGCTCACTCACACTCACACTCAATGAGTGGACGCTCATTCTCAATGAGTGCAACTCACCACTCAATGAGTGTCCACTCACACTCACATAGTATAATGCTACACTCACACTCCAACTATTCAAAGACACCACTCACACTCAAGTGAAGCTCAGATTTTGAGTGAAGTGTGAGTGAGAGGTATACGTCCCTTGAGCAGCACTCAACTTTACATAATCATACCAACATGGCGGATAGGTGGCTAAATAGGTTAGAATGTTTGAATAATATTGTACCAAACAACAGAAATAGACGGAACCCATATCTCTTTGATTATGGGAAATATGACGAGGAGCAATTTCGGAACAGATACCGATTGACTAAGGCAGCATTTCGCGAGTTAATGGAAATAATCAGGCCAGACATATCTGCACACAACGACAGAGGAAAACCCATTCCAGCTGATATTCAACTTTTATTAACGCTACGGTTTTACGCCACGGGAACATTTCAGCTTGCATGCGGAGACCTGTGCGAAATGTCGCAGCCATCAGCAAGTCGGATTATAAAACGTGTATCCGAGGCAATCGCACGCTTAAAGAATATTTACATTACATTTCCTGATGGTGACATGCTGCAGCAACTCAAACTGGATTTCTGGAGAATCTGTGCATTTCCCAGTGTTGTGGGTGCAATTGATTGTACACACATCAAAATACAAAGCCCTGGGGGCGAGAATGCTGAACTCTTTCGAAATCGGAAAGGATATTTTTCAATAAACGTTCAAGCTGTTTGCGGACCAAATTTAAAAATTTAAACATTGTTGCTCGGTGGCATGGTAGCGTCCATGACGCCAGAATTTTCGATAACAGTCGACTATGTGCACAGTTCGAACGTGGTGATATCCCTGGCATGTTACTTGGTGATAGTGGTTACCCATGCCGCCAATATCTCATGACGCCAATACGTGATCCGCAGACCCGACCACAACGCAATTATAATGTGGCTCAAATACGAACACGAAATACCGTGGAGAGGATGTTTGGCACATGGAAGAGGTCGTTCCCATGCTTAGCAACGACCATTCGCACAAAACTGCAAACGACGCTAACTATCATTGTCGCTACAGCTGTGTTGTTCAACTTTATAAGAAGCCGAAATGACCCTATGGATGAAGCAGAACATTTGCCGGCTGACGAGGAAGAAGTGAATGATATTCATGCTGGTGAACGGGTTTTGGGAAATGCTGTTCGCGAAGCGCTGATAATGCAACATTTCACATAAATTATGAATAATTATTCAATTTCACAACACAATAAATATATTATATATATTCTCATATTAAACAACTTTATATTGACAAGAACATGCAAACAAAATAAAATACACTCGTATATTCATTGTGTATTTTATTGACAGAGGTTATTAATGTGATTAGTTTCGCTTCCCAGCGCGTGTGTTTGGTCTCGGTTGTTGCTCCTGTGTGTTTTTTATGGACTTCTTCATTGTTTCCCAATATGCAAGTTCCGCGTCTAGCACTTCCATTTTCCTTTGTGTTCTATTATTGTATTTTCTTTCTTTACAATCAGGAGCTCCATTTCCGCTTCATGCTGTTGGGTTTGTAAATCTAAACATCGTGCTTGGGCCTCGGATAGTTGTGATTTCTTCGTAAATGACGAGGATAAGGCAGCCTCGACGACAGATGGCTGCATTTCGCTTTTGTTTGGTGCACTGTCTGTAGTTGTCGCCAATGACTCAGTTTCATCATCTTCGATTTCTATACAATAACCACCACATAAAATAATTCACATGTTATGTACGGGATATTGATTTAGCATGACTTGTGTTGATGTGCAGAATAGGAAAACTATTTGATCCAATTATTGCATTATAAATCACCTAAATAGTATTTAGCAACTACCATTGTCGTACCTATTTCACAATTATCGTCATCAAAAGGGTTATTCAGGCTGTCAATCTGAGCTGGAATAATCGAAGAAACAGCAGCAGCTTCGTCGTCTTGTTTGGATGATGCAGGACCGCCGCCAGTTAATTTACTTTCTCTTCTCTTTCGCAATTTGTTTCTTCGCACGGGACTTTATATTTTCCCAACACTTTTTTAATTGCCGAGAATCTCTCTTCGTCACACCTGACTGGGAATTAAACTCTTCTGATAGAGCTGTCCACACACGGTTTTTTTGGTGTATCGTTCTGTAATCATTCCTTTTATTTTCCAAAATATCTTTGTGCTTTCGCACTAATTCTGTAATAATCGACTTTTCCAATGTTGAAAAATATTGTCTACTTTCAGTCATCTTGTCCCTGCGGCAACGACGTACGAATGCAATTGATGATTCCACAACATGTTTATGTTACATACTTCAAAACCTCATCAATATTCAACGTTAAACTAACACTCCAGCAAGTCACACTCGAGCGAGCTCTTTGAATACAAATCTGCCTAATATTTTCAAGGGTGAGTGCTCCCTCGTTGAGTGGACACTCACACTCATACTCCACTCTCACTCACACTTCAGTTCCACTTGAGTGCATCTCACTTGAGTCCCACTCAAGTGTGAGTGTGAGTGAGCTTTTAGAATACAGGCGTAAGTGATTTCAGCTTATTACATAGAATACTGTGAGATACTGAGTCAAATGCTTTGCTAAAATCAAATGAGAAAACGCGGACAAGCCATTGCATCTTTATCAAGCCATTGTGTCCATTTATGATAGCATTTAACAAGAGCCATGGAAGAATTATGATTTTTCTTATACGCAAACTGGTCGGAACCGATTATAGTGTAGCTTTAATTTGTATTTTACTTGCTGTAGAAAGCAACTTTTACTGGCAGTTACAAGCTGATACAATATTAGTTAAGTTGACATTATAGTGGATATTCAAAAACATGCTCTCTTGTTTAGTCCTCAAAAGGGATGTATTTCATCAAATTCAGAGGCTTTGAAAGAGTATAATTATCAGTTTAAAACAGTTAACTGGTAACACGTGTGTTTGAAGCAGAACTAGATTTATTTAGGAATCTGCTGATTTAAGACTATTAATACCAGATGTTATACGAGAACCACCTTTGCCTGTCCTAAAAAACAGTGGTTCTTTTATAGTTTCTACTGTATTTATTATTTTGACCATTAACTTTAGGGGCGAAAAAGTTGTTCATCCTGACTGGATATTGGAGAGTATTAAAGTAGGAAAATTACTTCCTTACCGTAAATATCTTCTCTATGGAGCCGGGAAAAAATATGGAGAAAATTCAACCTTGAAGAATGATGTTAAACCCTCAAATGCAATCTTGAATACACACTGTAGCGATGAAAGCTCTTGTAATAGCGAGGGTAATACAAAATGTACTACAAACCCAAATTTGGCAGTTAATTCAATTTCTCTGTCAGAGAACTGTTCTTCTCTACATTCAGATATTGTACGTTCTGTCGAAAATCAATGTGATACAAGCTCATCTAAGACAACGCCTTCAGAAAATCGTGAAGATAAAACAGAATTATTGAAAGATGAAACTTGCATGAGCTCTGAATTCCCCCAAAAATACAGCACTGCTGGTTTACTTGAATTAAGTAAAGAAAATGAAATCCAAGACCAAAATACAGTGGTATACAATAAAACAAAGCCTAATGCTTCTGAGCCTAATCCGATCTTGCAACGTAGTTTGAAGAAGAAATCAAAGTCTGTTCCCAAAGCTGGAGATCCTAACTTTGTTAATGACTACTACAGTCATTCTCGATTGCATTATCTTTCCACTTGGGGTGCTGAATTTCGTGATTTTATTAACAATTTGATTCAAACAGCAGAGTTGAAGACTCCTAAAATATCGCCGCAGAAAACACGTTTAAAAAAACGTGTTCTAATGCACATTGATATGGATTCATTCTTTGTATCTGTGGCTTTAAGAAGTCGTCCTGAACTGCGAGGAAAGCCTGTAGCTGTCTGCCACGCTGGTAGGGGAAGTGATACTACCACAGGTGAGCGATTGTCTTAAGGAGGGACTTCGTATGATGTCACAAAATATCTGTCACAAAAGACTATGTCTTTAGTTATCTCACGTTTTTGTATCCTAGATAACTCACGTTCATCATTTGGATCAACCTCAGAAATTGCATCATGTAGTTATGAAGCGAGATATGTTGGTGTGAAGAATGGCATGTGGCTAGGACATGCTCGACAGTCGTGTCCAGATCTAGTGTGTGTTCCATATCAATTTGATGAATATCGTCAAGTTTCACAACAGCTGTATGAAATTCTTGCCAGTTATACTCATGAAATACAAGCTGTAAGCTGTGACGAGGCTTTTGTTGACCTTACCAATTACATTAAATCAGGTCAGTCACCATGCTTCAATACTTATAGTTAGTTTTATTGCTGCCGAAGGCAGCACACTATTCTTGACATGGCAAGGTTTCTCCAGAGTTCACTCGCCCCAGTCTTTTACGCCGACCTATGTATAGTCGAGATTGTCGAGATCGAGATCTTGCGTCTGTCGCGTCTGTCAGTTGTCGGAATTCCGGGCAGAAAGTCGAGCTCAAGGAGAATTTTTAAAATGGGGGGAGAGGCGAGAAAATATTGTATTGCACGCGCATGTTTTGTTCCATGTGATCTGCAAGTTCAGAACTCTCAAGATTTTACAAGATTTTATTCTGGATTTGTGGATCTGAATAGCTGCAAAATATACAAACATTTCCCGAAGAAACACAGGTAAGTATGGCTTTATTTATTTCTGCCGATATTCATCAAGGCGATGAACTGTTTAGTGTTCATTCTAGAGGAAAGCAATGTGCTTTTATGAGTTTATCGGCGCTTCTTTCAGCACGAAATATTCCATTGTCCGCGTGGTCTAAAACAACATTTAATAATGTCTTAATACAAGGAGACAAAATGTATTTAAAAGCTCTGAGTAATGGCTTATTATAATTAGTCCTAGATCCTGGTGTAGAATATTTGTCCATAGATAACTTACCAACCATAGTTAGTGTTTATCATTCATGTACGATGACAAATAATATTAAATATCTACCCGTGGAGGTTAATTAATTCATGTACGATGATAATTCCATCTCAGGCCCTTAAGATGATGTAATATATCCATATTTTTTGTAAGTTTGTCACAACCATAACAAGTAAATATACCATAATTTATCAACCAAATTTGGTTTTCATTTTCTGTCTCAACAGGCGGATGAATGTTACTTTGTCCACAACTGGCCCTGCCACAATGGGTAGATCAATAATATTTTGTGCCTCAACGGGCTCAAACATGCTTTCTTACAAGATATGTCATATGTCGCTCTGTGATCGACACAGTTAATATATCGCCTGTGCCCCATCTATGACGGTGACAAATAGTGATCTAGCTGTAGTCATAGAGCCTGTACCTGTGATCGTAGCACAAAATATCAATCTACCTGTTGTGGTAGAGCCCATTGAGGCACAAAATATTGATCTGCCCATTGTGGCAGAAAGAAACATTGATCTACCCATTGGGCTATTCCATTTAATACCGTACCCCTCCCCCCTATGAAGGACCCTGGAATTCTTCATGGGTAAGGGGCCATTTTGCCTTGGAATTCTTCAGGGGTGTGACTATTTAGGTTTGGAATTCTTCAGGGGTTGAGTAAAAAAATTGCATTCTTCAGGGGATTGCAGTCAAATTCTTCAGGGATAATAGCTGTAAGACAGGAATTCTTCAGGTGTAGGTGTTGTAAATACAAAATTCCTCAGGTGGGCTGTTGAAAGTCAGGAATTCTTCAGGGTTATAGAAAAACCCCTGTCCTCGATAGAGAGGGGGGGGGGTTACGGATTTTAAATGGAATAGCTCATTGTGATAGAACCTGTGGAGCGTGTTGTGGCACAAAATATTATTGATCTGCCCATTGTGGCAGAGCCAGTTGTGGCGCAAAGTAACATTGACTGCCTGTTGAGGCAGAAAATGAAAACCAAATTTGGTTGATAAATTATGTTATATGTACTTGAAAAAAATGGTTGTTACAAACTTACAAAATAATATGGATATATTAAATCATCTGTAATGGGATGGAATCTGCGATATAAAGAATTAAATATTTCCAACATATGTCATGTGGATCCCTGCTCACAGTTGTTTTGGAGAGATATACTATTATGTTGGTTTGCTGCATAATCATGTATTTTGACAATTCACTGGACAGTACAGATGAACACTGATGGAAGCTAAATGCTAAATAAATATGAAATGAAATATCTACAGATTGGGAACAAAGACTGTTGTGACATGTTTATTTAGCATGTGTACTTCTTATATATTATTATTTACAATAATCACAGTGTTGTAATCGCACTGTTGTAATCTCATCGTTTGGACAAGAAAATAAATCTATACATACAGTGTGCCATTAGCAATATAAATACGTTCAATATTACTATTTGGTCGAGGAATTTTGCATGCAGTTTGGGCGTCAAGGCAGCACTTTCCTTGCGATAGTAACTACTAGTTTAATATATAATCACGTTACGTATTTTGCTTCTATGTATCCTAACCACTGAGCTATATAATACCTGGAGGACCTGACGCTAATGTCAGCCAGGCAACAAAGTGAAGCCAAAAACATGGCGGATTTTGGCATTTTCTGACGCCAGAATGACGCCACTGGTTCCTTTTGCTCATGGTAATTACCACTGACCAGGCTCATTTTGAGCCCGCTACAACTTTCACACCCCCCTGGTTTTTGCAAAACATTTTTTTAGCTTTTTATAACAATTTACAGTAAAGTAACTTGTTTTCGTATTTTCCATGTATTTTTTCAACTTGACCATTTGTTCAAAGATATGGAAGTCGTACACGTTATTCCAGTCGGTAAAAGACAACAAACAAATATTAAAACCTCGAGAACTGTGGCCGAGGATGATATTTGAGCCAGTACACGTAAGAGACGAATTATTTCAGTATTTCCTCGAGTATTTCACAGTTCACATGGTGCAAAATTGGCAGGCAAAACGATCAATATACACCCATTTGTTAAGAAAACAGCTTTCTTCTAGTCCTTATACAGTATGATGCATTATGATGCACCTG
The DNA here is from genome assembly GCA_016169945.1 of Trachythela sp. YZ-2020. Lineage (NCBI taxonomy): Eukaryota > Metazoa > Cnidaria > Anthozoa > Malacalcyonacea > Clavulariidae > Trachythela > Trachythela sp. YZ-2020. Next base: position 1,249,937 of record JADLSH010000236.1, on the reverse strand, counting down.
TATGCATACAGTATGATGCACCTGTATATTTCATAATTAGGTTGTAGAAACCAACCAAAATATCGTGCTATATTTAATATAAAAACTACAGTTTTCCCTTTATATTAAAAGCAGAAAAGGTTGAAATTCCACATACTTTTAATTCATATCATGCTTGTATGCATTTAAGTAGCATGAAAAATTTCTTCTGGGAGGAGTATGAATTATGAAACCATGCATTTTATCAGTCAATTCCAGCATGCATTATTTTCTCATGCGGCCTGCAGGCAACTTATGGGCTTTTGTATTAATATATATTTCTCTCCATCCAGCCCGTAGTCAACCACAGGGATTTTGCATATTTTCTTTCCATCCAGCCCCCAGGCAACACCTGGGCTTTTGCATTCTATTATTCTTCATCCAGCCTGCAGGCAACACCCAAAAAAGAATCTCATTCGTTCCTCTGTCTTAGAATGTTTCACAGCATTGGAGGTTGCCCAGATTATTCGAGAAGAAATAAAGGAGAAAACCAACTGTCCAGCGTCGGCTGGTATTGCTTCAAATATATTGTTGGCTCGAATGTGTACTAAAGTAGCTAAACCCAATGGACAGTTTCATTTACAAGATGATGACATTGCCGAGTTTATCGGTGTGTATATTGTAATTTACTGTATTCTGTTAGTATTGTATTGATAATTGATTTTAAAGCCTCTATTTGATTAAATGTATTCTCTTTGAGTACTAAACAAGATTATGTTTTTGGATAATTAGCTAACTGTCCTTAGAACTTGCTTAAGAACCAGCCTGTTTATCAGACTGAAGTCGTTCATGTAATTTTAGATGCTTAATTGTCTAAATTTCAGGCTGGTTGTTCTTAATCCATTGGGTCTTTTATGCAGGTTAATTCTACTGTATTTTGATACTGTTATTAACAATCAACTCCATATTTTTCATAAGGTAAGCAAAAAGTCGCAGATCTACCTGGTGTGGGGTATGCCCTAAATCAGAAGTTAAAGTCTCTAAATGTCATCACATGTACGGAGCTACAAAGGATTTCTATGTCCGTCCTACGTCGAGAGTTTGGACAAAAGACAGGAGAAATGTTATTTAAATATTGTCGTGGCCAGGATGGTCGACAGCTCAAAGTTGAGCGTGAAAGAAAATCAGTATCTGCAGAGATCAACTACGCTATCAGATTTTCACAGGTGAGGTTTTGCGTATGACTTATGGGACCTATCGGTCAACGACAGTTATTTTGAACTGTGTACAAAATTAAATTTGTTCAAAAACAATATTACATTTCTGTGTTAAACGAACAAAGTCAAGAAAAGTGTACTACAGTATGTCTTCCGAGCGCATTCTTCTTAAATCAACGGCGAACAAGGGAACTGTATAATTATGCGAAGGCGAGGTTCTATTGAACACTTGAACAATGATGATGACTGCTATATATATAGTTTAATAGATTCTCTGAATCTCAAAGGTGATATTTATTAATTTAAAGTGATGAATAGATGTGACGTGAAAGGAAAGACGATTTTTAATAAGATCTGTACATTTTTAGTAAGATCAGAAAACACAAGGAAATAGCTAAGAACATTACAAATAATACATTAGAAACGGCTTTGGCGTTCTACTGTATGTGTGTAACAACATGTCAATCGATTAATAGTTTTATTGAAAACTTAAAAATGTTTTCCACAAATTTTCAATATGGATGGTGTATTCTGAAACCGAGGATACTTCTTTGTAATGTATCATTTACGCTAACGAGACGTAAGCGCATTTTATATGAAGTTTAAAAGTTTCATTAACATTTCTAGGAATCTGAACCAGAGAAGTTCATTTATGATTTATCGAACGAGGTTCATAGAAGATTGAAGTCTGTCGGTGTGAAAGGAAAGCAAGTAACGTTTAAAGTAGGAAAATAGTGTTTTTATTATTTTGTTTTCCCAGATAATTAACAAATATTGGAAATTGAATAAAAATTACGTTTATAGACAAAAACGTATGTAGCACGCCTAGACTGCATACCTCCGCCAGCGAAAGTCACGGAATCGTGCAATATTATAGATGAATAGACAAATTTAGCGATGTAATCAAAACTAGTCACGTGACTTGAAATGGGTATAAATTAGTACAAAAAGCAAGATGGCGGATGTGGCAGCTGTAGCATGCAAAAACTGTTGTAAACGATTGTTGGACAAACGTGGAAATCGGCTGGACAAAAACCTTTGAAGGTATTCCTGAATTTGTTCCTGCAACATGGGCTGGTTGGTTAACCACAGCGGGGAAAAAGCACGCTGGGGACAAGAGCTGGAAATATTTTAAAGAAGGATATATTTTTAATATTTATGTTGGGAAGACGGGCGATAAGTTTGCTTTTAGAGCAAGATGTCACAGATCAATGAAAAAGAATGAGGAAGCGCATTATTTACACCTTTTAGTTGATGAAAAAGACCGTAAAGCCTCTATATATCGTGCTCATTGTTCTTGCACTGGGGGCAGTGGTGGACACTGCAATCACTTATTTGCATTTATATTTCAACTTAATGATTATTCTTCCTCAAAAATCAACGAGATTGCAAGTGATGCAACATGTACGAGCAAACCACAAACATGGCACATACCAAGGGCAACATCCATTTGTCCTATGCCAGTTATGGCCACTCATTATGCACGTTCAGCAACTGATAAAAAAAAAACAAGAAAGCGAAAACCAATAACTGCAAAACTGTATGATGCAAGAGGTGAACATGCTCACAATTGTTTGTCAAGGCAGGAAGTTATGAATGAAGTTTCTCGGCTCAAGACTAAGTCAAAACCACCTCCTTTCTCATATCTACTTGCTGACCAGGAACCTTCTGTGCTTGTGAACACTGTATTTGGCAATGTTGCTATTGGATCGATTTTGTCATATCAGCTACAAGACATTGGTAAACCTTCAACAACTTTTTATTCCAACATAGCTTTAGGCAATGTTGACCAACATTTTGAACCAACTTCATTCCCTGATATCCCACTCGTACATAGTTCTAATGAAACTTTAAATTTGAATGCTGGAGACTTTTTAGATTTTTATACACAACATATTGTCATCAATAACGAAGATGCAGTTGCCTTGGAAAAAAGGACAGTTTTGCAAGGAGAGTCCACTGAGTGGCTTGAAGAGCACCAAAAAAGATTAACTGCATCAGGGTTCGGGAAAGTTATTTTCAGAGTGCACACTCCATCAGAGTCAATGGTCAAAAATTTATTTAATCAGAAGGATTTGTCAAATATCAGATCCATTGCTCATGGCAAGTCTAAAGAGAAAGTTGCCAGGACAATATACTCAAACAAAATGCAAAAAAAACTTTCTCAATTTATTGTGTATGATGCCGGCCTTTCAGTTAATCCTCTTTGGCCTTACCTTGGTGCAAGCCCAGATGGTAAGGTGTATGACCCATCTGATTCCATATCACCATTTGGATTGTTAGAAATCAAATGTCCATTTACAAAAAGAAGCAGTAAAATAACTGAAGCGGCAAATGACAAGAGTTTTTATCTTGAACAAAGAAATGATAACTATTGCTTGAAAGTGAATCATAACTGTGGCTATTATGCCCAGATTCAGGGACAGTTGGCATTGACCGGATTGAAATGGTGTGACTTTGTTGTATTTTTATCTGAATCAAATGAAATGAATGTTGAGAGAATTTACTTTGATTGATGCTATTGGCAAGATGTACTTTTGCCAAAACTTTCTAGCTTTTATGTTGAACATGCTTTGCCATTCATTGCTTTGCATACACAGTCAAACTAGAATATTTATGAAAAACATTAAAGTGTTTATGAAATATATGGTAATTCACATCAACAGGTTTTAATTTCGAATAATATGCTGTGTAATTATTCACTATTTACAGCAGGGTATTTATATTATATATAATTATTAAATATTTTAATAAATTATATTATTTAAGATATTGAAAGTATATGTGAATCACACATTGTTCATATCTTAGTGTTTAAAGTATTGGATTATGGAAGTTTGACAGTAAACATGCCACAGTCCAGATTTGATTAATGCTTCCAAACATGGTAACTGGCACAGGTGAATGAAAAATCCTGTTTCTTCTGATTTTGCATATAGCTCTTTCCACATGGATTCTATGTTGTGCTATTGTTTGAGTTGCTATCACATCATCTTCATTGAAACCAATTTTGTCCTTAAGAAATGGTGGAATATTTAACTTAAGGCCCAGTCTATCAAGTTCATCATGAATATCAAAGCCTTTATCGGCCATTATGGCATCACCCTTTAAGATCTCTCCAACCAACATTTTTTTCTCTAGCAAATTTAAGAATCCACATCGCTTGACAAGTTCTTTATCACTAATTGATCCCTCATACAATTGTGAAACAAACAATATACCTCCTTTGGGGTCCACTCCAATTAGAGATTTGAAAGTTGTGTGAGACTTATAGGTGCTGTACGTTTCACTGTGTTTCTGAAGAGAACTTGGTACTTGAACTTTAAGTTCTGTTGCATCAATGATGATAAGATTGGTGGAATATTTCTCCTTGAAATCAACGGGAGAATTATTAAGGATTATATCCCTGTGTGGCCAAACTTTCAAACTACCCAAGGTAAGGTAAAGATAGTTTATCCAAGTTAAAATTATATTTGTGACACTCCCCTCAGAAATATTAAATCTTTCTCCAAGGTCAGTGTTTGATAATGCCATTCTCAATTTCATCAAAGTAAGCAAGAACTCATCTTCAACAAGGAGTTTATGCAAGGTCAATCTTGTTTTGGATGAACCAGCAACAGAATCTGGGCCATTCTCTTTTTCATCATCCTCAAGTTCTGTGTCATTGTCTGACTTATTAAACAACTCCTCTGTGTCAATATAACTTTGCCGTGCTTGCTTTGTATTCCAATATACAAGACGTGTTCTATCAAGATCAGGTAGGACAAACGAAAGGGCACTCATAAATTCTTCACACGAATTGAAACCAGTAAAATGACGGAATAATTTTTCCTCCTTCTTTGGATTGTCGATACACTTGCTTTTTAGATGATTTAAAGAAAACTGATGTTCACATGGTCTTTCTTGTGCACAAAGATTACCATACATGGTTTGTGTTGCATGTGAAGCAGAGGACCGCGAGTTACTAGTATCGTCATCATCTTGCATTAAAACATCGTCGGGTTTTTTTGACACTGCTAATGAACTATCTGGTTCTTTCCTCCCTATATTGCTATATATTCTTTCCAGCGGTCTACGCGGTTTTTCTGATTTTTCTGGTGACCATTTAAAAATAGAAGGAACTACATTCATCTTCAATCTTTTAACTTTTGAACCAGGTTCAATAAAATCATCTTTCGTAAAGTGTTCGCTACAAATTTGTGTGTGTTTATTGACATTGAAATATCTCGGGTCGCGTCGCGTTTTTGTGACCCAAACTTTCAATATTTTTTTATTTTCATTAGGCAACCGGTGCCAAGATAAATCCTTCCTTGTAGCTGAGCTATTTTTGCACTCCCCTGCACAACAATAATGAGGCATTATACTTGTTAATTATGTTAAATATCATTTGCTGTTTACATTGTCATTTCCTCCCAACAGGCGGCCATTGTTTTTGTACTAATTTATACCCATTTCAAGTCACGTGACTAGTTTTGATTATATCGCTAAATTTGTCTATTAATTACGCATTCAGTTAATTACGCTTTCCTCTTTTCCGGGAAAAGCAATACAGTATTCTTATCCAATGGACCTTATGCATAATGAGTTTCTTTTTCTTGTGGTACATCACTACTACTACCACAATGCTTTGCGAGCATTTGCTGTCTATTAAGATCCTCGTGAAGCATTCTGGCGGTTGTAGTCACACACCACACAAATGTCATAATGCATAAGATACTGTACACTTTCATTCAAATTGAACAAAAAGGTAATTGATTTGTGCGCCAGCCATTAGTCAGGCTATCATAGATACTGCCGTTAAGTTAGATCAATCGTCTGGAAGTTAGCGGAAATGAAGGGCCTTCGCCCGAAACGTCGAGTGTATTTTTCAGGTAGATTGATCCAACTTAACCGCAGTATCTGTGATAGCTCTACTATAATTTTTAGTACTAACTGGTAAAGTGGATACCCATGTCTGCATTCGGCACATCCCTAGTGTTTCTGATTCCTTACATTGAAGTCCTAACTTGTTATTCGTCTTTTTCATTTTAGCTACGCGTGCGGCAAAAAGATGCTCCTATCAACCCGACCAAATTCATGGGTTGTGGCCGCTGCGACAATATATCGCGATCAACAAACATGAACTCTTTCACTGACAATTCATCTGTTATCGCAAGGGAATGTATATCTATGTTAAAACAATTAGCTGTGCCTGTCTCCGATATACGTGGAATTGGCATTCAAATATGTAAACTTTCTGACGATATTCGGAAACAATCATCAGTATCGAAAACATTGCATTGTTTTTTGAATCCGCTAAAACCGTCGTCTAATGAAACAAAGAAGAAATCTGGCGTAATTGTAGTTACCGAGAATAATGATGTGGCAATAAATGAAAATTTGGTCTGTGGATCACTTCATCCTGGCGAAAGTGGGGTTGATCGGAAGAATTTGGATATCGAAACGCAGCAACTAACTCCATTTGGAAAGTCTCAATATGTCGGAGAAACCTTCGACGAATTCAAGTTGGTATTAAGTGATGAAGATGATGCGTGTGGCCCAGAGGAACTAAATCAAATAAACGAAATATTGGCTGGTTCGCGCTTTAAAGAACAGGATTTGATATGTGATGTAAGTTCAAACACTCGACAGTTACCACCGTTACCAGTGTTCCCTGTATTATCACCAAAACGCACCTTGCCTATCAGAAGGTAAGCATCAAAAGTAACAACCACAAGTTTATGCATGTGTTGTATATATAAAGCTAGAGAGTCCAGTTGTCAAGAGTCAACCACAAGTTTATGCATGTGTTGTATATATAAAGCTAGAGAGTCCAGTTGTCAAGAGTCAACCACAAGTTCATTCATGTGTGTATATATAAAGCTAGAGAGTCCAGTTGTCAAGAGTCAACCACAAGTTCATTCATGTGTTGCATATATAAAGCTAGAGAGTCCAGTTGTCAAGAGTCAACCACAAGTTCATTCATGTGTGTATATATAAAGCTAGAGAGTCCAGTTGTCAAGAGTCAACCACAAGTTCATTCATGTGTGTATATATAAAGCGAGAGAGTCCAGTTGTCAAGAGTCAACCACAAGTTCATGCATGTGGGTATATATATAAGGGTGATGCCAGTATACACTATAGTCAAATAAATATTTTCTGCTGAAATGATGATTGCCATTATAGAAATAAGTTATTTAAATAGAGCGACGAAAAATCCCAAATTAAACGAGATGCTTATTATAAAGTGTGGTTGTTTTGGTCAGAGTTACCTTAACAAGATTTAGAAAAGCCCCTACTAACTTCCAGATGAAGAGCGTTCGCTGGAAACGTCAAAGTTTTCTAAAATGTTTTTGGGTGGTTCAGATACAAACCACGGTAGTTATTGTAAAATAATACCTATACGCATGGGCCTCCGCGTTTACCTTATAATTATAAATATTGTGCAGCTTTTGGAGTATTTGGTCGAACCATGGGCTTAACCGATTGAGTGATTAATCGTTTCCCAGTCATTTGTTTTTCCTATTTTAAAATGCAGGAAATCCTCCCCAAATCTTGGCAAACCGGGAACTACATCACGATCAAAATCCTCAGTTCGTTCAAGCAAAAGATCCCCCAATAAGTCTCCATGTAAGTCACCAAACAGATCCCCAGGCAAGATCTCGTTTCAAAAAAGTTTATATTCCAGTTTTCAAAGCCTTAAAGGAAGTGACGCCACGGATCCATTGGCTTTGCCGTCGCCCTCCCAGATTGACCCAGTCGTTTTTGCTGCGCTGCCTGAAGAGATCAAGAAAGATATCAAGATTTCTTACCAACAACGGAACCAAAGATTCGAAATGAGAGCTGCAGGAGAGGTATAAAATTTGAAAAGTCATTTTCCATCATAATAAAACGCCAGCGCAAACAAACAAACAAACAATCTATAATTTTTTCCGTTGAAACTCCAAACGGTATACGCTCTTTTTTCTCGTTTTGTCTAGGGTTCTATGGCATCACAATATGCTGCGGAAGAAATGAGATATTTACCAGCGGTACTGACCAAAAATGTTAGACAAGATCAAGAGCGAACCGAGAAAAACATGAAGAAATCAAAAGTCAAGCATAAAAACATAAAAACGTTTGCCTCAAAAATGGTCAGTACATAGTCAGTGATCGAAATTTGTACAGTAATCAGTCAATTGTTTTTGTAGTAAACACCACCATCCTCAATTTTAAAAATATAAAATAAATGCGAAATAGACAATCGTGGTATTCTTCACAAAAAGAAAGCAATTATATTTATTATCATGCAAACGATTAGGCCCGCTATATGTTCAATACTTATGCTACTTGCAATTCTTTTGAAATGTACGTGTATTTTATCTCCATTCATTTCCTAACTTTTCGATTATTTAGTCAAGTAACGCTGACGGTATGTTCCAGCTAGACGCCAATGTGCTTGAAGCATTGCCAGAATCTATCAGGCACGAAGTTCAGTTGGCCTATGAACAGCAAAAACGACATGATGAAAAAGAAGAGAAAAAGCACGACAAATCCAATCTAAACAAAAATGATTCTATATCTAGACATACCGAGCCAAGAAATGAGACGAATGCAGCATCTTTGTCAGCACCCAAAGTAAGTATAATAATTAGCTATTCCAAAATTGATGGGAGGACTGGGAACAAGTATTCAAAAGTTACGCAATAATGAAATAAAACGCACTAATTAAATAAACTCAACCAGTGGAAAGAGCATCTTAAAATTTGTTGGTCTACAAAGTTTGGATAAAGCTTTAGGGCCTGTTTTATATGATCCCGTCTAGGCGGGACGGGACGTTTCCATCCCGTCTAGCCGGGAAACTCGCTTAGGCGGGATGGCGTGTTTATATGGACAAAATACATTGCCGGGATGAAGCCAGTTAGATGCTTGACGTCATATTTTCTTGCAGAAAAGGGATTTACGCGTGCTCAGAAGAAAAGTTCATTCTGTCTGGCCGGGATAGAATGTTTATATGGGAATTTTTCGTCCCGGCTAGGCGGGATCCCGGCAACAGACGCGGGATAGAAGCGGGATCATATAAACACTCAATAGAGTTTATATTACAGGCGGGATCTCGGCAACTGTCCCGTCCCGCCTAGCCGGGATCATATAAACAGGAGGCCCTTAGTAAAGTTGGAGTTTGGGGTATTAGAGGACGCAAGTCCCTCTAATACAAGTCTTTTCAATAGTAATTTTCTCAATTTTTGAAAGCTTATTACTCTTATCACGTGTATCGTAACTTCGTTTTGGCACTAATTTTGAGATGGTCTTTCTAGTGGTTAGTTCATTTCTCCATTTTGTTACTTTTTAACACTGTGTCCCTTTATCAACCGCGGAATGGCTAATACGTACGCATGAGCGTGTCGTTAGTCAAGTATTTTAGTAAACAAACAAGCTAGCAATAAGGTTAAAAAATTGCACGAATAATGATATAACCTATAGGTTTTAATCGTTTTTTTTACAAAAACATTTTTCAGGTCAACCTTGCTGGTGCTGAATCACTGTCAGAAGTTAGAGAAATGTTAAAGCTGTGGACTAATGATACACAAGGTAGAATATCTCTTCAAGGACTCCAATGTAGCTTATACCAATTTTTTTGTTTTTAATAATTGAATTTCAAAAATAAAAAAATAATGGCTGTGCTCAAAGTATCAGATGAAGAACAAATATATTTTTTAAAAAAACAAAAATAAATAGGCGGCTGTGAAAGGCCTAATAGGCGGCGGTAAACCGCCGGTAACCGACTTTTATTGAAAACCCTGTTATATTATTGTTGACTACAGCAAATTGTTGTGGTTTTGGTCGTAACAACCATTAATATTTATGTTTATCCTCTTGTCAGGGAGCAACGAAGTCCAATATATTGTAGGACGTGTGTGGTTATCTCCGATGCGATAATGCTTCTCATAATACTGTATATATACTCCTTATACACAGTACTCTGTAAGTCATCTGTAAGACTGTATGTCAGTTTCATCTTAAAATACTATTTATGTAGTTCCGTTAGATGAAGACGTCAGTGTATTGGTGGAATACTTGAGCAATCTTATTATTCACAAAGATCTGGAGAAAATGTGGCTAGTTCTGAAATTTTATCGCAGGTAAAACGTTGAAGAGGTGATTTTAAAAATACCTCATGCCCTCCCGCAAGACCCGCGCAGTAAAGAAAGCAATGAAGAATAAAGAGCATTTCCCTATTTTAGGTTGGTGGTTAATAAAGAAACATGGCAGCCGTTATTTAACAGAGTACTGGACAATGTTCAGGGTATTTTGAAACAAACCTACGGTGGACAGTTATCAATTAAATATTTTGTAATCACTTAAAGAATAAACATGTATAGAGAGTGTTTCGGACAGTCTGCATGAACGTTAAAATTTAAATGCATAAATAAGTCTAATGTAAGTTTTCATGAAATATAAACAAGTCTATTTATTGCAAGTAGGGCAGGCATTGTTGCCCTATGTAAAGCATTAATATGTAGTGTTTAGTTTTAAGCTATAGTTCTTAATATCAATTACAGATTTACTTTTATTTACTCCATTTCATACATAACTTGACATGGCAAGGTTTCTCCAGAGTTCACTCGACCCAGTCTTTTGCGCCGACCTATGTATAGTCGAGATCTCGATCTTGCCTCTGTGAGTTGTCGGAATTGCGGGCAGAAAGTCGAGCTCAAGGAGAATTTTTAAAATGGGGGGAGAGGGCGAGAAAATATTGTATTGCGCGCGCATGTTTTATTGTTTTGTTTCATGTGATCTGCAAGTTCACAACTCTCAAGATTTTACAAGCTTTTTATTCTGCCAATTCTACAAACATTTCCCGAAGAAACACAGGTAAGTATGGCTTTATTTATTTCTGCCGATTTTTTTCAAGTAAATATACCATAATTTATCAACCAAATTTGGTTTTCATTTTCTGCCTCAACAGGCGGATCAATATAATGTTACTTTGTGCCATAACTGGCCCTGCCACAATGGGCAGATCAATAATATTTTGTCCCTCAACTGGCTCAAACATGCTTTCTTACAAGATATGTCATATGTCGGTCTGTGATTGACACAGTTCATATATCGCCTGTGCAGGCAAAAACAACCGCACCTATGACAGTGACAAATAGTGATCTAGCTGTAGTCATAGAGCCCGTACCTGTGATCGTAGCACAAAATATCAATGAATCAATCTACCTGTTGTGGTAGAGCCCATTGAGGCACAAAATATTGATCCGCTTATTGTGGCAGAAAGAAACATTGACCTACCATTGGGCTATTCCATTTAATACCGTACCCCCCCCCCCCCCATCGAGGACCCTGGAATTCTTCAGGGGTAAGGGGCCATTTTGCCTTGGAATTCTTTAGGGGTGTGACTATTTAGGCTTGGAATTCTTCAGGGGTTGAGTAAAAAAATTGCATTCTTCAGGGGGTTGCAGTCTTCAGGGGTAGGTGTTGTAAATACAAAATTCCTCAGGTGGGCTGTTGAAAGTCAGGAATTCGTCAGGTTTATAGAAAAAACCCTGTCCTCGATAGGGGGGGGCGGGGGGTTACAGATTTTAAATGGAATAGCTCATTGTGATAGAGCCTGTTGAGGCACAAAATAGAACTGATCTGCCCATCGTGGTGGAGCCCGTTGAGGCACAAAATATTATTGATCTGCCCATTGTGGCAGAGCCAGTTGTGGCACAAAGTAACATTGACCGCCTGTTGAGGCAGAAATGAAAACCAAATTTGGTTAATAAATTATGGTATATTTACTTGAAAAAAATGGTTGTTACAAACTTACAAAATAATATGGATATATTACATCATCTGTAATGGGATGGAATCTGCGATATAAATAATTAAATATTTCCAACATATGTCATGTGGATCCCTGCTCACAGTTGTTTTGGAGAGATATACTATTATGTTGGTTTGCTGTATAATCATGTATTTTGACAATTCACTGGACAGTACAGATGAACACTGATGGAAGCTAAATGATAAATAAATATGAAATGAAATATCTACAGATTGTAAACAAAGACTGTTGTGACATGTTTGTTTAGCACATGGCAAGTGCAGTATCAATATCTTATGAACACAGACAACATGCAAACTATTATTGTACCACAAAGATATTAAAAGACATTGTGCAATTGACAATTGCACAATGTCATTATTAATTGATATTAAAAGACATTGTGCAATTGACAAGATGCAATTGACAGCTTTGAAGTAAAGAATGATTTCTAATAACAGGAACAATAATGTTGGTACCAAGAATTCCATTGACAGTAGTCTGAACACTCTGATATGTGGCTTTGAAAACCACTTGTGTACTTCTTATATATTATTATTTACAATTACAGTGTTGTAATCACAGTGTTGTAATCTCCTCGTTTGGACAAGAAAATAAATCTATACATACAGTGTGCCATTAGCAATATAAATACGTTCAATATTACTAATTGGTCGAGGTATTTTGCATGCAGTTTGGGCATCAAGGCAGCACTTTCCTTGCAATAGTAACTCCTAGTATACTTTAGTAATTTTAACTTGATTTAATATGATTATAACTTGATTTAACTTGATTCAGTATTTTAGGTGTTGACAGATAAGTAAGTATTTAATGACGTTGATAGTTAAGACATTTTAATAACATTGGAACATTAAACGGAGTTTTGTAATGAGAGTACTGCGATTGAACGATAACAGAGAGTTTACAGCCGTAGAGATTCACTCTTCGGGTACTGCGTATTGTAATTAATCATTAAGTCATAGTTTATGAATTTATTAATCATGCATGTAATACTTTGAATTGTAATCTAATCAGAATCTAATCCTTTACTGTAGAATATTTTTTTATATATTACGAAAAATCTCTATGGTCTGTGCGTGGTTCAATCCTTGGTAACATGTTCTGAAGATGAATCAATAGCATTGGCGTCGAGTTAGCAGACAAATAACTGGTTATTGGATAGAATCATGAGCGAAACCGAAGGCCAAAGCGGCTCGGCTGAGGCAGCATAAGAGACCGCGCATGGTGAGTCAGACGCGCAAATGAGTATTCTAAAGAAAAAGCGAAGCCAGCTCAGAGGTAAGATTACTCGATCAATAAATAGAGTCGCCTCTATTTCTTCAGATTATTGAAGATTATAATCTTCAGATTATTGAAGAAGGCGCAGAGAAGCGTAAACGCATAGAAAAAGAAGTTATTCAGATACGAAAGGACTTTGAGCTAGCGCGTGAGTGTCACGCTGAGATGTATGAATATGTGGGGGAAAGTCAAACATCAACGATGGACGAGTGGGAAGATATACTCACTAACGATGTATACGATATCGAAGAGAACGTTGATACCTTTCTTATGTCCCTCTCTGTGTCCGAACACGCCAGCCCAATGTCCTCAACGAGCGAACAGATTTTAGAGCAGCCTGAAGTCAATAGTAACATTATCGAAGCCGCCGCGGGAGGCAACGCGCCAGTTAGTCACGAGGAAGTCGAGGGAGCTTCACTAGTTCACTTCACGAGACCGAAGCTTCGGAAAGCGCGCAATCCATCAGTAACAGCCTAAACAGCGATAAAACTGTATCAAGTACCGATAAACCCCAAACTATAGGGTGTAATTCTGTGGCAGACGAACTTGATTGCGCAAAGAGTAAAGTTAATCCCAACCTGTCATCGCCGCAATCTTTTGACACCTGGATAGACAAATTAATTGAATTTGAAGAAACAGTTTTACCGGCTAAGGTGTCTCAAATGTCAATCGCGGAAGCTTTGTACAAGTTAGAGTCTAGTAAGGATATTCCTAGTATTGTACTTATTAAATATGACGGAAACCCGCTTACCTATGTAGAATTTATCGAGCGTTTCAAGTTGCACATTCATGACCGGTCCCATCTGTCTGACGATTTGAGAATGGTACAACTTAAAATGCATTTAATCGGAAACGCCGAACGCGCTATTAGTGGTCTAGGTTCGCAGGGAACAATGTACGCGACGGCGCTAAAAACATTAAAGGAACAATTCGGCCAGCCAAGCGTCATTGCTAGAGTGTACATAAATAAGCTAGTAGAGAAACGGAAACTCCAAAGTGACGACCGACAAGCGTTGCAAGAATTTTCCTTCGATGTGGTAAACTGTGTAGCTACGTTAAAGCAAATTAATCACCTAGCAGATGTCAACGCGACTGACAATCTGCGAAAGATTGTGAAAAGGCTTCCCGATCACCTTATTGACAGATGGAAGGTGTGGCATCTGGCCTCAGAGAAAGGGCGAAACGCCCTTTCTTCAACACAAGCAATTTCATCAGGAAACGCGTAAAGGCCGAATTTGACCCGGACTTTGGCGACATTCAGAAATCAGATTCTCGACGTTTTAGACCAGATCGAAAGGGAATTCACTCGGGTCAAAGGGAACCAAAGAAATCGGGGATCCAGTGTTACGTTTGTTCCGAAGACCACCGTGTAGCAGAGTGCCCGACCTTTTCCAGCTGTTCCAACGGCGAAAAGATACAACACGCCAGAGATCAGCGATTATTAACAGTGTGGGGTTCAACCTATTACCTTCCATTAAATCTCGTCTCTATTGCTCCAAAACGATGATCAGCAGATCAGCAGCAGCACATTTGATGCACACCATTGGATCCAGATTTATTTAAATCTTTTTAATTTTATAAATTTAATTTATTTATTTTTTTTTGGCCAAATTCTTATTCATATTCAATATCCTTCCTCGATGCTTTGAAAAATTTTGAAACTTGGAGAGTGAGAGTGAATCAAGTATGATTATAAAATGCGAAGCTTGCTCTTTGTACCATGTAACAAATATACGACAAATTTTTTTTTTATTATCAAGGGCCAATTTTTTTTAATACGCTAAGTAGTGATATCCGCAATGTCTCTAACTCTTTTTCAATTTTTATTCAAATTAATTAAAAACTTTTTTTTTTTTTTTGTTTGTAAAAATACTTAATCAGAAAATAGATACTATATGTTAATTACGATGCGTACGTAATTGACGCCACCCGTACTACTACTACTCTATAAATTATTATTATTAGGTGAAGCATATAATAATAATAAGCTTATGTTTTTTTATTTGGTTTCGCACATTTATTATCTTTGTATATACAACTTCTGATGTATTTTTTTGTGGCAAATAATAAATTGAATTGAATTGAATTGAATTATGTTTCTCGTGTTTAAACCGTGGACACGTTACAAGAGAATGTAAATCGAAAGAGAAATGTGGAGTTAAAGGATGTCCTCGCTTCCACCACCGTTTGCTGCACGTAGATTTCCCGTATTCTCCTATGACAACACCCCTGAGTTCAGCAACATCTGCGCTCGACAAAGACAGCATCATGCCAGTGGTGAGAGTTCGATCCGTTCAAGTCGGCAAACGGATGAATTCGTGAAGGTAACGTTCTTGTAGACAGTGGTGCTGGTACCACCGTGATTCGGACAAACTTCGCGAAAGCCCTCGGTTTACAAGGGAAGAGAGAGAAGATCGACATTTCAGTTGTTGGCAGCGAAAGAATAACGCAGAATAACAGCAGAAGAGTTAAGCTTTGGTTATCGCCCCTGAATGAAAACGAGTCTTACCCTATCGAAGCCCACGAAATCGACAATACCATCATTAATATTCATGCCCTCGACCGCACCTGGCTGCAGTCGTTCGATCATTGAAAGACATCGAGTTTCCTCACCGCGCTGGTCCAGTAGACCTGATCCTCAGTGTTCAGTACAGCCACCTGCACGCTGAAAGCGAAGTTTGAGAAGGTCTACCTTTTCAACCACTGGGAAAGCGGACGAAGTTAGGATGGCACGTCATTGGTCCAAATAATGCGAAAGATTCGACTGTCAGCTACGTAAACTTTGCTAAGAAAATCTGGAAAAGTTCTACGACTTCGAGACCGTCGGAGTACGAGCTCCTGACTGCAATTGCCCACAAGAAACGATGTCTCGTGATGGTAAGAAGGCGATGGAGTTGTTTGAGTCGTCCTGTGAGAAATTAAATGGAAGATACGTTATGGGCCTTCCATGGAAGAAAGATCCAGCGCAGCTTCCAAACAATTACACTGTGGCAAAACGACGTCTCGAGTCTTTGGAAAGAAGTCTGGCAAAGAATCCTAGCAAGGCGAAGATGTACGATGACGCTGTTAAAGAGTATGAGAGGAATGAATGGGCTCAGAAACTGACAGACGCAGAAATCAAGAACGCCAGTGGTCCAGTCTACTATTTACCACATCATGGTATTTATCGCCCGGAGAAGAAGAGTACACCGTTGAGAGTCGTCTTTGACCCAGCCTGCCTCTATCAAGGAGTTTCGTTGAACTCCTTCTTGTACAAAGGTCCGTGTCTTATTGGAAATTTGCTCGGAGTCCTGCTTCGATTTCGAGAAGAGCCGATTGCCTTTACCGGGGACATTTCCAAGATGTTCCTGCAGATTCTCTTACGAGAGAGAGATTGTCAAGTGCACAGATTCCTGTGGAGGAACATGGACACTTCGCAAGAGCCGTCAATCTACGCTCTCCTTCGCTTCACCTTTGGCGACAAACCATCCCCGGACATGGCGAGTTTTGTCATGTTAAAGATTGCAGAAGAAAACCAAGCCAGTGCACCAGAAGCATGTAAGATCCTCGAGCGAGATAGGTATGTTGACGATCTTATTCATTCGTGTCCAACAACGAAAGACGCCATCGAGAAAATAACAAATATCGAAAAGATCCTTAACACCAGTGGCTTCAAGATCAAAGAGTGGTATTGTTCTTCCGCACAGCTACAAGATCGGGTAGACAAAGGAATGAGAATGACGTCCGAGTCTGAATCAGTTTCACATTCGAAAGAGGAATCGCCTGCAGTGAGTAATGTCAATTTAGACGGAGAAGGAGGAGTAAAGACGCTCGGAGTTTCCTGGAACCCGAACACTGATACAATCAAGTTGAGTGAAACGAAAGTGTACACGAAACGAGTGGTTCTGTCACACATATCGCGATTGTTTGATCCATTGGGACTTGCCTCAGCAGTCACAATAAGAGCACGTATTGCACTCCAAGTAATCTGGAAAATGAAGAAATTCGATTGGGACGACCCTCTGCGAAGGAGTCACAGCAGTCATGGCAAAGGTTATTTGCTGATATCGAAAAACTAAGAACAGTGCAATTTCCTAGATGTCTTCAACCCGAAAGTTCGTTTGGTTCGCCGGAGTTACACGTTTTCTCTGATGCTAGTATCCTTGCTTATGGGACAGCAGCATATCTCGTGTGGCCCACCGTCAATGGGAAAGAAGCCCGCCTAGTAGCAGCTAAAGCTCGAGTTGCCCCCCCTCCGTCAAACCACCGTTGGAACTCATGGCAGCCCTGTTAGCGTCGCGATTAGCAAAGACCATTCATGACGAGTTCAAGATCAAGCCTTAAAACGTAGTATTTTGGTCGGACTCCATGATCGTCCTCGCTTGGCTCCGATCTGATCTGAATCCTCCCTACTGAAACCGTTTGTAGGCGTGCGAGTGGCAGAAATCCAGGGGACTTGGGATCCTAACCTTTGGAGACACGTTCCAACCAAGCTAAACCCAGCAGATGACTTGAGTCGTGGCATCGCAGTAAGTGAGATGAATGGACGATGGATGAACGGTCCATCATTCCTTAGAGAGAAACCAGAAGATTGGTCTACCGAGACCAACCAAGAAACCACAGAAGTTCCCGAATTTAAAGTCGGTAAACCCATCTACGCGTTGAAACCCATACCTAGCACCATTATTGATGCAGCTCGGTTCTCGAATTGGCAAATATTATGTAGAGTAACAGCGTATTGTATTAGATTCATCAACAACGCAAAGTCTTTGCACTGTGTAAGCGGTCCACTTCTTCCGGAAGAAGTAGAATCAGCCGAGCGTTATTGGATTATGTCGGCTCAAACTCAGTTGGGAGATCGGAAAGATCGCTACAAAGACCTAACCCCTTTCCTACAAGACAAGATCGTTCGAGTCGGAGGAAGACTTAAGCATTCACCCTTATCCTACGACGAGAACCACCCGATGTTATTGCCAGCAGATCACGTTGTTTCGAAATTGATCGTCAAAGACGCGCACAACCGTGTGCTTCATGCAGGTAGCGAGAGAACCCTTTGCGAAACTCGAAGAAAGTTTTGGTTAGCTCGAGGTAGAAACGTGGTGAAGAAGATTGTGAGAGAGTGCGTCACCTGTCGCAGATCTACCCATACACTACCCCGATGGCAGATCTACCACCAGAGAGGTTGAAATCCTTCTCACCACCGTTTTCAGTTACTGGCGTCGACCTGTTTGGCCCGTTTTATTTAAAGTATGGTCGAAACTCGAAAGTCAAGACTTGGGGAGCTCTGTTTACGTGCGCTACAGTCCGTGCCATATATCTAGAGATCGTGCAAGATTTGTCAACCGAAGCTTTTCTCCATGCTCTGTTTGCCGATGACACCCAAATTGATACATCTAGTGAAAATATTAATATAATTGTAGAAAATCTTAACCATGACTTGGAAAATGTATCAACTTGGATGTCAGCTAACCAACTTACTTTAAACCATTCTAAAACGGAATATATGATAGTAGGTAGTAATAGAAGAATCAACCAAATAGATATACAACCCCACATACATATTGGAGGTAGGAAAATAGACCGAGTTAAAGTAACCAAATCACTTGGCGTAAAGATGGACGAAACTTTGTCATGGAATGCCCAAGTGAACCAAGTTACTAAAAATGTCGATGCAGGCCTCAGCATCATAAGACGGGTTCGAGAAATAGTGGATAAAAGAACACTAATTACAATATATCAATCAATTATTCAACCTCACTTTGATTACTGCTCGCAAGTATGGGGTTGTCTAGGAAAAGGTTTATCAGACAAATTACAGAAGCTCCAAAACCGATCATTTCGAATAATAACACATGAAAACTACGAGATTCGATCTGTTGACATTTTGGAAAACGTAGGAGTTTCTAACTTACAAACCAGAAGAGAGCATCAATTAGCGATTCTAATGTACAAAGTCAAAAAAAAAAAATGCTACCAAATATTTAACTGAAATTTTCACCAACACGAATTCAATACATGATCATAATACGAGAAATAGCGAATTTAATTTCGCATTACCTAAGCCAAAAACAAATAATATGAAAAAGGCTTTTGCCTACAGGGGGGTTGAGGCTTGGAATAACCTTTCCACTGCAATAAAATCATCGAAAAGCATCTCTAGCTTTAAAACCAACATAAAGCGAATATACTAATACTGGAAATTCATTTTCAGTCACCTAATTTTTTGTAGACCATTGATATTTTATATAATATATTTGTAGTTTATATAATAGTCTGTAGACTCATTCTGTTGTTCTCCTCCACGGAAATCTTTAGTAAAAGGATTTTTTATTAAAAAGCCCACATAGTGAATATCATCTTAGGGGAAACAACAATTTACACCCAATTATTATTTACATATTTACACTTGTTGACTCTAGATCAAAATGCGTATATTATCGTTCGAAACGCAAGCTAAAACGTTATTTATACACCACTTCGATACAAAGTTCTCTAAATCCATCATAATACACTGTTCAATTTCCAATCGATTCCTTACATAATTATTAAAGTACATAAGATTGTCAATTCTCTCATCCATTTTAAACTGATATGATTCTCTTTCCTTCCGCGCAGAAATTTCCCAACACTGATTAAATAACGCAAAAGATCTCTTGTTACGCTTCGCTGAAAAATACCCAACAATATGTTCTTTTGTGAAAGACCAATAACGGAAGCATCGATTCGATTACACAACTCTAAAATAAACACCACATCTCTTTGATCTTTGGACAATCAACGAACCAATGATTCAAGCCTTGCTCCACACCGTGCGCAACTTTGAGGTATTATCGAGTTCATTGATGCATTCGTAAATTCACAGGTAAAGTGCGATGAACAGTTCGCCAATCAAATTCCTGCAAAAGTGGGTCATTAAAACTGCGATGACACTTCCTCCCAAGCAACTGTGAGCTATGCGCTGTCAATACATAGATATATAAAAACTACAAATAGATAAAACCATTCTAGCTATATAAATATATTGTATACAATTTTTGTTTATACCAGATCGATTATATTAAAATTTACAATTTCTCAATCAATTGAAAGGCACACAGTCACCGTTTGAGCGATGTTATTGCTGCCGAAGGCAGCACACTATTCTTGACATGGCAAGGTTTCTCCATGGCAAGGTTCACTCGCCCCAGTCTTTTACGCCGACCTGTGTATAGTCGAGATCTCGATCTTGCCTCTGTTAGGCCCACTGATCTAATAATAGACTGGATATAGCTTCTATAGGTGGCAAAAGTGAAGCATTATATATGCGAAAATCACTTCCGGGGACCACGGAGTGATACAAATTTGTATAGAAATGTATGGCGGACAACGTGAACGAACGTGAATTTTCGCAAATTTAAGACACTTCGCGACCATGCACTAACCTCATCGCTCTACCATTGATAAAAGATGTTATGTTAATGCTTTTAAAACTAAAATTATATAGATTGCTCTAAAATATCGGCATTTGTGTTCGTTCAAAGTTGTCCTTGCGGCAATAATATTTTATCGCCACGATCATGAGAAGACAATTTCTAGTTTGCTTTCCAAATATGGAGGCAGAATAAGATCTACTCTACTCAAAAATACCTTGAAAGGAAAGTAAGTAATTTTGTTTTATCATATATGTTTAATCTTGATCAACAAGAGGTTTACAATTCCCTCAAATGACCAAGCCTGTATAGATATTTGACACGTTTATAGTACTTGTTTTGATTTATTATACTATAAAACTGGAAGCCTGCCCAAATATAGCCTTTTGCGGAGTGAATCTATGTTTATAATGCAGCCGAATTTTGAACTTGCAACCATGAAATGCAGAGTGTGTTGTTCATTATTTTGCTTAAAAGATATTGTTATCTAAACATTTGTTATTGTAAAAATAACCAATTTTCCAGTTATTTCCACCAACTCCTAGCATTTGCCTGCAGTTTCCAAAAGAAACACTACTGTTTAATGCCCCGTATATACACTTGAGCCTTGTTTCCATTTGGTCCAGCTGTCATGACCAAGTCATGGTCACTGATGCAAAATAGTCTGGATCTTTCTTCATGTGTTTTGTCAGTTTGGGTGATGTACATGTATGTATGCAAATCAGTTTACTGATTGCAAAGATGTACTGACACTGTTATATCAGCTCCCTTCTTGACAATGTCAAAACAGCACAAGTGATCATGGACACCAGGCTGACAAGGTGGATGGTAGAAAGGTTCGACACATGTGTATCAGCAAAATAGTGTGTAATGAAAGAGTTATAAACAGAAAAAGAACACAACCTCAATTGAATGTCAACCAGGGTTGGTTCAAGCTGGTCTGGGTTGAAAACAAATATCCAGACTCCAGTGTTGCAGCCAACCCGGGTTATAATGTGAATGCAATAAAAAGAAGCCCCACAGGGTCTTCCAACCCGGGTTTGTGTAAATGGGGGATAAAAATTTCAAGGGACTGTTTCTCCAGTAATTGGCCAAGGTCCTTCTTAAGAAATGAATAGTTATGAGTATTCGCTTTGAATATTCTCTATCCCAAACTTGACCTATTTCAATTCCTAATGAGTGGGCAATCCAACAGTGACTTACAGGCATGGCAATCCAACATTCATGAATTAAATGGTAAATATACGTGGTGTATAAAGGCTATATTTGGGTTGCCATCCAGTTTTAAGTATAGGTTATCATGCGATGGCGAGTACAATTAGGGATTAATAGTACGAGTGATGTTTGGAAATTTTGCCAAAATTGGACGAGCCGCCGGGGCGAGTCTTAGTGAGCTTGGTCTTAGTGAGGAAGAGGTTAAGTTAACACAAACTTCAAGGACTGTATATCTTCATAAAATACAAGAAATGGAGAATGGTTCCACAAATGTGCCCCACTTTAGTGAAAGTAGCGATGATGAAAGTTCCAGTGAAGAGGATGAAAGTGGTGATAAAGCATCTGAAACAAACAGACATGACGTCAAAAATAAACTGAAGAAGATTAGAGACAGGTTTCGGAAGAAAACAACAAAGAAAATCCAAATCAACAGACTTTTGAGGAAAAAATCACACGGTCTAGTAACACTATTTTAAACCAGTTTCCTGACATAAGTCATTGAGAAAATAGTGGAAGAGAGTGATGTTGGAGCAGATCGCTGGCGAAGAACAGGCGTGTATACCTTTTCAGGTAATCCAAAGGAAAGCAAACGGATGACATTTGGCAAGATAAAACAAGAGCTAGAGTCGCATTATGAAAGAAAGTTTAGTTATGGCACCGTGGTTCAGCTGTGTGTACCGAGACACAAGCGCAGGTTATCCAGCAAGCGATATAAAAGTGTAGCCAATGTTAAATATCAGAGAGCAAGGAAAGGATTCACTTTAAAGTACAATCCCGACAGTAAATGGAGTCGTTCCATGTACATGTTGTTTAAACAACTCCTAAAAGATGGAAAGGATACTTTACTTTATTAAACCGTGATGACCAGGCCGGATTCCGCCTTGACTCAACATTTACACACAAGAACTATCCTGTGCTTTCTTTGAAACCCATGAATACAACCCGGACAGACTTCGTTAACAAGCACCCGTCCCAGCTTCAGACAACGTCTTATAATTAAAAAAAAAAAGAAACAACTGACGAGTTATGCGCTGGAGTAGTCAAAGCTTCGAAACTTCACGAAAAGAGTCCTTCTCAACATGCTGATGATATTGTAGCACTTCTAGGAGTAGATATATTGAAATCAGAGTTTTACAAAGAGAATACCCAAGAACCCAAAGATGTGGAATGTATTCAGGTAGATGGAGCAGGTGACGAAAGGTCCGTCGCACCACGAAGTTCAGTTCATGTGGACTGAGCGTCACATGACCAAGCCAACTAAAGTCACGTTAGTTACGACCCGGTGCAGTGGGGATAGTTTCCCCAATAGAGTTGAGCTCCAAAACGGATGTCTCGGTAGAGGCCATTTTAACTTGTTTATACTATCAACATTAATGGGGTCCAACGAAGCTGATGATGGTGGACTTGATGAAGAAAAACACAAAGAAAACATATGTGCAGCAATTGCCAAATATATCAGCAGAGTTGATGGCACTCTGCATGAGGACACAGATTAATCTTATCAAAGGACCTGTGGATCAAATACACGTTTCTAGAAGGAAAGAGCTGACAACGTTCTTAAAAGGGAGTAAGAAAGCGAAAGAGCAACTAAAGCATGATAATCCTACATTGTTTGCTTACTTTACCGAAATCTGGGACGTCAGAAACAACCATATATATTATGAGAGTCTCCCTAAAAATTATGTGTTCATGCTGAAATGCTGTGGGAAAAGTTCGTGCAAACATCCGTTGTGTCAAAAAGGTACACATACTTTTTCAACATACAGTATCCTTCCTTCTTTAAATCTTTATTTAGCTAATTCCACACTATTTTATAGCAGTGGCAGACATGACGCTCTTGTGTTACAAGATTAATCTGTTTTGTTATCAAGTTGTAGCTTCTTCATAGGAATCACGATCTAATAATGCTGAAAAAGCAAAGAAGAGATGTTACTGTATATGCGAAAAGCCAGAAGAGAAAGGAAGGTAATGTATATTAAAAGGCCCAACAAACGACCAAGCAAAGAAACTTTGAAATGCCTTAACCACTAGCCAGTCTCAATACAATTAGATGTACCTGCCATAAAGTCATTTTATGTACAAAGTGGTCACAACTTCATATTTAAATGCCACAATTTCAACACGTTATTCAAATATTTCAGATAGTCGATTCTCGATATGTACCAAAATAAAAAATCATTTATTGAAAAACCCTTAATGTTGCAAAGTCGCATTCACACAGACATGTTAAAATTGTACGCCAAACGAAATGGGTCATTGTGTGTGCCTATGAGTACAAAATTACTTTTTGTTTACAGGTTCATGATTTCATGTGACCAATGTGGAAATTGGTTCCACGGGGATTGTATTGCAATGACAGAGGAGGAATTAAACGAACTTGAAGACCAAGATCTGCCTTATATATGTCTGCAAGGAACCAGGTGTGTTTTTTAAAATGAGTTTTACCACACTCGAATTTACGTTCAGTCAATTCGGAGAGTAATGTTCATGTTACGAAATTTACTGTTGTTTAATAGGAATTAGAGACCTTCCTGTTGATGTCAAATGGTTTCCAGCTGGCCCATCGTTTAATTTCTTTCCGCATCCAGTTGTTGATCCAAGTAGGCCGTGGAAAGGAACACAATGCAAGACCTGTGCTCCAACATGCTACGGCCATTATGTCACAAACGTCGACCAGTTGTTGCAACTATATTCTGAAGGAAAAGCAATTCGATCTCCACCACCCAGCAATATTTTAACAGCTTACCATAAATGTCAGGATAATACCGAAGCAGAATTGAATATAGATACAGCTGCTTTGGATAAGTTATCTAAGAAATGCCTTCTTCCTCCTGATGAAGTCAAAATTTGGTTAAACCACCTTCACCAAGTCGCTGAGAACAGAAAACGAGGAGTAGAAAAAGCTAAAGCTACTAGGGAAAAGAACAAAAACAAAAAGGCCTACAATTTATATAAGCTTGGATGTGCAGCTATCGCGCACACGAACATATAAGCTATTTTTGTTCATATTTAGATTTTATTCATGTTTTTGCAGCCACCATACTGCCTTCATATAAATGTTAAACTCGATGTATGTAACTATTTGTACAGAGTGTCCATAAAATGCTTTTCGTATGATATTTTGAGGTATTGCCACCCTTCCTTTTTATGCAGGAATGGATTGTTTATTTGACAGTGTATTATTCAGTACAAAAATCTATACAAATGACACCAGAGCTATAGCGCACGTATAGGCCTACTATATTATCAAAATACCACAAAACATAGCAGAGGGTATTTTGGACACCTGGGCATGTATATGTTGTACTATATATATATATATATATAGTCAAATCTGCAGACATGCATGTTTCGCCGTTCAACGGCTCGTCAGTGCAGCTTGTAACGCCGTCTAGATGCGAGTGACTTCGTATTTATACACCATACTCTTGCCCTCACCAAGCGCATGTGGTACAATACTCAGACACATGCGCATCCAGACATGCGTGAAGTGTCTTGGGGCCAGAGTGCTCAAACGACCATTTATATATATATAGCTTGTTGTATGTGTCGAGCGAGGTTTCATAAATATTCCTAGTTTTGTCGGCAAAAATGAAAATGTTGGGAGACGAATTAATTTTCTTTAGATCGTTAGTCAAAGATTTCTGACTTGGTTCCTATATGGCCGAAATTGTAAATTTTCGATCAATTTTATAAGGTTTTTTCATTTTTTCATTTCCGGAATTGAAGGAGGTGTTTTGTTGGACGGAAGGCCGAAATGGTTGTTTTGGTTTTCACATTTTTTGTTTTTAAGAAAGAAATTAGCTTTCCATCTCATACGTTTTATTACACTTTCCACTTTTTCAATCAAATTTTCAAATAAGCGTCCTGTGATGGTATAGGGATATTCTTTAGTGAATAGTCAAATCGAAATTGCCGCATTTTGAAGTTATATAGAAATGAATAACGTAACTAACAAGAGTGCACAACCGATATACGGGTGCAAATATACGTGTAGGTTTAGGTCTACGAAAACGCAAAGAGTGCTCGACAACATAGACATAAACATTAACTATATTCTATATTTGCTCCTATTCTGTCGAGCACTCTTTATAATAACCTTTGACATGGAAGCGACCCAGTTTGGCTATTCCACAAAGAATATTCCAATACCATCGGAAAATGACTACAGCAAAAAAATGATCGAAAAGACCGAAGAATTATGCAAACGGATGAGATGGAAGGCGCAATTTTTCCTAAACCCTGAAACAAAACACGATAAGAAAGAAACGTACGGCTTTAATACAAAGAATCCCCCACCACATATAGCTGAACTCGTAAGTTTTGAAAACAGAATGCTTGAAATGATTCAAAATGTAAAATTTAAAGATGTAAAATGCGGATTCCAGAAAAAGTTGTTATCTGATGTGAACAATATGAAAAAAACTGAATCACTGTTCGTACCTGCCGACAAAACCACCAACTTTTATAAGATGGACCCCCCATCCTACAACAAACTGCTTGAGAAAAACATTACAAAAACGTATAAGAAAATATCCCCGCAGACCGTTTCCTCCATTGAAAGTAAATCGAAATCTATCGCTAAGAGCACGAACTTAGCTGATAGGATCAATACTACAGCAGAAAGAGAGGCCTTTGTTACGTTAAAAGATCACAAGTTCAATTTTGAAAATAATCCTACCTGTCGCCTTATCAACCCCTGTAAGTCAGAAATCGGAAAAATAAGTAAGCAAATCCTAGACAGAATCAACACTAAAGTTACTCAATCTATCGGCGTGAACCAATGGAAGAATACGAAAGATGTTCTAACGTGGTTTAACGATATCCCCAACAAGAACCAGTACTCGTTTATTGCGTTTGATGTAGTAGACTTTTATCCGTCTATTTCAATTGAGTTACTCAATGCTGCTTTAGATTTTGCGTCAAATTACGACACTATAACGGACGAGGAACGACAAATTATTATACACGCTAAGAAATCATGTTTACACAACTCGGGACACTATTGGGGTAAGAAGTCTTCATCCAACCTCTTTGATGTAGCAATGGGCAGTTTTGATGGCGCAGAATCGTGCGAGCTAGTGGGGTCATATTTACTACATATTATCACGAAAAAGCATGGGAACGATTTCGGATTATACAGAGATGACGGACTGGGTATTATTAAAGCGACAGCGCGTGAAACTGAAAATATTAAGAAAGATGTGTGTTCAATATTTAACAGATACGGACTCAAAATCACAATTGAAGCTAACAAGAAAATTTTTAATTTTCTTGACGTGACTTTATCTACCGGAAAGTACCAGCCATATTCCAAACCTAACAACATTCCTCTCTACACTGCAAAAAAAGTATTTTTGAATTTGAGTAAAATTACTCAAATATTTGAGTAAAACGTTTGCTTTACTCAATTCTTGTGTACATTTACGCAAATATCGAGTAGTTCTACTCGAAATTTTGAGTAAAGTGTATTACTCAAGTGTTTGAGTAAAATTGGTTTGAGTAAATGGGACGATATACTCGACGAGCTGAGTAAATATACTCACACTGAGTAAAATAACTCGAATTTACGAGTAAACTTGATGTTTTACTCAACTGCTGAGTAAACCGATCATTTGCTATGACGTTTTACTCAAGTGCTGAGTAAAGTGAATGTTTGAGTAAAACGTTTTACTCAAGTGCTGAGTAAAGTGAATGTTTGAGTAGAACGTTTTACTCAAGTGCCGAGTAATATTACTCAAATATTTGAGTAAAGTTAGTTTTACTCAATTCTTGTGTACATTTACGCAAATATCGAGTAGTTCTACTCGAAATTTTGAGTAAAGTTTATTACTCAAGTGTTTGAGTAAAATTGGTTTGAGTAAATGGGACGATATACTCGACGAGCTGAGTAAATATACTCACACTGAGTAAAATAGGTTCATTACTGTGAACAAACTTGATATGACGCAAAGGTTTCTGAAATGTGCGCCCCGAATATTGAGCGCAAAAAGCGCAATCGAACATCATTTAAGCGTTTCCATAAAGATTTCATTTGGGAACTAAATCCATCGCCCACAAAGGTGATTGTGGTGTGAGCAGTAAAATGAAATTCAATCCGAGTGTGACATTGTGACAGCCCAAAGACAAAGGATTAAAATTCACTGACAAAGCCACAAAGTCAAAGCCAAAGGGGGAAACAGAACCACGCGACAATTTAAGAAACTAAATGATAAAATATAAACCGATTGTCGTCATCTTGTCATACTTGTGACTTGATATTCAAGATAAAATAGAATAAAAAAAATGTGAGATATTCCGACTACTTCGAGGTCAATATCGAAGTCAACATGGTTGGTACACAGTGTCATTGCTATCAAGTTGACAAAACAACAAGGCTATATGGCTATATGCCAGTTAATTGCCTGGTCATTGGATAGATAATTAGTTAAAATATACTACGATTAACCTAAGGAAAATGAGAGTCCTTTGTTGCTGGCTTTCAAGCCATTGCTTAGTTCAGGTTTTCTGAGATTTCAGTTTTAAATTCAATTTTCAGTCGGTTTAGTAACAAAGGATTGTGAGATATTATGTAAAACATATTTAACTCTAACATTTTTTTAACTGGGATATTGAGACACAAAAAGACTATTTTTAGTTTATGTTTTGTCCTTGAATTTACAAAAGATTGAATAGTGAAGAGTAGGAAGTGTTGCTGGCGTGACAAAGCGCGGGCGGGTTCAGGAAAGAAACGCCAACGTCTCAAGCGAAGTTTCAATAATTGATCATACACACATAATATAAGAAATCTTTATCACTGCATCGCATTTAAATGCATATGACATATTGAATAGCTTTTTATATTTGTTCCAGTTTCATACAAGCCACAAGGGTAGTAAAAAATGTCACTGTGTTAGGGGGACTGTTCAGATTTATTTTTCGTCTTAATGTCACTAAAAGTCCTCTACATAGCGAAAGTTTGCGAACTGCCGAGGTTTAAAAAAATGAACTACTGAGTACTGATTTAACCAGGCGATGAAATAAAATTTCATGCTTTTCAACTTGGCCAATCACAGCTCGAGATAAACAAACTGATGACGTTATAGAGCTGCACCAATCAGCGTTCGACGCGCAAATATTTGAGTAGTTGACAGTGGTTTGTCGCGCTCAAACCACTGCAAAAATCATCATTATCCAACGTAGAAAAGTCAGAAAGATGGAAAGATCAGTCGACGGAGTAAAAGAGTGGTTGGTCCAACTTGGTTTTGAAGATTATTGCGAGAAATTTGAAGGTAAATATATACATAATTCCAATTTGATTGTAACGCGCGAGTCGACGCTCGAGTATTAACATGATTATCTAAGCTCACATGTGTTCTTCTCAGACTTGTCTATTGATCTGGGTAAATGGGATGAACGATGTATCAGTATTCAATGTATTATATGTTAAATCGTGTCTATATAGTAAATAGCATGTCGACGAACCGTTTTAAACTGAGTAGGTTCCGAGTTAACATTTCGCCAATCATTCGGCCATTGTGTTTGAGTTTTGTTCGGCGTCATGCCGCATGGCACCAACTGCATAGACCAGATAAATGCAGTTTTCATTACAGACGGTTATATAATATATCGCGTATTACAAACTCACCGTTTGTTGTTTATGACTTGACTGTAATAAATATAACTAACCAGTTCGCGTATTCCGAAGCAAAAGCGAATATTTTTAGGTGAGATGCACAGCATCCGGCCGACAAATATTATAAAGGGCGCGCAGTGCTTTCTTTCATCTTTATTTCTTTGACGCCAGAATATATGCAAGGGTATTGCGATAGTAAGATAAAATGGTTTATGCGAAACGTAACGACTTTGGTCTTCACGGTTGAAGGACAGTTAAAAAGACAGAGACAGCACCAGTATGCAAACAATACGTTGACAAACATCTAAATTCAATCAACCATGCTATATAATTATACAGTAAATCTGTGGCTCTCGTGTGCAACGTCCTTAGGCTTAAGGTAGCCAGTTTCGATACATGATGTATATACTGAAGCGAGTGGTACTAAGTATCTTCGTTTAGTTAATAGTATGGTTCAAGGCAAGGTGGACGTTCAGACCGCCCACAGCGAATGCAATTAGAATTTCAGTACTAACCGACTTTTCAAAACAAAACTCGACGACTAGCTAATTCAATATTATCGGTCAACAAATGTTTGTGTTATGTTCCGAGACAGTTGTCTTCTTTGACTTGCTTGATAAGAATGCGCAAAGGTACTATGTGGAGAACGGCTTAGCATTATTAAAAAGGTCCGTTTGGCAAGGTTCCCTGTAGGCAAATTTTATTAAACATTCATCAGTTCATTGACGTGCGTGAACACCTTGCCAAAACCTAGACTCTGCCGCGCGCATCGAATGTCTTCAGTCACAGCATGTGGAAAAATACTTCGTCAAAAACTGAATAGTATATTATGCCGCCTATTTTTGTTGCACGTATTTGTGAGATGAAATGAAATGTAGGGAAGTTCTGTGCGTGAATGCACTATACTATGCGTTACAAATCCTTAATTCTTTTTCTGATGTTTTTTCATGATTCTTAAACAGTAATTTTACACTGCATGTCCAACAGCGTGTTCCGTGTCGTTTTCATACGCAACATAGCCGGAGGCTAATTGCGCCCTTCATTCAAATTCTCCCTCGTTTTACAACAATACGCGACTAATAAACCCTTATAAAATTTGAAAAGATCGGTTAGTACTGAAATTCTAATTGCTTTCGCTGTGGGCGGTCTGAACGTCCACTTTGCCAGGTTTTGTAAAAGTTCAATTGGAAATTTGTAAAGCGAATATATAAAAGCTTACAAGCTTTTCAGCGAATTTTACGACCCTCGACCTGCCACCCTCGACCTCCTACCCTCGACGTGCGACCCTCGACCCTCGACCAAAACCCAGACTCGTTTGAGTACTGTGGGAAGTGAGAATCATTTTTCATAACCAGATGATGACTCTAACTGTGTATTGCTCTTCTGGTTTGTTTAAATAAAATACAATTACTTTACCACAATGGATAATTTTACAATGAACTTAGCCATATATTTTTTTACTTACAAACTTAGAAAACAAAATCGATGGACAAGCTTTGATGTACCTTACCGAGAGGGCCCTTGAACAACTGATTCCAACAATAGGCGATCGGATGAAATTTTTGAAAGTGCTAGAAGACCAGAAGGCGTCTAAAGCGCAAAATGAAGGTTCATCAGCCAGTACTGAGAAGAGAAGGAAAGAAAGTAATGGCAGTGACGAAATTGAGGAAACTGGAGTCAGGTTAGTTTACTACATTGTCAAATGGTAAAAAAGTGCTCTTTATATGTAAATTGTTAATTTGACAGCCTCAAAATTAGCTTTTAAAGAATTTGCTCATATTACTGAAATTGGGTTGTATATTTCAAAAAATTCCTGAGGTGCATACCCTGAATCACTATAGAAATGAGGTCACAAATTTTGCCCTGAAAGCTTGTGTCCTCAACTTCTTATGCCCATGAATTAGACAAATTAACTTTCCAATATTGGTTAATCAGTAGATAAAATAGCATACAATCGCACTGCCCAAAATTGGCACTGCTTTGTACTCCTGCCAGTGAGTTTCCTTGTTTGTTATATGAAATCATAAACATGCTTAGCCTGCAAAAAGGTTAAATGTTAAACCACCACTACCCTTCACCTGTCTGAAGCCAAGTGCCATAAGTAACATTTTTATGAGAATATGACTTGACCATGTACTAACAGTGATGTTTAGCAGCTTTTACGCAAGGTGGTTAATGCCAAAGAGGATACACATAAGTTTATATAAAATAACATTGCATGAAAACGTTTGATCCACCAGATAATCATGCGCTTAATTTCAGTGTAATAGGTAGCATTGTTATTAATTATGCTTTGACCCTGTACTAGCAGTGCTGTTTAACAGCTTCAGTGCAAGGTGGTTAACGCCGCCTTTTGCCTTCATCTCTTCCTGGTGGCACTTGCAAAAGAGCCGCCAGTTGTTGAACTGTGAAGCCAGGATTCAAGGCATGTAGTATATACATTTATGCTAATGCACATAGTGTTGCTGTGCAAGGTGGCCTCTGGCCGCCTTTCGCCGGCACCTCTTTTGGGTCGCATGCTTTGCAAGCCGCCCGACAAAGGGGATATGCATAAATTTATATAAAATAACATTGCATGCATGAAAACTTTTGATCCACCAGATGATCATGCTTAATTTCAGTGTAATAGGTAGCATTGTTATTAATTATGCTTTGACCCTGTACTAGCAGTGCTGTTTAACAGCTTCAGTGCAAGGTGGTTAACGCTGCCTTTTGCCTTTATCTCTTCCTGGTGGCACTTGCAAAAGAGCCGCCAGTTGTCGAGGACTGTGAAGCCAGGATTCAAGGCATGTAGTATATACATTTATGCTAATGCACATAGTGTTGCTGTGCAAGGTGGCCTCTGGCCGCCTTTCGCCGGCACCTCTTTTGGGTCGCATGCTTTTGCAAGCCACCCGACAAAGGGGATATGCATAAATTTATATAAAATAACATTGCATGCATGAAAACTTTTGATCCACCAGATGATCATGCTTAATTTCAGTGTAATAGGTAGCATTGTTATTAATTATGCTTTGACCCTGTACTAGCAGTGCTGTTTAACAGCTTCAGTGCAAGGTGGTTAACGCCGCCTTTTGCCTTTATCTCTTCCTGGTGGCACTTGCAAAAGAGCCGCCAGTTGTTGAGGACTGTGAAGCCAGGATTCAAGGCATGTAGTATATACATTTATGCTAATGCACATAGTGTTGCTGTGCAAGGTGGCCTCTGGCCGCCTTTCGCCGGCACCTCTTTGGGTCGCATGCTTTTGCAAGCCGCCCGACAATGTGATATGCATAAATTTATATAAAATAACATTGCATGCATGAAAACTTTTGATCCACCAGATGATCATGCTTAATTTCAGTGTAATAGGTAGCATTGTTATTAATTATGCTTTGACCCTGTACTAGCAGTGCTGTTTAACAGCTTCAGTGCAAGGTGGTTAACGCCGCCTTTGCCTTTATCTCTTCCTGGTGGCACTTGCAAAAGAGCCGCCAGTTGTTGAGGACTGTGAAGCCAGGATTCAAGGCATGTAGTATATACATTTATGCTAATGCACATAGTGTTGCTGTGCAAGGTGGCCTCTGGCCGCCTTTCGCCGGCACCTCTTTGGGTCGCATGCTTTTGCAAGCCGCCCGACAAAGGGATATGCATAAATTTATATAAAATAACATTGCATGCATGAAAACTTTTGATCCACCAGATGATCATGCTTAATTTCAGTGTAATAGGTAGCATTGTTATTAATTATGCCTTGACCCTGTACTTCAGCAGTGCTGTTTAACAGCTTCAGTGCAAGGTGGTTAACGCCGCCTTTTGCCTTTATCTCTTCCTGGTGGCACTTGCAAAAGAGCCGCCAGTTGTTGAGGACTGTGAAGCCAGGATTCAAGGCATGTAGTATATACATTTATGCTAATGCACATAGTGTTGCTGTGCAAGGTGGCCTCTGGCCGCCTTTCGCCGGCACCTCTTTTGGGTCGCATGCTTTTGCAAGCCGCCCGACAAAGGGGATATGCATAAATTTATATAAAATAACATTGCATGCATGAAAACTTTTGATCCACCAGATGATCATGCTTAATTTCAGTGTAATAGGTAGCATTGTTATTAATTATGCCTTGACCCTGTACTAGCAGTGCTGTTTAACAGCTTCAGTGCAAGGTGGTTAACGCCGCCTTTTGCCTTTATCTCTTCCTGGTGGCACTTGCAAAAGAGCCGCCAGTTGTTGAGGACTGTGAAGCCAGGATGCAAGGCATGTAGTATATTATACATTTATGCTGATGCACATAGTGTTGCTGTGCAAGGTGGCCTCTGGCCGCCTTTCGCCGGCACTCCTTTGGGTCGCATACTTTGCAAGCCACCAGACAAAGGGGATATACGCATAAATTTATATAAAATAACATTGCATGCATGAAAACGTTTGATCCACCAGATGATCATGCTTAATCTCAGTGTAATAGGTAGCATTGTTATTAATTATTATGCTTTGACCCTGTACTAGCAGTGATGTTTATTCTATATACAATAACATTGCAAGGGCCAATGTCCTTAAAATTATTCAAGGCATGTATTAATATTGCAGTGTAATTACGACAGCCTGTAACGAGAAGAAAGTATTTGGACGTTTCGAGCAAAGGCCCTTCGTCAGAAAATAGTAGACGCAAACGCTACAAAGCAGTCACAAAAAAGAGAAATTAACCAATCACAGTGGTGTAGTCAAAACAAACCACTGATCTATATAACAACCTGAAAATAAATTGAAAACAGCCTACATGATCATATACAACCTGCGCACAGGCGTGCCAACCCAGTGGTCGGTTGCCTGCAAACAGGTTGAATGATCAATGATATTCAAACATATATATATAACACAATCAATACCGTTAAGAGAGAAATTTGGAAGAAACAGAAAGGATGAAGGGTACATATCATGAGCTAGGAGAAAAAGAGTCGCTCATTAAGACCATGGGTGTGGAGGGTGCCCTTCATACTTTCTCTTTCTTCCAAATTTCTCTCTTGACGGTATTGATTGTGTTATGTTTAATATCATTAATCAACCTGTTTGCAGGCAACCGACCCTACCGACGCTGAACCAACCTATACGTCGTATCAATATTATACATTTTTTTCCCACTGGCAAAATCGTTATATGTTTTTTCATTATATAGGAAGATGAGGATATTGAGGAAGTACTGACGGAGTTACAAGAATCACCATTTCCTCTAATCGTCATCCGAGGAACTTTGAATGCATCAGAGCGTTCATACATCGTGGCAGACGGTCAAGTCCTGTTTGCTTTTCTTGGGGGAATGGTAAAGGAACTCTTGCCCTTCTAGCCACATTTTATGTTTTCATGTATCAGTACCCGGCTACAGTAAACAACGTTCTTCAGTATTTGCAAAAGTGTGTGTTGCAAATCGCTGACTCGAACAAGTTACCGACGTCAGTGGTATCGTTTGTCAATTCCATGGCACATACTTTCCCAGATAGATCACGTGCTGCAGAAAAGTCCGCTTCAACAACTGATTGTATCGACGAACAATTATAAACACTATAACATTAATATATATACTGCATGCATGCCCTAAGTATTTTTATATAATATAAAATTGCACGTTGTGTAGTTTTACACTGTAACTATTTCTAAGGTAATTGCAAGGCGAATACATCACTTTCTATATCAATTGTTTCACGGATGCATGAATTGAATGGTTCCTAACAAACGGAATACTCGGAGTGTGGATAAGTTTACTCACGCTTGCGTAAAACTGATCGCTTATGTAAATTTACTCAAATACCTATGAGTAAATTTACTCAAATGTATGTGTCACTGTGAACGCATTCACTTTACTCAAGTTTTTGAGTAAATTTACTCAAGTACCTATGAGTAAATGTACTCAAGTACCTATGAGTAAATTTACTCAAATGTGTGTGTCACTGTGGACGCATTCACTTTACTCAAGTTTTTGAGTAAATTTACTCAAGTAACTATGAGTAAATTTACTCAAATGTATGTGTCACTGTGGACGCATTGTTTTACTCAAGTTTTTGAGTAAATTTACGCGAACTTTTTTTGCAGTGTACGTACATAATAAGTCTAACCACCCACCTAGTATCCTGCGCAACATCCCACTATCTATTAACAAACGCCTCACTGAAATATCATCAGACGAAGAATCGTTTCAACGCGCCTCACAGCAATACCAACAAGCCCTTCAGAACAGTGGTTACAAACATCAATTAAAGTATAAGCACCCCCTAAATCAAACAGCCACTCAAACCCAAACCAGAAATCGGCGTAAAAGAAATATTATATGGTATAATCCGCCTTTTAGTAAAAATGTTTCGACTGATATTGGACAAACATTTTTGAAAATTGTTGACGATGAGTTCCCCCCAGGACATGCCTTACACAAAATTTTCAACCGCAACACCGTCAAAATAAGCTACAGTTGCATGCCTAATATAAAGCAAACAATCGATGGACATAACAAGAGCAAGTTGTCCCAAACCGCGCCTAAAACTGATGATAATGACGCATGTAACTGCAGGATCAAGAACGAATGCCCGATGCCGAAAAAGTGCTTAACTGAGTCTGTCGTATACCAAGCTACAGTTACCACTAAAGACAACAGACCTCCAGAAACATATGTTGGACTTACTGAGAACTCATTCAAAACTAGATTTAGGAATCACAAAACGTCATTCAACTCACTTAAAACGAGGAACGCTACAGAACTAAGCAAATATATCTGGAAGTTAAAGGATAGCAATGTTCATTACAGCATTAAATGGAACATTTTGAAACGAACTAAACATTATATATCCCCTCATATATCCCCTCTTCCCTTCCCTTGTACGACAATTATAGCGCTTTGATAAGTGTAACGCCTGTGCGCAGGCCTTCGACCCTATAATCGGGCCGAAGCCTGCACGCAGTCTATATCTTTACATATTAATTCTATTTTGTTATGATTGTTATGACTACTTTATTTTCATTGGTTAATATTTTGTTCACGTGACAGCTTTTATAGCGTTGCTATAAAAGCTGATGTAATGTGTTTATCTGTCTACTAATTTCTCCTGACGAAGGGCTTTAGCTCGAAACGTCGAGATTTTGTTTATATCTGTGTATTGTATTGTGTATTGTGTGTATTTAATGAATTTACCTTGCAGCCATGAAGGCTGAATTACGTAATTATTACAATTAATACTAAGCTAAAACCAATTATTTACATACATGATATCATAATTATGCTAATTACTTATAAGACAACACTACTTAGATAAAAATTAGTAAAAATATTTTAAATCTTAACTATTCTAAAATTCAAGAAAGGATGCTAACTATTATTAACCTTTTTACACATTGCATATATAAAAGAGTTTTCCACCCTATTTGTATGAGTCAT
This sequence comes from Trachythela sp. YZ-2020, assembly GCA_016169945.1. Classification (NCBI taxonomy): domain Eukaryota; kingdom Metazoa; phylum Cnidaria; class Anthozoa; order Malacalcyonacea; family Clavulariidae; genus Trachythela; species Trachythela sp. YZ-2020. Next base: position 1,213,080 of record JADLSH010000236.1, on the reverse strand, counting down.
AGGAATATTAAACGTTCTTTCATGTCTTAAATTGTAACTAAGTTCATTCCTATCTGGTAATAAATTATGAATTTTATTGTTTGAGTCAGACACAGCAGATTGAAATAACTTATCACAAAGATGTTCGTGGTGGTCTTTCAAAGATGGAATACCAAGTAAATTTAGTGTATCAGAATAATTTTCTTCAGGCATGATAATGGCCATAGCTCTTTTCTCCAACCGTTTCAAATCATTTTGCAAGTATTGAGGCAGTGCATAATAAAATACCGGGATGGCATAGTCCATGACAGATCTAACACATGATGTGTAAAAGGTGGCCAAGTCTTTACATGGAACATTTGCACGTTTAAGTTGTTTAAGAAAATAAAGTCTCTTGTTGACCTTTTGACCACTTCGTCTATGTGAGGTTTCCATGATAGTTTATTGTTAATAGTAAGACCCAAGAGTTTAATATTCGTAACAACTTCTAACTCTTTTCCATTAATTACAATTGGATCAAAGGGCCTCGACTCAGCGTTAAAAGAGATCCGTAGCTCCTTACATTTATCTGGATTAAGTTGCATTCTGTTTTCATTAGACCACATAACCACATCATCTGTAATATTTTGGGCATTACTAATAGAGTCTTTCGGAACAATTTCTGATACTGTTGAATCATCAATATACTTCCAGAAGTCTACTTGAGTTACTTTTAGATCGTTTATCAGTAAAATAAATAACCAAGGTCCTAACTTAGTTCCTTGGGGGACACCAGATGGAATTGGGCCCCATTCTGAATAACAGGTATCAGCTAATTTAACACGTTGGTATCTATTTGTCAGGAAATCTGATATCCAGTTGATGACGCTATAAGGTATTTCTAATTCTGATAACTTTTGAATCAAGATTGAATGATCGATGAAATCGAACGCTTTGCGATAATCGAAAAGGATCGATCTTGTGACAGCACCATTACCGTCAGTGGCAGTGGACCAGCGATGGATCATGCTGATTAATGCAATGGTAGTAGAACTTTAAGGAATAGCGCCGTACTGGTTCGGGTCGATGACTTTCAAAACCGCTGGTTTCACATAATCAGCGACAATAAATTCCTCAGCAACTTTAGAAATACTAGCAGTAAGTGAAATAGGTCTTAAATCTTTCTTCGGATTTTTTACAATTTTTATCTTTGGCAAAGGTGTGATATCAGCCATTTTCCAGGTGGTAGGTACACGTTGCTCTCGATACGAAGTGTTGAGAATAAGTGAGATTGGAAGGGCCAGAACATACGAGTATTCCTTTAATACACAATTAGGTAATTTATCGGGACCACTTGCCCTGTTCGTTGGAAGTTTTGACAAAATTTTTTGCACCCTTATTTCGGATACATTTGGAAAGATTGACATTTCTTCCAACGGAAAATTTGGCAACGGAGATTGTAGCCTGTATTCCTCGAGAGGTTCTAAAAATGCTGTATTAATTTCATTTGCTCGTTCTTTCTGTGTAAGGTTAGAAAACGCTTCAACATTGGTTAAACTTATCGGTTCCCGTTTGGTGTTAAAATTAGAAATACGTTTAACTTCACTCCACCATTTCTTCGGTTTTTTTTCTTTCAACTTATGAATATTTAATTTATAGTATTTCGCTCTGCAAGATTTTCGCTCCCTATTGACCAAGTTCCTATACTGTTTAAATATCTTCGATTTAGTTCCTTCAGTAACAAAAGCCTGCTGTCTTTTCTTGATGAGCGATTTCAATTTGTTATTTATCCATGGTCCATCTGTCGTGAAACTTTAATTTCTTTTGGCATCAAAGCTCAAAGCCGGTAAAAACTACATCGTAAAAGGTATTCCACATTTCTTCGCAGTTGTTCTGATCGGAAATAATTGAATACCAGTCTATTGAACTTAGGTATCTACCAAATTCGGCTCTGCGAGATTGACGATGGTCTCGTTTCATTATAACAGTCTTCTTATTGGGTTTATGACTTTTATCTAGTGGACGGACAATTACGGTATTGTGGTCGGAGAGGCCAAAAGGGGGTAGGATTTCCGGTAAAAAGTAATATTCGTGCAAATTGGTTAACACTAAGTCCAAAATAGCATCGTTTCTCGTCGGAGCTTTAACTAATTGTTTAAGTTGAAAATGCTTCAGTAACCTGTTAATATTTAGGCGGTTAAAATCTCCAGCCAATAAAATGCCACTATTGGGATACTTTGATTCAATCAAGGTAAGCGTTTGGAACAAGTGATCACAAATTGTTTTACTATCTCCTCCTGGCGGATGGTACAAAACACCGACAACTATACTTGAGATTCCTCGAGGGAGTCTGTTTGGTCTAAAGCCCGGCGCACACTAGTGCAAGTTGTACGCACAGATGTCATTCGTGACCAATTACGTGCGACGAAAATCCTAGTGTGCGGGGAAAATATACAGGATTTTTGTCACTCGTGTCGTGAACAACAAATATCAAACGTGTTTGATATTTTCTGTCATTCGTGACAAAAATTCCTCGCAGCAAAGAAGTGCGCATGCGTGTTATTTCCCAAAACAACATGGCGGATAGTGAACAAACACTTGCAGCTAGCGACAGGAATTACGGCGGGCGTTCATTGGTCAATATTCTTCGTTCTTTAAATGACTAGAAAGGCGGTATATTTAGCATTATATATAGTGGTTTATTGCAATTGCATTCAGCGAGCTAGTCGGTGGCGTAGTAGTTTAGGGCGTGCGCTGGCTACAGTTTCTTAGAGCGGCTGTTCAAGCCCGGTCAATCCAGCCAAAACTTTTTCTCACTTAAATTATTTTTCTTTCAAATAATTTTTTCCGACTTGTTTTAACCCCAAAATTCCTTTTCAGACATTTCTGGTTAGGGTTAGGTTAAGGGTTGGAGGTGGGAAAGGTTTATTTTATAAGTATTTGACTTAACTATAGTCAGGCAAATGCCCGCCGCAATTCCTATCGCTAGCTGCAAGTGTTTGTTCACTATCCGCCATGTTGTTTTGGGAAATAACACGCATGCGCACTTCTTTGCTGCGAGGAATTTTTGTCACGAATGACAGAAAATATCAAACACGTTTGATATTTGTTGTTCACGACACGAGTGACAAAAATCCTGTATATTTTCCCCGCACACTAGGATTTTCGTCGCACGTAATTGGTCACGAATGACATCTGTGCGTACAACTTGCACTAGTGTGCGCCGGGCTTAATGCGGAGCCACAAAAGTTCGTGATGTTCACAGCAATTAAGATCTTCAAGAAGTTTAAAATTATTTAATTGTTCAATATTTACATAAATGCACACGCCCCCGTGGTCATCTGTCTTCCTGTCTCTACGAAAAACAGTATATCCAGGGATGCTAATGACGCTGTCATCTACTGATTCCTTCAGCCAGGTCTCGGTAATAAATGCTAAATCAATCTGATGGCGTGGTATAAACTCAGACACCTCATCTATTTTAGGCGCTAAGGATCTCACGTTTGATACACATATTCTTGGTACTCTAGGTTTACTTTCACATTGGTTATTGGACGTTATTTGATCTAAGGATATTGTAGATAGGCATCTGTTATAATTATTTTTATTATCAACATTGCTTCGGGGAAAACAAGGTCGGGTAGTAACTCTGACTGGTATATTGTAGGTCGATTCATGAGGAGTAGTTGGTATATGGTCTTCTAATAATAATAACTGAACCACTTCATTTTGTCTCTCCTCTTGGACTCCTGGTGAAAACCCCTCGGTTGATTATTGTTGGGGTTCGTTGATGAACCGTCCCCTTGAAGGGACTCCTTGTTTTGTACCATGTCATTTTTACGACCTCTCCACACGCGAAACAACCCTCATTTGTTCTTATATGTCCGTGGCCGACGCTGAATTAATGTCTACGATAAACCTTACAACTGCGCCTCTAACAGATGCAATCTTTGCTTGTGGGAAAAATACTACATCATATGTAAACCCGAATTAGCTACATTGAACAAACGCAATGAATTAGTCTCTTCATGCAGACATGCAAAAAAATTCCTTTTAATGAACATTTAAAGACGGCTAAACACTTTATCGCTATTTTAAATATACCGCGCGCCGTGTCTATACCTTGGCGTCAGGTTTAGTGTAGATAAGATAATATTTCCGCGTCCTGTCAATTTGTCAACTAACATGTTAATTGCTTTGCGTGCTTTGCAAATAGGATTAATTTTCAGCTTTCATCCACTTGTAATATTGTATAATACTGTAAAGTTTTTTCTGCTAGTCATTAGGCTAATTTATCTGATGAGTGCCACATCTTGTGGTACGAAACTAAATAGTAATAAAGATGCCTGGTAAAATTTGTTGAGTAGTTGAATCTTAATATATATATATATATACTAAGATTTCACGCATGTCTGGATGCGCATGTGTCTGAGTATTGTACCACATGCGCTTGGTGAGGGCAAGAGTATGGTGTATAAATACGAAGTCACTCGCATCTAGACTGCGTTACAAGCTGCACTGACGAGCCGTTGGACGGCGAAACATGCATGTCTGCAAATTTGACTATATATATATATATACATAAATTGCATCGTTTTTATCCTCCCGTGTACGAAATAGGATGTTTTAAAATTTGCCAATTAATACTGAAATCCTTATTGTTTTCTTTCAATGTCCAAATATATTTCGAAAGTTCCGTGTCATTTGCATGCTTTTATGCTGAAAAGATTTAGTGTGGTTGGCCAATCGCTCTTTGAATGTGCTTGCAGTCATGCCAATGTAATTTTTGATCGTGTTTGTGTTGCTTACTGTGACTGTTGCTTTGTATAGTATGTCCCTAGTCATGCATTGTTTTTGAAGCGGGGAAATGGTGTTATCTCTACAAGACTACAACTGCAATTGGTAGTGTCCTTGTCCTGTGGCTTGTTATTCCTAGATATGCGTGCATTGTGTTTAGTGATTACTGACTTGACATTGTTCATGCAGCTATAACTTACTTTAACTGTATTTCTGTTAAAAAATTTATGGAGCTTGTGGTGCGGTGGAAAATGCATGTTTGTCCATTAGACTAAGGAAATTACGTCCTATGTTTGTGCTAACACTCTTGCTAAATGGTGGGCTGAACCAAATGATGTTGCGTTGCCTATTCCTGCGTTGTTTCTGCGGTGTGTGCTGAGTGTAGCTAAGTTCATGATTAAAGTTGCTATGCCTAAGTGCGTTCTGATATATGGGTGCAGATTCCTGAATTCGTCTCCCAACAATTCGTCTCCCAACATTTTCATTTTTGCAGACAAAACTAGGAATATTTATGAAACCTCGCTCGACACATACAACAAGCTCTTACATGACAACATCACAAAAACATATAAGCATGGATCCGAGGATGAAATTATTGATTCAGAACTAAAAAACATTTCGAACAATTTAGGAATCGGCGACAGAATTGAAAAAATGAAAAAACGCGAAGTATTTATATTTTTAAAAGATCACAAAGAAAATTTCGAAAACAATCCAAAATGCCGATTAATTAATCCAGCTAAAAGCGAATCCGGACAAATAAGCAAAGTTATTGAATTTAAATCAATGGAGGAATACAAAACGTTATTCAGTGATTTGGCAATATAAAAGATAAGGACAGGCACAGTTTTATTTCGTTTGACATTGTCGATTTCTACCCATCCATTTCTGAAAAACTATTGGACCAAACTTTATCTTGGGCTTCAAATTTGGCTACTATACCTTACGTTACCATGGGCAGTTTCGACGGCGCGGAAATTTGTGAGTTAGTATAGGCCTTTTCATTTTAAACCACCTTGGCAAAGAAAGCATCGGCCTATATAGAGATGACGGTTTGGCTATTATAAAAAGTAAATCAGCACGTTTAGCAGACAAAACAAGGAAAGACCGGCTCCACAAAATTTTCGAGCAGTTTGACCTAAAAATTACCGCCGAATCAAATTTACGTATAGTAAACTTTTTAGATGTAACTTTCGACCTTAACAATGGAAAATAAAGGCCCTATAGGAAGCCCAATGACGATCCACTATACATAAATATGCACTCTAATCACCCACCGAGCATCACAAGGCAACTACCTGCATCAATTAACAAGCGCATTGCACTTCTTTCATCAGATGAGCAAACTTTTCAGGAATCTGCACCCATATATCAGAACGCACTTTGGTGGGTTGAACCAAATGATGTTGCGTTGCCTATTCCTGCGTTGTTGTTGCGGTATGTGCTGAGTGTAGCTAAGTTCACGATTAAAGTTGCTATGCCTATAGGCATACTATATACATGACTGTGTCGTTACACCATGTTTCACGCTTAATGCGATCATCAGACGACTGGCTAAAATTACTATTCACAACGGTTTTATTTACTTCGGCGCTGATTCACTGGAGCGTGGGTCTTATTGTTCTCAAACTAATTTGCGTAATAGGAACTTGTTGACATGGCGGCATTTAGAAACTAGTTCGTTGCGCTTATTCAACAACGGGTAGTCCTTGAACCATGCATATGATGTTTCTTTTACGGTTTCTTCTGGTAGGTGGGGTGTCTTGTGCGAAGATGGGTTGGTATTGGATGTTCTCAGAGTATCCACTCCGTCGGAGTGCTTCGTTGTAATACGGTGCCGCGCTGTCGAAAACGGCTTTATTAGATGAGATTTCGCTGATTCTTTTACTGACACTTGCAGGTATTTGCTTGATGACGTTAGGGGGGTGATTTGACATGGTTTTGATGCAGATTGTGTGGTCATTTGTTTTTTGAATGGCTTGTAAGTGCCGGTAGTAAGGTTAAAGGTAACATCTAAGAAGTTGACTTATCTTAAGTTGGATTGAATCGTTATCTGTAAACCATGGTCTTTATATATATATTCTACAACATTAATTTATTAAATGTTCTGAAACTGGTATTGTTTTGTTTTATATTATTATCAAGTTATCGGTGATCGTAAAACCTCCAAATCCTTAATTTCAAATGCCCCGCCCCCGGCAAAGGTTTGAGTTCAAATGCCCAACCCCCGGGACGTGCTTTACAGGAAAATGCCCCGCGGTGGCCCGGGGGGGATGGGCATGCTTGGATTTGACTGATGCATTAGTCGGCAACATAACCCACTGTTAAAAGCTTATTTTGTAAGGATTCCAATGGTGTTAGTTTCATTGCCAGGGGGTAAATATTTTCAAAGGAAATCGTACTCAAAGTGCTCTTGCGACAACATAATTAAAATTCGGCCGACGAGAAAGAGTTAAAAGTGTCGATATCGACAAAGGAGTCGAGTTGTTGAATGAAACTCTTTGTAATATGATTAATGAGTGCTTTCCCTTGATTAAAGTTAAAGTGTCGACTCGTGACCCACCATTTATAAAACATATAGTCTCCACTTGTAAAACATTTGTGTAATATACGGAATAGCTATAGGGAATTTAGGAGAGGCGTCAATGATTGATATTCAACAGAAAATAAATAAACTCATTCAAGAAAATCAGGTCAAGTTATTCACGATGATAAAATGAATTACAGACAAGGCTCTCAAAAATGGTGGAAAACGGTTAACAAAATTACTGGTAGAGGGTCTAGGTCGGAAAACATCAGCAACATTATCGATCCAGAAACTATGAATGCCTATTTTCAAGGTATAAACACTGATAACGAGTATGTGAGACCTGATCTATTGAGAATTCCTAAAGGAACTCGAATCCCAGCTGTTTATATCAAAACTGTCGAAAATTTTATGATAAGACAGAAACAAACATCATCTGGTCCGGATTGTATTCCATATTGGGTTTGGAGAGATTTCGCCTGCTATCTTGCACCAGTTCTTACAAATGTATTGAATTCCTCATTGAAACAACAACGTGTACCTAGTTTGTGGAAGCTGGCTACCTAAGCCCAAATACCAAAGGAATCTCCGCTAATCGAATGTAACCAACTGAGACCAATATCGCTGACTAATGTTATCATGAGACTTTTTGAAAAGATCATATTTCAAGGAGAGATTCGTCATCCTTCAAAATCGATTATTGATAGGCATCAGTATGCTTATAGAGAAAACTGAAACACTACTGTAGCACTCATAAAGTGTCAGGATTATTGGCTGAAATGGCTAGACGATTTGACAGTGAGTGCTTCTGTCACGCGATTCGGCTTTAGACGAGATAACTAACATTGAGAGTTGGACCAGAAGCAATAGAATGACACTTAATCTGTCAAAAACATGGGAAATTCTACTATGTAGTCGTTCATTTGTTACACCTCCTCCTCCTATTAATGGAATACGGCGTAAAGTGTGGTTAAAATTACTCGGTGTCACGTTTCAGAAAAACCCACCTTGTTGGGATAAGCAAGTAGACAGCTTGATGTCGAAGGCAGGAAGCAGAATGTACATTCTGAGGTCGACGTCTGTAAATTCCACGGATACTCGGAAAGCGAACTTACAAAATTGTTTGATTCATTGATCCTGTCACTATTTTATTACGCAATCGAAGTATGGGGATCTGCTTTGCAAGCGAAGTATATAGATCAAATCAACAAGTTTTTCAATCGTGCATTCCGATATGGATATACTATAAAAAACATTCAATGGCTGAGATGATTGAGGAGAGAGATCGATTATTGTTCAAAAAAATCATGAACAATCCTGAACACTGTCTGTACGAGTTGTTACCAGAAAAACGTCAACGGCCTTTAAGAGAACGTGATCATCCATTTCTGTTGCCACATGTAAATACAGAACGCTTTAAACATTTTTTTTAAATAAATGTCTTTTTAATGATTTTTAATATTTTATTATATTGTATAATCTGACAAATACGTAAATAAATTTGTAAATAATTTAATCTTTTGTATTACATATCAATTGTAAAGTTGCACGTTTGTTGCAACTCCACTATTTGTAATAAAGACGCAATTGAATTGAATTTAATTGAATTTATACGGAGAGAGACGATCTGCAAGAGATTTTTTGAGCGAATGCGTATTCATACAGCACACGAGTTACATTCCCTTGTCCCTTCATACCATGATACAGAATACTCCCTCCGTTGGGGTAATAACAAACTTTTAACACCTAGGTGTAGAACTGAAAGATTTGCAAATAGTTTTATAAATAGATTTTGCAATGTTTTCCTGTTGAATAGTACCGTGTCTTGCATAATTAAGGCATTTCTCAGTTGAAAAAGAGATATTTTCCTTACATTTATGTAAGTCGAATGCTTTTAGAACGTCAGATATAATGTTTACAAATGCATATTCATTTATTCATTTCCGAATTTCGCGCTATATCGAAACCGGAAGTAGACAAACCACTGAGACAAATGGTATTTTTGTCTCAGGATTTTTAGCGCACCCCTCAGTCGTAAAATCCTGAGAGCGTGGTTCCTAAGCTTTACCTTGATACCAAACATGGCCGTGTTATGCGAAGGATTACTTGTCAAAATCGGAGATGATTTTCAAGATATTTGGTTTTACAGGAAAAATTATCGGCAGAAAACTTTTCTTTCACAGCTTCGAAATTCGACAATATTCCTTACAAAATTGGAACATGTTAATGAAATCATATCTCCCCGAAAATCGTTGTGGATGTACTATGTACAGGGTGTCATGTTCGTGTGTATGTTCGTGACATAAACAATACAGGGTGTCTCAAAAAAACCGCTACCCTTAGAAATTAGAGGCTTTATAAAAAGCCTCGATTTTGTACACTTGGGAATTCAAAATTGCTTATTTGCTTCTAATTGCATGCAAATATGCCAGACAAAGCAAATTTCTAAAGCCTCTAATTTCTAAGGGTAGCGGTTTTTTTGAGACACCCTGTATTGTTTATGTCACGAACTCTGCAAATGTTGCCCAGGACAGGAGAAACTTACACGGCGGCACGAAAACATCGCAAAATTGGCAAATTTGGAATATATTATATCGGTTTCTACTTAGCAAAGCATCGCGCAAAAACAATCTTAAAATGGAACATCTTGCATGCAGGTTAGACATGAATAAAAAAATTGTAGCATTTAATTACAAGGGCTCTTACAAAATGAACTCGAACTCTGCAATAGCTGTATTTTCAAATCATAGCTGTATTTCAAATCATAGCTGTATATTTTTAAAATTTTTCTTTTCATTCCTAACATTTCTATATCAGCCTGGCAGCCATCTTGCATTGTATTTTCTAAGGATGCTCAGTAGCAATGTCCTCCATTTCTGGTCACGATTGGTGTAAAGTTACAGTGTCTTTGCCGATCGGGAATTGTATCTTTAAAGTTATGTATTCAATTTTAACTAATTTAAGTTGTCGTCATATTAAACTCGTAGTTTTCGTTCAGTTTCCCAGATTTGCCGATTTCGTTGGGAAATAATTTGCCGAGTTTTGCAGATTGATGCAAATTACTGGGGGTGAAGCAATCCCCCCCCCCCCCCCTCCATACCGGTCCCAGTGAACTCTAGGAACCTAGTCGCCGCTTGCTTAAGCTCACTAATGTGTATAATTAATCTGGAACGATAACCTCAGTCATTTGGCAGGGAAAAAGTGAAGCCTAAATCTCAGTCCTACACGCGGTCCGTACGTCAATTCCAGTCTCATATTCGTCATTATTCTTCATTCAGTGCGCGGTCGGTACGTAAGTTTCAGTCCCTTATACGTCATCGTTTTGCTGCACGGTTCGTATATTAGTTTCAGTCCCCTACATGCCATCGTTTTGCTGCGCGGTCGGTACGTCGATTTCAGAAATGAAACTGAAAAGTTTTGTTTAATGTTTTTTCAAAACATTTGATTTCGGATTTTTTCCGACATGTCGAAAAACACTCATTTCAGTTTGGATACAGAAATTACTTATCTTTCATCCAAACACAGATGTCTCCTCGCCGGCTGCCGTCATTTGATAGTTTTACCGGGGTTTTTGTTTGTCCCATGCCGTGCATGGTCGCCATTTATGAAAAATGTCTGTACACGTTTTCCCTTGATAGCACTGTTTTCCCATTATAGTGTAACAATATCTTCTTCCATATATTACACTTGTCAAGTTTTGCTTGACCGCCGTACACACGAGCAAGTCTCCTTGTTCAAACGCTGGCATGACAAGCTACATGGACCAGCTTTTGAACAAGGCTTCTTGCCCACGGGCAAATAAAACTTGTCAAGGAAAATCTTGGTTCATTTTAGATCTCATGGTTCATCAACAGTTCATTTAATTCCCAATTATATCCCAATAAACCAGAAACTGTCAGACCATCTGGTTTCTATCATTTTATATAGAAAAAACTTTTACTTATATCCGCACAAAAACATAATGAAATACTTTAAAAAGGCAGCTGAATTAATTCAGCTACTTCTCAGGTGTAACGAAGCCAAACTTGACAAGGAGCAAACTTCGACCACCAGCTCTTTTGAAATTGGTACACACTATTCTCCATTTTTAAAGATAATTGTTTAACACTCGAAATAAATCTGGTATTTCCGCGCACCCATATATAATATGCACGTGTAAATATATATTATATTCATTTGCAAAGTTAACTCGTATTGGATTCCATTTTAACACAGTTGACCCTGGCTGGATCAACAAATTTGGCAGAAAATTGGTTAAAGGAGCATTCATTATTTACACCTGGGCCTGGTACCGAAGAGAAACTAAAAACAGTGTATTATATTTATTTACCCATCCTCAAATGACTGAAAATCATTTTTACCCAACCATCAAGTACTCATGCGCCAACAGTATATATGTCTATGATGCTTTCTAAACCAGTCTGCAATTCTGCGGAGTCAACAATGTACAACAATGGTAACATAACATTTTGTTATACAATGGATGGCTGACGGGCAAAATTTTTATTTTTACTCGACTGTACAAAAGGCAGTCAACACTATTCTACCCAACCTAAAAACTATCACCCAACCAACTTCTCTTCGGTACCAACCCCAGATATAATTAAAGAACGATCCCTAATACTGCCTTAGTGATGCTAGTTCTTGGGGACTGTTTTCTATTCTGTAAACTAACGAACCGTGTGGCGATGGTTAAATAATTTATATCGATCAAAGTATAAAATCGCCTGTTGTTAATGTAGCATGGCAATAGGAAAATCTGATTGCGACACAAGTAGGTAGTAATCTTGTATTGGTGGCAAAAAATACAATAGAGAGATTTAGTTGAATTTGCTTGCTCCTATAAGTGTCAATATTTCTGAATTCTGAAGTTGACCACCATCTGTTGCACCGTAGTGCTTAGTTAAACCATAGACTATCCAGAAGATAGGGACTGAAAACGCCATTGTTTTGCGCGTGCTGTCCGTGATACGGCCTGTAGAACAACAACGTCAATGGCAAGTGTTTTTGTAGTTCGAAGTAATACGCATGTATTCAAACTTAAGGTGATTTTTGGCTTTGGTAATCCCAATAGAAGTTTGAAAAGGCGATAGCTGCATTGACATTTCTATTTTTGGTCAATATATATAAGTAGAAAACCCAGAAATATATTCAAAATAAAGTTACTGGGTTTGAGGTAGGTGTGTACAGCGCCGACAACAGCAATGGGAGTTTTTGTAGTTCAAAATAATACGCATGCACTCAAAGGTGATTTTTTGCTTTGTTAAAGCCAATGATAAATATATATTGTAAAAGACAAGTGAATCACTTGTCTTTTACAATATATATTTATCATCTCATATGCAATGTTAATGCAAATATATAGGGTAGTTACAACTTTGTGCCATGTGCCAATCTTGTACAAACGATGTTTTTTTGACGCCTCTGTTTGCGCGACTACGAGCTGAGAGGATCGCAATTTATGTTGTCCTCACTTCAAACCCTTCAAACACTAGCTTGAAGTGATAGTCTTCTCGTCAAGTTCCAGGGTTTGAAATGAAACTTACTTATGTACGGATGCTTTTTACATGCGCCATTTTCATGTGCATGCTACGACAAAACTGGAATTATGATTAATATTTATAGTCAAAATGGAAAAATAAAAACGCACTTACCTTGGCAATAACTCTGTGCTTAAGGGCACGTCAAAAAATCAATATTGATGAGATGCATTTGGATTTAAATAGGCCAAATTACCAAAGGATTGACACTGCTACGTGATAAAAGCGCATCACGGATGTCGCGTCAGCAACATTAGC